>JAACJT020000021.1:17194133-17216098 GCA_009936485.2 Gymnarchus niloticus | reverse complement strand
GGCGGACGGGGGGGGGGCGCAGGGGAGGGGGGGGAGGGGCGTCGGGCGGGCGGGCGGGGGGGGGGGGGGGGGGGGGGGGGGGGGGGGGGGGGGTCGAGGCTGGGAAGATTCTCACCCCCTAACTCCCAGAGAAGAATTTATGATATCGCGGTGCTATTCGGGGATGCGGGCCTCTCGCCATAAGATAAGGAGGACATTGGTTGCTGTGCAGAGTATCCATCCAAGGCATACAGGAATCTGAGCCAAAGAAGCCAACACACATTTCACTCGTTCAACACACTGTTAGCCGCTTAGCTGTTTGTTCTTTAAAAATGACTTCGACTCTTTCAAACCGGCCACTCAATCTGTCTCATAAAACCAATTGCAGCAAGATTGTGCTGTTAGGTCCAAGGTATTTGAATTAACGAAAGAAGTGTGGGAGCTATGCTGCTCAATCCTGGCATATACATCATCAGAGGCTTGCGTGATGAGTAGTCCTTTGCGATGATGTACTTGTGTTACGGTAAATTTAACTTTGTAGGCCTTTTAGCACCTACCTCAGGTTAACCTTCATCCATTCGCAGAGCTGAAATAGTGTTCATGGGTACAACAGCCATTCCCCTTCTATGGAATGGAACGCAGCAAGGCAAGCTGCATTATCCTCCTTTTTTAAATAAGACAGGAAATTAAATTTAATTAAATGGATCAAAATAGAATTGCTATGGGTGGGCATACAGTGATCAGACCTGGAGCGTGGGGGCATACGGTTTTCAGACCTGGTGTTCAAAGCCAGAGCATGAGGGCAGTTCTCTTTTATCTGGGCCGATTAATTTTGCCAAACCCTGTCCACTTCCCCGAACCAGGATTTATTGTGCAGCGGAAATACAGCCATGTGACATCCGATGAATGATCCCACCTCCGCATAATATCAAATCTCACTGCTGGCTGAACTGTGCTCAGCGTGTTGGACGGGCGTGTGCCATCAACTGTCTCGGGCAAAAAAAAAGTACAACTCAAGCATTCTGGAAGCTCGGGGGAGGTGAATGTGTACTGATGTGTGAGGCACCTTCTGTGTTTCACAAGTCTCAACGTGAGTGGAAATCTGCAATTTTTGGAAGGCAAATGCGGAGGGTCCCCAGTTCTTGAACGGTTTATAGCTCAGGGTTATACACTTAAAGCACATATAAACACATTCCATTCAGCGTAAACCTTTAGATGGATGCACTAGGCTTTGCTGATCCCCGTCCGCTTAAACATTCCTTAATTAAGCAGCATTCTGTTTGGAAATTCTTGGGTGACCTAGAGATGTTGGAGTCCTTCACAGAAGCCTGACTGTCTTCAATCTCGTGGAAGGTCTTGGGGCCCGAGGGGAACCCTGAGCGTTTAGGACAGAGCTGAGGAGCAGATGCCTCAGTGCTCACTCAGTCTCCTTGGTCCTGCTTTGGTTTTGCGTGGTGATTAACTTGTGCTTTGATAATCACACCATGGACCGGTAAGTCATCAACTGAGTCAATACTTGGGCGACCGCAGCTCCATTAGCCATTTTCGGCTAATGATGCCCCAGTCAATAATTGAACCAGGCAAACATGGTTTGCTAGAAAAAGAGGAGGCTATTAAAAAAACAAACAGATGTCTGAATGGCAGCCAGCTCTTGCTGGGGGGGACCAATCACCCAACAGTCAGAGAGCACTGCTCCATCGCACGGCTTCATGCTGTAGAGCGTTGATTAATGAAGCGCGTGTCACGGCTGCCTCAGGGTTTCCAAACAGCATTCCACAAAGTTAAATAATCCCGATAGTCTCTGAGCCGAGGCCCACAGGAGCTGGGGGGCCAGGTCTCATGCCTTTGCCCACGTCTGCACGGTAGCTGTGAGGAGGGGGGGAGAAATCGGTCTCGGCCTTTCGACCGGCCTCATGGCCACGCCGTGTTTCTCCGCGGGGCCACCCCGACGTTGCCAAACCCGGGTCGACTGGCGCCCATGTGTTAGCTGGAGGTTTTTGTCATGGACGCCAATTAAAGCTGCTTTGTCAACCACATCGTACTTTTATCTGTGTCTCCGGGAAGTTCAGTTCACTACGGACAAGGAGCGGTGCCGACAGAGCATGCTTCACCGCATGTGACCAGAATCTTGGGTTTCTGGCTGAATTGGCCCGCTGTTAGCATGCCACATACTTTGGAACATTGTTTAAAATTCTATTCTTTAGCAAGCACCAAACCGGAACTTTGTCAAACCCATCAAACGTGAAGGGTGCCAGTTCACCAGTTATTGAGAACATTAGCCTGTCCAACTGGGCCATAGTCCCCATGTTTCTGTGCATAACTTGAAATGCTGGACTGAGAAAGACATTGTCTATGGTTTGTCCTACTGGTTTTTCAACCGAAGAGTGCATTGGACACAGACACACCGTCAAATGTACGAGAATGGTGAAAGTTGCAAACACAAGCAGAATCTGCCGTTTCAACACAGGAGAGGGAGTCTTTAAAAAACCTACAAGGCTGTTTTTGGCAAGGTCTCCCCTAGGCAAGAATTCCCCCTCAAATGACATTTTCAGAAGCTCTTCCTTCCATGTTGAGTGAGGGGTATTTAGATGGTGTGGCCTGCTGTCAGCAAATGGAAAACTCTTTACCTGACGGCAAAATAACACGGTGGTGATTACAATATTCAAGCATGGCAAGGAGAAAATAAAATCCTGACCATGGGCCTGGAAGAGACATTTGAGTGAACAGATATTTTCTAGCGTCAGGCTGTCTGCCTGGGCTTTGATGACCAGGCGGATGTTCTTCTGCTAGTGGAAGTGGCCACATTATTCACGCTAATACGTTGTCTTTCTAAGGCTTCTTTGTGACTTTCTTCCCATGTTTGGGTTATTCAGTATTTTTTTTTGTCAGCGCCTGCTTTTGCGTTAATTGATGGATCCAAAGTTTGTCCCTTTGACCTTCTGAGGCAGAGGTCGGTATGACCCACCAATGCCAAGGCACCAACGTTCTCATCTTCTCCACCGTGGTGGAGGGTTACGAGGGTGCACAGCATAAGGCCAGTCCCAAATAATGTCGGAAAATCTTGTGTTTTGTGCTTCATTTTGTATTTTCCTTTGGGAAATGTCTTTCAATATTTTCTCCCAGTTATAAAAATCTAAGTAATACATTTTTCTGGATCATTGATCAGTACATTTACATACATAATTGCGTGAGTTGTCTGGTGCAGTTGTTCACAGATTTCCATTTCGTTGCTTTGAAGACAGGCTAGGTCATGGTATTGAGGCGTTTACAGCCGTAAAATTGGGAGTAATGGGAGCAATGCTTCAATTAAATGCTCATGCAATGCAATGAAATGCTCATTATTTTTGAAGCTAAAACGAGAAATTTGACAGAGGCAGACCTTTTTCTTTCTATTTTTGTGTTCTATGATTTTATAAGTGACAGTAAATCAGGATGTAAAACGCTCTAAGATACGGCGGGAGATATTGGCAAGGCCAGAGAGAGGTTTGGCTGGTTGGCAGTGATCGAGCGGATGGAGGTGGCAAGAAGACAGGAATACTGCGGCACTGGAAGGCACAGCTGGCAGTTCCTGCTCTGCGGCTTTCACGTGGGCATCGTGCTTCGGCCAACACCGTCACGGCCCCGGGCCGCTTCTCGTAAAAGGAGCCCTGGAAATCCCCGAAGCAGCTGAATGTAATTGCTGCCATACCGGGTGGATGGGCCTGCCGGAGCTTCTGCCAGCAGCCTCCACTAACAGAGCTTTCCCCAGAATACCTCTGATAGAGGCAGGGAGCTTGTTAAGCTGCCTGGTCTGTCAGAGGCCTGAAAATTTGGGCAGGAGCAGTCCACCCCTGAGGGTGAAACTGTGACTCTGAGTAGGTGGGACACGGTGACCCGCGGGGTGCTCAGAAAACTGCTAAATCTGGGTTGCGAATTTCCTAGTTGGACTGGAAGTGCCATATTGTCGTGTCACTTATCATCAGAGAACAGACCAGAACACAGCAGCCTAGTGACCACGCTCTGGCTCAGCTACGGTATCGCCACTCCTCCGTTGTTTAGAGGGGAGAAGGACACGTCTGTGTTGAATTATCTCCTCCAGATGAAGATGTCTTAGTGAACAAAAGTAACATTCTTGTCTTGTGCATTGTGGTAGATGAATGTGTGTTTAAGGCTTTTGCTAAAGACCAGACTGGTAGAGAGCTGGTTTCCCGGTTACTGGCTGTCTCCAGCCTTTCCAGAAACACACGGCATTACCGAGAACTTTCTACACGTAAGCAGTGCCGCCAAGGACCTGCGAGGTCCTCGCCAATGTTTCTCACCTTCGTCTCAGCCAGACATTTCTTCTCCTGTTCTTTTCTTCTCATTTAAGTTATGGTCTTCATCCTTGGCGGAACGTGGCCAGCAGGATAATTTATTGTCATTTTATAGATGTATCTTTTTCCCATCTTTCTCGTCGTTGTGGATGCAGTGCAGTGGGAGGACAGGAATGACGTCCGTGATCTTCACGGCGTAATGGAATTACAGTGATGGCAGTGGGTGGTAGATTGAGATCGAATGTCCCAGGGAGATGATGAAGTTAGCAGACCAGGCAGCACACGCTGGCAAACGAGCCATCCAGTAAGTGTCTGGGGTGGATCACTGTGGGGAACCGTACCACCCTCTTAGAACTTCAGCCTGCTTGGAGGGAATGGTGATGGTGGTGGTGGTGGTGGTGGTGGTGGTGGTGGGGGGTGGGGAAGAATCCTTATCTGATAGCTTGGGGGAGGTGACTGCAGGGTCTGGAAAGCCAGAGAGATGAGGAATGGAAGAAGATGATCTTGACCCACCGGTTGTCCAGAATGGCTGAGGCTTGGTCTACAGCAGGTTCTGGTAACTCACCTCCACGTGTACTGAACAGAGAAACTAAGCTGAGTATGTAAAGCAGACCTGTATGTTCTCAGTCACGAGATCATTTTGTTATTTGCTGTAATGTTTGCTTGGTTCCTTTCCTGTAAGTCATTTGCCGGTTCTCGGTTCCTCTAGCATGGATTAAAACAACCATTTCACCCATGGGCGGGCGGGCCGGGGGGGGGGGGTATTCTTTGGAACTCTGTAGCACTCCCTTTATGCAAAGCAGACAAACCTAAGAGTTTGTCCAGACTGAGAAGCCGCGAAAAACAAAGTTGTCCCCAGCAAAGTGAGGTCATCTTGACATAAACTGTCTTCATAACATTGATGTCATGTGCCTAACAAACAGTCATCCCAGGAACGTTCCGCTTGGAAAAAGTTTGCGGGTGCCTTTCCTACAAACTGTAGTCAGAGGAATTTCTTGAGGTTAATTTTCGCAAGAGTTGTTTCCTAAAATATTATGGTTCCAATCAAGAATTTCCAAAAATAAGAACAAGATTCCGAAAGTCACAATTAATGTCACATGAAATAATTTTTCTGAAGTACCTTCCTAATTAAAATCACACATTGTTTCTCTTCCAAAAAGGCAGTACTTACTAGCAGCCTTGAGGCACGGTGTCATTGGGTAATAGTGGGAGTAAATGATTTATCCATTGTTGCTCTCACAAGAGGATGTTTGCCAAAAATGTGCAGAATGTGAAAGATTTATGCTTCATTTTTTAATATGCCCAGACACACATGCAAGAGGGCATTTGGACTGTGTTATAGTCTCAGGCTGGAAGACATCAACACAGATGGCTGATCCTGGGTGGGTGCTGGAACACAGACCCCCAGGAGAATAATAGGACATGAAATAGGGGGCACGGTGATGGACATAAACACTGGAAGGACCAGAATTATTAACTTGGCCTAGTTCCTCTGTCCAGCCTCATCCTACAAGGACCAGGATTATTAACGTGCCCTAGTTCCTCTGTCCAGCCTGATCCTGGAAGGACCAGGATCATTGGCTTAGCCTAGTTCCTCTGTCCAGCCTGATCCTGGAAGGACCAGGATCATTAGCTTAGCCTAGTTCCTCTGTCTAGCATCCCACAAGGACCAGGATTATTAACTTGGCCTAGTTCCTCTGTCCAGCTTCATCCTACAAGGACCAGGATTATTAACGTGCCCTAGTTCCTCTGTCCAGCCTCATCCTGAAGGACCAGGATCATTAGCTTAGCCTAGTTCCTCTGTCCAGCCTACACCAGGCCACCAGTCCTCATGGCTTTGGCAGCTGCTTTTCTGTGCCTGTGCATGAGGTGTCATTAAACAGGTCTGTAGTGGGGGGCCACAGTTTACTGGGTTTTTTTAGGAACCCAGTGTAGACCTCCGAGCACCTCTCCATGAAGCTCTGACCGAAATCTGGCTGAAGTAAGTTAAAGTGCTGGGAGGTACCTAAGATGCAGCCAGCGAACTAAGCAGAGCGAGACGTCCTTGGTTTTCTTACGCTTGTCCGGCATGTAGCAGTGCCTGCTCAGCACGTGTACATTGTACGGAGTCCACACACCCAGAGCCTGGGCCGCTCATCTTATCACTGGGGACCACCCGGACATGTTCCACGTGTCAGTTTCATTACTTTTTCTAAGGCTCCCTCCAAACAGCGTTCCCACAGTTCACATACGTGGCCCCAAGCACAGAGCCAGGATCTGCCTGATGATTTTTCTGTTTGTATTTGTTTATAGCCCTGGGGGCAGGGCTGAGGGAACACATGTTGACCAAGTTGTGGTGGGGCATGCTGGACAGCACCAAGCAGGCTCTCCCTGTCCGTCATGCCTCGCAGATCCCTTTCACCAAGCCGGCACCAACCTTTTACGGCACTGCTTTTCCTTCTCTCGTTCAGGCTTGGCCACCCCCTGCTAAGATACTTCAGTCACTGCCCAGATTACGTTGATGGAAACCAGTAAATTAAGCGATGCATAGTGGCTGTAAGTGACTGGTGGTGTCCAGCAGCCGCCATCACTGTCTCAGAGCGTCGTAAGCCACAGAGCCCAGGGGGTCGCACAATGTCAGCTGACCTATGTGATCCACATCTTGACCTGTCCTGCTAGTCATGCTCTGCAAGCACACTTCAGGAGAAGGGAGCTTTTTCCTCGCATCGCACACACCAAGCCTAGACTAAACACTCCAGGCTTGTGATGAAACAGTGACACTCAGCACAAATGGAACGGAGAGTCAAACAGTGCAATTCTGCTCTGGGTTTCCATTCTGCTTTGCGTCTCCCCAGGGTAGCGAATTGAGACGGTCTCCAAGACTGGGATCTCCGATTCACCCAAGTGTGCTGGCTTTGTAAACATGGCTTTATAAGGTGGCCATCTCTTTAAGGTCAAAGAGGGGATTGTGTAGGTAAAGTGCATTAAGAAGCCTTCCAGAGGAGTCTTCTGACAGCTGGCCAAACAAGAGCAGGAGACCCATGATCTTCAAAGTTTGCATTCTACTGCAGGCCTTGTTAAAAACCAGAGACTTCAAACAAACTGTTATTTTTGCAGGCTAATTTCCCTTATCAGTTTATTTTCTTTAGTGTGCAATTCATATACATGCTTATATAGTAACTACAGATGAATTCCCTCCGTGACTTGGAGTTCGGTTTATTCTTTCAGGGAAAAACCATCTTATTCTTCCATGTACTGGTCCTGGTTTACAGAGTGGTTCTGCAGCTCAGCTGCTGCGGAAATGCTTCCTGTGAGATTGTTGGTGCGACATTGTCATCTCTCCCCCCTCTGTAGCCTGCAAGATGGAGCGAGGCACACTTAGTTTTAATTTGCTTGCTCGGTGGAAGTGTTTAGCAGGCCACTTTGACATGTGGTATACAAATGAAGGCAGGACGGCAGGTCCTCGGAGTTCACAGGAAACAAACGGTACGTATGGCTTCTACATCTGCCCTACCCCCAACACCTCCAGGGTGCTGAATGTTTAGACGCTGCGGACAGTTATTTACTGCCACTTGCCATTCTGAAAGACGCCAGGCGCACTTTGAAGGGTGGCCTACTGTATTTTTCTACGTTTTAGTGGACGTGCACAGCAGAGGAAACATAGCGTCATTCCTTGGAACACAGCGGCACGATGGGGTGGAGCCTGTTTGCTTGCCTCACGTTTCCCAGAATCCACGACGCCTGCTCTGTAGCCTGCATGCAACACTCATGCTTTTGGGAAGTGTGGTTTCTCTGCATGGGGTTTGCGTTGTTTCCACTGATAGCTGTGACGCCTGCTTCGAGATTCCTGATTGCCTTTATGGGGGCGGGGTTTCTGATATTTCAGCTAATTTTGGCCGGCTAATTCTCTCCAGTCTGTTGCGTAGAGAGCCTTCGCCGATGCGGACACACTCCGCACGTCTCTGGTGACTCAGGGGTTCTGACTGACTCACATCGGTCCTCAGCATTACTCATCGCTAAAATTAAACAGCCACCAGATGTTGGCGTTCCAAATGTACATCTGTAAACCCAGTAGAGGAAGAGGCATTTATGAAACTGATGTCCACTTACCGGTGGTCCGCCTGAAGGACCCAGGAACGCTTCCTGTCTTTAACAGCTATGATCGGTTGAAGGGTCAGAACCATCTTCAGAGATATCTTCAGATAGCAGGACTTCAGAGCCAAGGGACAGGTCTCTATGTGCCGCCTCCTGAGCTAGCCATCTGGCTCTTTTGACCAGAACACCGTATGTGACTGGAAACAGAGTTTATTTCCATGAAGTGATAACATCTGGGAGCAGGAACAGCTGTGAAATATTTTCTGGGTTTATCTGCAGTTGCATATTAGACTTAACTTCAAAGCAACATAGCTGTGAGTTGCCTCATTGCCTTCAGCAATTGCTCAAGCCATCGACAGGATTTCCTACCCTCGCATCTGCGGGGTTCTTTAAATGAGGAGAACAGCTGTCCAGCAACATTCTTCATCACACTCTTCATCAGGACATTGCAATTCATCTTGGTAAGTAGTGTTAGGATTAGGGTTAGGGTTAGGGTTAGAGAATGGCAGCTCACTTTCATTGGCATTTTGGGCAGGATGGTGGCTGGCACGCATATGACAGCCCCATTGCACGTGTGTGCTGGTGGCGTGATGAAATCATGGTGACATGTGTAGGCACCTCAGTTGTCGCTATCATGACCATCTCCGGGGGGGTCCCGAACAACCAGCGTTTATGACCAATTCTTAGCCCCATGCCGTGGGGTCCATGGGAGTGCCCCTTTTTGCCCCTGAACCGCTGTCCACGCTTGTCTGCCACAGGATGTTTACTGTGTGATCGAACTTCCACCGTCCTGCTTGATTTTCCAGCCATTCCGTTTTTCTGCTTTCCTTGTTGTGTTTGAACTGGAAATGAATGAACCTGTCCTCCTCCTCCTCACAGCTCCTTCCGGGGCGTCCTGCTCTGTTCACTCCTTTTAACTGCTCGTCCTCTCATACTTCATTTGTGCTCCACTATGCCTCATTTATCAGTAACGCAGTAAGCCAATGGAGCACTTTGTTTAATTGGACTTGACTTGAGTGATTAACTTGCATGATCTCAGACTGTAAGATGTCGGCAGACCGTTTCACGCTTGCACGCCCCTCTCAGCTGAGATGGGGCTCTGGGCTTCGGCATACCCTGTCAAGTGAGAAAGTAAACACACACCATTCACGTCTCGGTTTATTACTGCGTCAGGCAGCTCCAGGGAGGCCCTGCATCCACGACGGGCTGGGGGGCCTATTGGATCTCAGAACGATCATATCGTAATATTACTGTACCTCTGTTATGCCGGCTGCGGGAGGGGGTGTCACAGACTGGGAGATCATAAAGTGCAAATGAATGGAGTCCTATTATCTGTACTGCTACCCTGATGTGCCACGGTAACTAGTTTTACTAGCTGCCGTAATTTTCACTCGCAGCTGATGCCTCGTTAAGGTGACATTTAGGCACATTTAAAACATTCACCTGGACACTGATGGACCTTTCCGCGCGGGCCCTCAGCCTTTCAGGCTCAGTGACACAAGCCTGTCTTAAGCTGGCTTTGGTGAGCCTCTATGATCAGTATCCAGGTTGAGGAAGAGTGGCTGACGCTGTTTGGTTCGTTGGTGCCCAGCTGGATTCGGGTGTTGGGGGGCTTCCTTGCAGAGTTATGTGCAAAAGTGGTCCTCTGATCTTACCATGCACCACCCTGTGGAAGGGAAAAATTTCTGCTTTGACCTTTTCCCTTTACTCCCAAATTATCCTTTTAACCAGACAAAAAAAAAAAAAAAATCACTTTGGCACCATGTAAGATATATATATATATATATTTTTTTAAGCAGAGTTGGTTAGTATGGCGAACTGACAAAGAGACAGAGTATCCCCCTCCCAAAGAAGTAAACCCTCTAAGAAAGAAAACAGTCATCTTATATTGTTTTTCTGACCTTCCCTTAAAAGACATCTACAGCAGGATTGGTCACTTTATTCATTGTGCCAACCTTCTGGCCACACCCCTTAAGATCCTCCCAGACGTCTAGCCACCATTATCTATCGGATTCCCCAGGTGGCCCTCCTCTGAAAAGTTTGATGGTGGCTGGCTTTCTGGATAAGCACCTGTTGGCTTCTCCTTGACTGTCCTCCCATAAATATTGGTGCCACGGATTTCTTCTGATCCTTAAAAGTGAACTGGTTTTATATATTTCAAATGGCATACACTTTAATCATGTCTGTCATATGCTTTCTGGGTTAGCGCGACCTTGCAGGCACTCCTGTGTTTTTTAGACAGGGTGCATCTGCCAACATATTTTCAACTTAGCATGCACATCTCTAAGCGATCCAGGGCCACATTCTCAAGACATCAGAAAAAAGTATACAATACTGACAGCTTATTCATGCCTATGGCCTAAAGCATAACATCAATCCCACGATGGCTCCCTCCCTGCCACTATCTGTTAATTCCCATCTACAACCCATTCCTCCTGATCCCTAGGACCAGAGTTGTCTGTGGGTCGGCAGGAGGCCTTTTCCATCTTCAGGAGGGACCACGACGACAGCGTGACGATCGAGGACAACAAGGCCCTGCTGAAGCAGAGGTCAGTGCCAGATGTTCATGGACTGGGGGTTAGTGCGGCAGGTTTGGCAATTGGATCATCCCCAGTATCCTTGGGGTCAATGGTCTCAGAAACCCTAACCTCGATGGCTTAATTTTCATCTCATGGTCAGTATTAAGGATAAATACAGAGGAAAACTTAATAAAGTCACGCTAACCAGTAGAGTACAACTGTGCTTAGTGATTCAACGCCGAGGTATGTCCAAAGCCATGTGATCTGTCATCTGGTGATTTATTTGCCCCAGAATATGAACTGTTCTTTCCTATACCTCCTGATGTGTAAAACCCAAAATCTTATATTGCCTCCGCTGGCACCTGCTCGACGCAATTGGGACTTCAAAGAACAAGTGGGTGTGAAACCTGCTCTGCCTGGATTCTGGAAGCAGCTGGTGCAGGTTTACCACGGTGTGTGTCAGCACCTCCCACGTCGTGGTACCTTGCCAGTGCTTCAACAGCCGTGTCCCCGTGCCCATGCAGGTGTGCCGAAGCCAAGGCGTTGGGGGCGCAGGTGAATGGAGCCAAAAGCAAAGTCGGTGAGTATCGGCCACTGAGGCCCTCCACAGCACACACGACTGGGCAGGCCTACAGCTGTCGCTGGGCGCTGAGTGGGCTTCTCTGCTTTGGAATCTGGTCACATTCGATGCACCCTAACACAGGACCTCCGACCAAAACACCCCATTGATTTTTTCATAACTTGCATGTCAGTCATTTCATACACCGGGATGCTGGCTAATGTAATGCAGACTGAGTGCCTCACATAAGATGTCAACAGCGGGTGGTCGTTTGGTCACAGGTGCAAATGCTAACACACCGTAGCAGGCAATGTCTTCATTCGTAACAGATCTGTGTTTCATACTTGTTATCTGGTAGTTGTCGTCATGTGACTCTCACCTGCTGAGACGGTTCCCCTCTGGCATATGGCTGACTTCTGTAAGGATTTGGTGGGCCTCCGATGTCCCGGCATGCCCCACGTGTGCGTTGTATTGTATCCTGTCGTACGCTGTAAACCGTGTTTAAGATCCGCCTGACACTCCAGATGTTCCTCCATTCAGCTCATTGACTCGTTGCTTGTGTCGCAGGGTGGGAAAACACGGTGGCCCAGAAAATTGACCGTTTTCTGTCACCATCGCCAATTTTCTGATAATGAAAACAGGTCTGCTTTCCCATGACTGCTTGGCATTCCCCCCCACTGCTGGTAACGCCCTGAGGTGCCAATGAAGGGGTTCCGACTGTCGCTCAGCACATTCCGGACCCCTTCCAGGGCAAGGGGCTGGGTGGGCGGAGCTTTTGTTTTCTGGTCTACGCATCTGGCTTCCCATCGCGGTTTCACTGGCTCCGCATCACACGGTTTTACAGGCGTCCCATCAGCATGCTGGAGCATGTCCCCGACAGGTAGGCCGTCTCTTCCAGACGGCTCCCATTGGCGGGGCTATGTAAGCAGGGGGCCGGGAGGTTGGCGCGGCTCTCAGGAAACAGCAACGGTGCTGAATTGCAGATGGGACTGCGTCCAGCGGAGAGCTCTGCATGGTCTCCCAGCTTTTAGGGGATTGGCCTCCTCTTTCAGCTTGTTTCATCATTTCTAGAATGGGAGTTATGGGCCATGAAGTGAAACAGCCAGAGAAAGGATGAGGGCAATCTCCAGGTGGCCAGGTGTTGATGATGCCAAATGAGCTTCTTCACTTCCCTTTGAAAACTTGGTCTCGGTGGGTGGGGGGGGGCACCATGATACAGTCCTCCCCCTCCCTGGCAGATTCACAGACCCCTGGGCGGCACCAAAGGACCTTCTCCTCTCCCGTGGTCCTCTGCATCTCTTTGCATGTTAGCCTGTCTTTTCACTATGGCAGCTTTACCCAGCAAATAATGAATCTTCTACACACCGTTGAGGTCTAAATTCTAAATCTTCTTGTGTTTTATTCCCTCCCCTCATTCTTGTTTAATTATCCACAGAGGTTGCTCATTAACATCTCCATGCGAATTCCTGCTGTTTGTCTCATCAGTTTTTACGTGCCTGGTTGCCTGGGAGAGTGACACCCATAGCTACTTTGTACTCGTCTTTATAGAGGCTCCACTTTCTAGACCTGGGCTGCCTCTTAATTACTTTGAGTGGCTATTGCAGTTAGCAAATTTCTGAAGGACGGAGATGGGACGGCGCCAGATCGACAGATACCAAAACTTATAGCGCTGTTTTAAATTCACCTTATTTATCGTCGCTATTAATTATCATGAGTTAACAATGTTTTGTTCACTGGTGCTGCCGTACATTTTCATGCTGGATTGGACAGTAAGCCTCCCCCATGTCCAACTAAATGCGTGGCCATCTCACTTCATGCACCCGCTGCAGGCTTCACAGTCATGAATTAGAGAACTGCTCCTAGGTGCAGTAGTGAATCGCCCTTATCACTGGTATCCAGCAGCTGAAAGCTTAGGATCCCAGGTCACTTGTATCTCCTGGGTCATTCTAGTTCCAGGTCCAAGCTGAAGTCTCAGTGGAGCAACATAGCTGATATTTAATCAAGCGTGTAGCCAGTTCCCATCGAGCCGTTTGGATAGAAGGCTGGTGTAGGATAGAAAACCTGCTCTCGAATCCGGTGTCAAATCAGGGCAAAGGAGGTTCACCTTTCCTTGCCATTTAGAAGCTTCTTTCTCTGGATTCTTGGGATCCGGCGCCCCCCCCTCGTCACACCAGCTGGGCCCATGGCTGGTACATCATAACGCTGTCCTCAGAATATCAGCGGGAGTAGAATAGAGGACAGGTTTACTGCTTCCCCAGAGGTCACTCAGAGCTCATCATGGAACCTTCAGACGTTGTTAAGGGCTCATTAGCTCATGGTGCCACGAAACATCTGGCAAGAGGTTTGTAGGTCCTCATTTCGGCCCTCAGAGCTGCTCGGGCCTGCAGCTGGACTTGGCAGCCTTGGTGTTCTCCTCTGTGGCCACAGCTGCAAGCCAAGCGCTTCATCATTCCCGACAGCCCGTGGTCCCATTACGCTGTCTCGTAGCCGTTAGCTGTTAGCATGCATAAAAACGTAAATTGTAACGGTAAAACGGAAGCAGATTTGTTTCACTGCTGCTCAGCGGGTGTCGGAAAGCAGTGCTCACGTCAAGTGTGTCAAGGTGGGAATCCCGTATCCCCTCGAAAACACGTGGCGGGAACAAGCGATTCGTGCGACAACGGTGGGGCGTGCATTGAGGACTCACAGGCGCTAGGTGTGACATGGGGGATGACTGTAGTCTTCTCTGTCCTGACATTGGCAAAATATTATGTCCTGTGATCAGGCTTAAGCTTATCAGTCTAGTTTATAGAATGGAAAGTTTAGAAAAGCAAGAGCCCCCTCACTTTCCTCCCAGAATCCCCAGCACCTATATTGTTCTTGGCGGCCTTCGGGGGGGTTTGGAATCACGTCCTGTTGGACAGTGCACATTCCAAAAGGCTTCCAAAGTGGTGGGACAGGTATATTTGTCAGAGACCCTGTGATGTATTAGGGATGCAGACCAATCGAATTTCCAGATGTGCCAGGATTTACAGCCCAGGATCCAGTGCAACATCTGTTAACCTCTTCGCTGTCATGCCGCAGCTGTGAGGAACCACTTCTTGACCGTCTGATATTGTGGATGGGGTGGGGGGAGGGGCGGTTCAGGAAGTGGACAACAGCAAGCCAGCATTGGGGGGGTTGAAAGCTTGGCGTTTTACCAAAATGTAACAAGAGGGCAGCTGTTTGTTTCAAGGCTTCGCTCCATGTCTTTGTATTGTTTTGCCAGGCCTTGTATACTCAGCGAGCAGCAGCAGCCCCAGTAAGAAAGCCGGGGATCTCTTTCAGCCACTACACCCCTCCCACACCATAAAGGGAGCTCTCCAAGGATCAGCACTCTGGTTATTGCTGACATTTGTTCACTGGGCACGTGCGGCCTGCCAGCTCGAGGTGAAAGGAGATGGTGTAAAGTGGGGAAAGATATCGACCTGCACCGAGCAGCACAGCCATCTGGGTTCCTGGGAATTTCAGAAGAGTTTGGGATTTCATTCATTCCCTCACATCACCTCTGTCCATCATCCAGAGGCAGAAAGAGGTTCAGCCTTGCAATCACCCCAAAGGCCAAAACAAGTCATAGTGGGATTATTGCATTATAAGTCAAGGCTTATGGCTCTAAAGTAGCCTGCTGCAGCTAACAGACTACAGAGGGTTAGACCTACAGTACAGGCAAGTGTAGAGTCCTCTGTTACCTGTAACATGTTAGCCTGCTGTTGCTTTGGTTGAGAGAGCCTTTTCCTAAAGAAATCAGGATGCATCTCACCTTGTACACAGGTGGAGTCAAAGCTGGTCATACTCTATTCAATTCAATTCAATTTTATTTATATAGCGCCTTTAACAAGAAGCACTGTGACAAAGCGCTTTACATAGTCCCAAGCCTAGGGTCTCGAGAGAGTCAGCCAAAGGCAACAGTGGCAAGGAAAAACTCCCTCAGGAGGCAGAAACCTTGGGAGGAACTGGACCACCACTCAGGTGACAGATCGCTGGGGTGTATTGTAATAGGGACCTGATCTCCCCATAAACAAATGTTCAGGGGCTCTCCAATTGCAGAGAAGAGTGTTGCTTACATTCTGCTGCAGTGTTCATGGAGGGGGTTCAAAAGGAGAAGGGGTCTGCCAGCTCAGCACCAGAGTCTCACCCCTATGCATAATATTATTAATTCACTGCACTGGTGAGTCTGGTTTTCATTACTGCAGATTTTTCACTCATTTTGTTTTTCAGAGGAAGCAATTCCGGAAGACCAAAGAATTTCACAGCAGCCGCGGAGCCAGCGGGTGTAAAATTAGTCAGACTTCCCCTGTTGTTGTTGTTGTGTTGTTGGGTAAAAGTCATACTGAATGCAAACTGGCACTCTAGACAAAAGCATGATGTCTGCATTCAGCCCCATGTTAATTCTGAGGAACATCTGGCATGTTTTTCAGGACGTGTATTGTCCAGACTTCTGGCAAACAAGTCGATTTGCTGCTCTGTAATTGCTCCTAACGCTCAGTCTATCATGTTACAAAAGTCTCCTGGCTTTACTCTCGTAGGCAACTCCAGATTCCAGCCTTGTTTCTAAATAAACACCAGTACGTAATGGGCTTTTATTTAGCCCGTGTGTTCAGTAATGTGATAATCTTTTCATGTTTAGGCAGAGGGTGTGAGAGTCTGTGTGGATGCAGACTTTAAGCTGCCTGAGTGCAGTGGAGATTCCGGTCGCTAACTTCCACACGCCTTGTGTCTTCACAGGTTCTGTTTCAGAGACTGAAACGGGCAACATCTTTCACAGATACACACCTGATCACACATATCATGTATGTATTAATATGATCTCCGAGTGCCTCGGTGACTCTCACAACAGTGTGTGTGGCTAGTCATCCAGCGATAGTGAGATTTCATGGACAGTGATTACAAAGGCCAAGATGTACAAAGGTCTCCAGCATCGACGAGCGTGAACTTGGCAACAAAATGATGGCCTTCAGGTTGTATTGGGCACCTGTATGACTATGCATGGGTACACGGACATGGACGAGCGTACATGAACATTTTGTAATATTGTAAATGAAGAAATTCACACCCAGGCATCTCTACTTGTACACTCACATCACGTGCCAAGTGCGGTATCTCCCCGACAAACCTCGGCCTGCCCGAGTGCTGCAGAAGGGCCGTCCCACTTCACCAACCATCATGGGGCAGGAACGTCAGGAACGGGACTGAGCAATTGGCTGGGAAGGCCCACACTGCAGAGAAGCCTTCTTCTGTGGCCACCAGGTCTTCACAGAAAGCCAAGGTGGTACACGGCTTCAGCAAGCAGGCCCAGCGAGCATTAGCAGGTGGTGTTCTAGGAGAACAGGCTGAGGACAGAGGCAGAGTCTGGCTTTGAGCTCAGTTCCTACCAAATGAAGCTTGACGCGATGGAAGTGAAAAACCATTCAAGCTCTACTGATTGGACCAAAGCGGGCCTGGGGTCTTTGGAGAATTCCTGTCATGTGTTGTGCACATTTAGCAGTTTCCATGTCCGAGCAGACAGGTGCTGCTGCTGATGCCATTCAGAGGGGCAGGTGAGAGCTTCACGCGTGTAAGTCACTTTGGGTTCTTCTGAGAGCCAAGAAATTAGAAGCTAGTGTGTCTACCCATCTTTGTCTACTGATACAAGTACTGTTTAAAAAAGGGGTTTATGGCAGCCGCAAGGCACACCTTCCGAATTTAATTTGATCTTGAAAGTTACGCGAGACAGGCTTTACAAAGAAAAGCTGTTCAGTCATCCCTGGTATTAAATCATGAAGGCACAGCGCGTAACAGAGTGACCATGCTTCAGGCAGGGTCTTCTGTTGACTATAGGTTGAGATACAGCTTCTAGAACTGTCTTGAGGTGTTTACTGGGCCACTCCTTCCATACGGTATTAGAGGAAGTATTGTGGTAGTATGATGGTAGTAAAGGATGTCCTTGAGTACCACCTGTCAATGTGTTAATAATGGGAACTCCCAGAAAAGGGCAAGACGGGGTGGAGGGTCAACTTACACAATGTTGTCTTAGAATTCCCAACCATTTCAAAATTGCAAGGGGACACCCTCCCTTACTAGGGTGTGAAATTTTGTACATTTATATCTTCTGGTGCTGCCGTCCATATTGTTGGAATTGTGGTAACAATGAAGTCAAAGTTTTGTCCAAATATACTATGCCTTATGAAATTGGGGCGCAAATGGATATCCCAGCATGACAGTGATATGAAGCATGCACCAAAATACACAAAGAAACGACCGAGTGAATATGAAATCAGGGTCCTGGACACCAGCCATCAGACCCAATCTAACATTTGGGGTCTGAACTCAAGAAAGCAGTTCAAGGAAAAAAGTGGGAAATCTAGAGCTGGAGAGGTTCTGCACGGAGGGACCGATAGAAATCCTGTGGAGAATCTCGCAGAACACAAGGTCTGAGCAAGGCAGACAATGTGGATTGAAGGGCACTCACTTCTTTTGTTGCCATTGTGAGCTATCCTTCCGGAAAAAGTCAGCTGAGAGATGTGTTACTTTTAGGTGATTTATTTTTTATTGTGCCTACATGTGAATGAACAGAGAATGCGACAGACAGACAGGCTTAGCGTGTTTGAGAGAGAATCTGTCAAGTTACTCTTGCCGCACCTTCAAGAACCACACCAGGCATCCAGAGTCATCTAAGGTCTTCTCCCACCAGCAGACATGGTTGTAATCACTGTGGGACTGTATCTGCTGCTCCATTTCTGTGGCCTGCTCTCTATGGAGGGTGTGGACATGGCTGTCAACAAGGATGGGTCACACAAAGTATTCCAGCCCACCGCTACCCCGCAGTAATGCTGCTTCTGGGGCAGGAGGGCAGGGAAAAGGAACGCCACGGGATGCCAGGGATCCGTCCTGTACCTGGCTTCTCAGAAGAGAGTTTGTGTAAATTCCTCTCCCTGTCTGGAATCCCATCCAAAAATATAACTGATTGGATTTTCATTATTGCCACTTTGTTGTCAGGGCAACATGGTATCTCTCTCCCCTGGTGCACTTTTCTCCTTCTCCTCTCCATCCTGTCTGTTCTACTGAGGGTCTTCCAGCTCGATGACTGCCCGCCTTCTCAAACAGAGTGTCAGGATGGTGGGGTAGAACTGCCAATTCCTGCAACCCCCGTACCCCGGTAGCCAAGAGAGGGAAAGGGGGGGCAAATGACTTCACCATGTGTTGTCTTGTCCCGTTGCCACCGGTACGGCAGTGACCCCCGACTTGTCCCCCTGGGCGGATGCATGCAGTCAGCCCCACACTTCCTCTCCAGAGCGCTTTCTGAAGCAGAAACACTTTTATAAGGGCTGTCAAAGTGTTTAATCTCCAAGCCAGTAGGGCCAATGTCCTCAACAAAACCTCGAGTCATCTGCTCTTCCAGGCTGACGGACTGATGGTTGTGTTTATCCAGGTACCCATCCTGTCAAACCTTCCACTGGCCTTGTGCTGCGGCTGCACCGGTCCATTTGGCCACTCCTTTGAGGGGGGTGCACAGCCTGATTGCCTCCAGACCTGTTGGTTCCAGTGTTCGGAGAATTATCGCTGATGTTGTGAAGTACAATGGATAAAGTCCAGTTTAAGCAGGAAAGAAAGCCCTTTCCTGCATACCTCTGCTTCCTGTCGCCATCCCTCTTTCTCAGTTAATAACAGAGATACACACTGACCTGTGATGTTAGGCCCAGGTAGAGCATTAAGGTGTAATACTGTACACGGTAAGGCGTACTTTTTACACACAGCTCAGAAAACTCTCTCTCGTTGTGCCTCTATTTTTCATTCACCTTTTATTCCTCCACCAGTCCTTTCTACCCTTCCTTCATATTTCTCTCCTTCTTCTAGATGACCTGAAGAGGCAGCTGGAGCAGAGAAGGATGCAGAGGGCAGTCCATAGTGAGTACCAGCCTCTCACGTCATCTCACAGGCACGCCATTCCTGTCCTTCTGACCTCCTGCCTACCTCGAGTTTCTTGTACCCCCGCCAGTTCACTTTTGTCACAATGAAACGGACTCTCTGGCTTCATCTTTATAGCAATATGGCTTTTTTTTAAATCATCTTTCAGTGAATAGTGACCCAAACATCACAAAAGGGACCTTTGAACTTACTGCCTATGCAATCCTAGGCCCCCCCCCCCACAAGAGAGGTGCAGTGAAAATGGATCCTTCATGCCATGCGATATGTCTTCTCCTGTAGGCAGCCTGGTACAAGGAGAGCATTCTGTGTGGTTATGCTTGTCATTCTGCTCATGGAGACACTCTGATGTCCTCCATCAGGATGTCACGGCTTAGTGCAGGGACCGCATGACACACGCATGCAGGGACCGCATGACACACGCATGCAGGGACCGCATGACACACGCATGCAGGGACCTGACACACGCGTGCTTTCCAGGGCTGAGCTGCTCTCATGGACTTTGGTTAAGGTTTCTCATGGGCCACCTGAAAGGGTGTGGCATTCCTGCTCATTGCCGGGAATGTTTTTTTCATAGTACTAATATATATTATCTATCCCCATGTATTTTGGGCTCCAGCCACATTTACATGGACTGATGTTCTACAGTTGTGGCCAGCAGCGTGACGGGCTGCTTAGAACGATAGACCCGATGTCAGAGCCGTCAGCCGTAGGTCATCAGAACCATCATTAAAAAAAATAGACTGAAGAATGGAGTGTGAGCATGCAAACTGAATTTCCGCATCTGGGAGCCACACATTAGGGTTAATGCAGTTCTGTTTTTTCATATCTTTATTAGTCCATTTTTACCTTTTTAATTCAATTTGTTGTACCAGCTGCTTTTCAGTGTAACTCAAGCTCTGGTTTTCCTGCGATTCCCTGACCAATAAGGTGATGCCTGCATGCTGATATGCTCAGGGTAATTTGTACTGTTACTGTGCCAACTCAGCTGACGTTTTGTTTGACGTGGATCTTGAGGGAACACTTCGTCTTAGTGGGTACATTGATGGGGGTGGATGAGATCAAGTTTGACCCCGTGGGCTTGCATGTGTCACAGCAAGTCCGTGGTGACATACATCATAATGGTGCTCCCCCTAGAGGCGATGGGAGAACCTGCAGCACCTGAGGAACCGGACCCCGTGGAGGAGAAACTGTGTAAAGAGGTTGAGGAAGAAAGAAAGAGGTAGAGTGTGAGCGTGTGTGTGTGTACGCGCATGGTAACTCAGAAGGGGCCCTTCTTTGAGGGTGGCAGCAGCTTTCTTTAATGCTGATCTGTCACACTGTTAAGTTCACCGAATGGGTCTCCTCCTGCTCTTCAGGTACAAGAACACCTTCGGCCGCCTGAAAGGGCTGAAGACTGAGATAGAGCACCTGCAGTTCCTGCTGGAGAGGGCAAAGGTCAAGCTGCAGAAGGACTTTGGAGAGTGGTGGGCCCGAGAGGAAGCCCGGTTACAGGTATGGTCTCCCTTCCCAGAACCAGGCCGCACCTTGGTCCTGCCTCCTCCCTGCTGGGTTGCTATAATGCCCAGGTCACACTGCATGGTAAATCTGCAGAACTGCCTTTACACCGGGACCTCCTTAAAGAGACAGCGTCCCAAGAGCAACCAAACCATATAGTGTCAGAAGACATGCGATTGATCCTCAGAATGGCTCCCAAGGCGCTTGTCCTCTCCTAGGAATGCGATGGGGGACAGACAGGGTTAGTGTGTTGGATGTTTTTCTCTCCTTCCCTGGTTGAGCTGCTTGATGGTGACACAGTGATTGCCCCCGATCCCCTCATCCCAGTGGGATTCCCAAGGCTTGCTGCCTTGTGTGGGTGAGGCCACTGCCCACAGTCACCCGGTTCTGCTTTTATAAATACAGCCTTGAACGCCCCGCCACACCTGGTCCATGGCCAAAGGGGGGGCTGCCTTCATTCTGACTCTGTATAACAACATGTACCAGTTTGTTCTCTTGATGTCACCGGCCAGGCTCTGCCCCCATGACACGGCATCACATGACAGCCTCAGGAAGGTGCGTTGAGCGTCGGGAGCTGAGGAATGATAGTGAGCGAGGGACCCAAAACAGTGCAATATTCTTTTCAGGATTGTTTTAGGGCTGAGCCGATGAGCCTTGCTGGATTAATAAAGTTGGCCAATGGAGGAAACAGATTTGTTGGGGGTCATCAAAGGCTAATGGAGCGCTGGGGGCTGCTAACACCAGCACAGCCTTGGGAGTAGCCTACCAATCACGCCTCTGAAGCGTTTAACTGCGGTTTGGGCTCTGAGCAGGTCGCCAGTCTGGGGGAGTGGGCTTGATTCCTCTGTCTTGCCCTTGAGCGGGGGGGGGGGGGGGGGGGGGGGTGGTGGCGCGGGCGCTCGGGGTGGGTGGGGGGGGGTGGTCTCCCGCTCTCGCTCTGTGTGTGGGGGGGTGTGCTCTCCCTCCCTCTCTCTGTGTGTGGGGGGTGTACTCTCCCTCCCTCTCTGTGTGTGGGGGGGTGTACTCTCCCTCTCTCTCTCTGTGTGTGTGGGTGGGTGTACTCTCCCTCTCCCTCTGCGGGTGGGGGGTGGACCCCTCCCCCCCCATCTCCCTCTGTGGCGCCGT
>JAACJT020000021.1:17169671-17194033 GCA_009936485.2 Gymnarchus niloticus | reverse complement strand
GAAGCCTGTCCTCCACAGGCTAGCACCAGGCAGGACAAATTAATGAGTCCGAGTAGAACAATAAGTAAAAGGACAAGACTTGTCCCTGTTCCATAGCTTTTAAACCATTGACCTACAACCAGGTGACTGGGCGGAAAATGTTTCCATGACAGTATGCTGACTACGGGGGAAAACAAGGGAAAAAAGAATATTACTGCTGAGTGGCATTCCTGTACTGTTTCCCATATCGTAGGTGAGAGAAGGCGTGAAGATATCTGTTACTTCCGGCAAAGTGGCTCCTTTCGCTTCCCAGAGGAAACCCGATTAGTCTTTCTGTCCACCTTCAACGCCTTGGAGACACGTACCGTACTGACGGGATCACTGACCTATGGTGTAGGCTGTACCGTACTGACGGGATCACTGACCTATGGTGTAGACTGTACCGTACTGACGGGATCACTGACCTATGGTGTAGGCTGTACCGTACTGACGGGATCACTGACCTATGGTGTAGACTGTACCGTACTGACGGGATCACTGACCTATGGTGTAGGCTGTACCGTACTGACAGGATCACTGACCTATGGTGTAGGCTGTACCGTACTGACGGGATCACTGACCTATCATATGACATACGAGGACGCCAGGTGAAAATGAATCACAGCGCTGACACGAAGCGTTCCCTTTTGCCTTATCTTCCATTAGGACTTTTAACTTTCCTTATCTGTGCACCAAGAGTCTTTTTTCTAAGGATAGCGAACTCAGCTATACAGACTGTGCTGTTTCGGAGAGCCGGAGAACCAAAACAATATCAGCAAGGCGCGGGACAGGCCGTGCCTGGTCGTGTGACCCCAAGGAAGCCTGGCGCTGAGCTCCTTACGCCATAAACAAAGTTCAAAGGCTCCAGGCGGAGAAACACCGCAGGGTTAAAACAATCACTCACATTTAGCTAGTGAAAGTCAGCCAGGCTGGCTGCTGTGAGAGGGGTCCACTGTAGGATTTGGCCACTTTAATCTCCTCGTTCTATGCTGATGTGAAATGATCCATTTATACCATAGAGGCTTGAGAGTTAAAAGGTCAAGCTGCAGCAGATATAAAAAATTTTTATAACACAAAGAAGAGTTCAACGGGTCAGAAAGAGCCTAAAATGTTATAGACTTTATCCCGCAGATCATTACCTATGAAGTATTTTAGTCATTTTGTGAATCTTTTTTGTATTCTGGAAAGTATATGAAATGCTATGAAGCTATCAGTTCTCCTGAGCTGCAGGCTGTAAACTGAATGGATGACCACTCGAGAGTGACGAGTGTACAAAATTTGTAGGCAGAATGTTACCTGTTATGGACTGATGGAAAAGAGATTTCAGCTGGAGGCCAGGCTTTAGGATGTTCGCACAAACAGAAGGTTCTGGGTTCGTCTTCTCCCTTAGAGGTGCCTTTTGTTTCACAACTTTGTGACGAATGAAGAGATTAGGGGTGACTTTCGAGGGAGGGGGAAAAACCAGAGAGCTCGGGAATGAGAGAGGAGTGGCAGCTTATGCGAGATGTGTGCACTGTCAGTCATGTCTCCAGCCGGCTGGGGAATTTTCCAGAGAACTGCTGAACAGGTCTAGGTTTGGTCTCCCTCCCCACCAAAAATTAGCCTTCTACATGATTGATATATCATTTATTATGATTTACTATCATTTGAGACTGGCAGGAAGATTTGAACTGAGCGTAAATTGGGCACGTGCTCACTCTGCCACCTCCTCACCTTGACAACAAGCCCTGCTTTGTTTGGGAACCAGGATCCTTCCTCAACCTCCATCCCCAGCACCGCAGCTTCCCCCAGATGCATGCTCGGTGGCGGGCCCCTGTTCTCTGTCACCAACAACTTCCTGATTAGTGGGGGTCATCCCCGGCAGGAAACACTCAGGACACCCCCGTCCCTCAGGTGATGTGGTAGCCATAGTTGACATTACACTCCTAACCTAACGATGATGTTGCTTGAGTGGTGTGTTGACACTGAGGTAGACCTCCATCTTATGCAAAGCTGCCTCGGGGGGGGGGTTCCGCACAGAGTCGTCGCTTACTGCCTAATCAACACCATTATGTTGTCAATTAGATCTTCAATGACTTCACAGGAAGGCACAGAACTCGTTACTCATTAAGTCAGTAATGACAGTCAGTCAGTCAGTCAGCTACATTATGAGAGGTCTGCTGTTAAACACATACCTCCACGTAACCTCTGGAGCTCCCCTGCTTGTAAACACAAAGCAGAATCCATCTCATACACACAACTCAGAAACTCATTAATATGTCACGCTGCCCTTAGCTTCGGTCGTAGTCATAGTCACGGTTGAGCGGTCCTACTAGTAATCCAAGGCCTCAGGGGAGTGTAAAATGAGGTGAACATGGTTCAAACGCTGTGAAACAGTGATACCTTAGCCTGGAGCAGGAGGTGGTGACGGGGGCTGTTAGGAGTACTGGTTTCCAGCTCCTTAGAATTTGTGCGAACTCACTGGTTTGCATAGTCATTGCAGACCAATGACTCAAAAACAGCCAGGACCACTGCTGCTGGACTGCTGGAAAGTGATTTGTTAGATTTTTGAGAGCAGACGTGACAGGCAGTCGATGATTTTGTGTTGTTTTTTTTTTCCTGTAATCATCCCCAGTGCAGATGCAGTTCTCTGGGGCAGGCAGATGTGGTGGAAAGCCTGATTCTATGTGTTTTGTTCCCACTGAATTTAAATCACTTGGCTGTTTACCTAAATAATATGGCCCAGTAGGTATCATAGTGCTTAACGTTCTTACCCCTCCAGTAAAGGTATTTATCCAGGTAATAATGAATGATGAGTCTTTTTAAATTCTGAACTCCTTGTTTAATAAATGGTAAACGTAAAACCTGCAGAGCCGTCACACTCAGCCCCGTGTTCCTGAGGCTTGATCACGTGGTTTCCAGCACCTGTTTGTGCGGATCCTGTCTATGATCCTGTAGCAATGACGCCATCTGCTGGTCCAGTCACTCAGTATAAGAAGACCAGTTCTCTATGTATGAGAAAAGTCTGACCTCTACTGGTAGCAGACCGCAAACTCATCATCATCTTCCTACCGCTTCTCCTGCGGAGGGTCACGGTAAGTGATCATTTCAATCCGATAGGCAGATATTAATAAGTGAAACGGATGCGTCTGTAAATATATTGTCAAAACCCTTTCATAAGATTGCCCTCAGTCCCCACCTTGTCCTGCTAAACATCTCGTTTTGACATATCCTGCTCACAGTACACACGTTTTTCCAAAACATCCTTTACAGTTGGTTTTTCCTTACTTTTAGACACACCACTCATTTCCCTCCATTCATAAAACCTCCACCCCACAAAATATTTCCACCCAGCATACAAAACATCAGATGCCCTAAATTGCAAAACTTCCCCCATAATTTATGTTAGAAGTCAAAATATTCTGGTCAAATTAAGATATTTGACCATAATTCTGATAAGGCTGAGATGGACAATCAATAAGATCAGAGCATTTTCTTAGTGCTGTTTTCTTTTCAAAGAATATTACCCATTTAACTGGCATGTTTGTGAGACACGGCTGTGTCGGCACTGCTCTCTTTCATAGCAGATCTTTCATGAATTGGATAACTGCTGTGTTTGCTGAACCACTGGCTATCCCAGTGGTTCGTTCCCCCATTAAGCATTTGTTTAAGAGGACCTGACAAGCTTCACCTTGTTCATGGATCAAATTGCTAGTAAGTAGGACTTTATGTCATCACTCCTCAGTCCTACTCAGGTGTGCTACTAGCCTAAAACACAATCCATGAGTCATCTGATGCTTGCTTGTCACACCCTTGCTCGTTCTGACAGTGGCGGAAATCTCAAACAAGTGACCATCCCTTAATCTGCCACCACAGCAGTGAGGTTATTTATTTAAATGGAGTTTCTTGTTCAATGGTACAACAGAGACGCCCTTCTTTGGACCTGAACCAGTAACCTTCAGGTTAAAATTCACTGCCCATTAATAAAAGAAAAATTTTAAATTGAAAGAAAACAAACAATTAACAGAAAATTCTCAGGTTACATAGCTTAATCACCCATACAATTAATTTCAATTTTTAATTTTAATTTACAATTGTATAGTACCTTTCACAATGCAGATACCCCAAGGCACAAGGAGCGCTATAATTACACTGTACACTCATGAAAAGAAAAGAAAAGAAAAAAAAAATGAAAACATCATTGGACATGATATTCAGAGACCTCTGTGGTTCTATAGTCACTTTCCTTATTAAGAAAAGTGTTTTCCACAGACAAGGAGGCAAAATGCAGTAGCATATCTCTAAGCCCTTATCTGAACACTTTTTTTGCTGAAACTTCTATGGGAACATTTATGGCTCCTCTGGTTTTTTGTGGTTAGTACAAATACCATGAAAATGAATAGGCATGGAGAGAGGGAGAGGCTTCATGATGTAGGATGATGAATGGCAGGTCTGCAGACCAATGGGAAAGTCTTTAGCTGCTGCATGATTGTCAAATTAATAGTGTGCTTTAGTTATTGCTGTATAAAGTTCTTAGTGTTTATCTGTATTTACAGCGTCTCTGCCAGTTTTCTTTATGACAACTACAATGAATATTTGCCCCCCCACCCCACCTCCATTAGGCCATTAAATTGGCACACAGATCCATGAGAAACAAGGAATGGCTGTTATTTGTTGGATTGGAGGTCAAATCCCGGTGAGCACTAAATTTTGAGTCACCGCCGTGCCGGAGATTCTGAAGAAGCTTTTAACAGTTTAACAACATGAGTGTTTTGGAAATCAGTGCGACTCCCTGATCCAAAGTTTTTATAATAACTTTCCCGGTAGAGTTTTGATCGTTGCAAGTAGTTATACATTGCATACAGATTTAATATTAGGCTTTTGCTGTGTTAATTAGTTTGAACTGTGAATTTGCGCCTTTCCTGTTTGGTCGCGTACGTATCTGTCGAGGCACAGTGAAGGTCGCAGCCTTGGGAAAAGACCACCTCCCTGATCATCGCCAATGCCAGCTCGTCCTTTGGTGTTGGCACTAAGTACCGTGGACTTGTCTCGCTTTGTACCGAATCACAGTTTCCATTAGTAACACCTAGTGTTTCACAGACTTCACAAACCCACAGCCAAGTAGATCACTAATAATAATACATGCATGGCCTTACACACATAAGGAAGCGATTTAGAACGAAAGCTAATATTAAACATATATGCTCTTGAAATAAATCATTTAATATAGTTTCTTTTTCAGTGTGTACCACTTGCCTCGTTCCTCAAAGCAAACTTTTAAAACTAATGTTAGTTTGGAAGGGTTATAAATTGTCTAAATCCATACAGAGCAGTGCTGAATCGGGACAGTCTAATGCGCACCTTGGTGCTGGTTAGTTTTAAGACCAGCTGTGGATAATGCAGTGTTTCACATTAAACTCTCATAGAGGTAGGTGTGATGGTCAAGGCCTACTGCACAGGTCATTTGTGATAAAGGCCAGCCGAAAAGGTTGGCGTTGTTCCCTTCTTACAGGGTTTCGTTCACTGGCTACAACCGTTACTGCTAATGGGACAGCAATAACGGCAGTCTCAATGACGAAGACGCCAGGAGCCGATCGATGCAGAGCTTGGTCACTCGCCAGCGGCTGCTTCTGATCTCGGTCGGCTTAGTCTGAGCCTGATCACGGAGGGCTAAGCCACTGGATTGGCTTGGTGGTGCTTGGTCCTGGCCTGACCACCCCCTACAAGACAGGGGGGCAGGTGGCGTTTAGTTGTGGCCGGGCGGGAGGAATTAGGTGCTTGCTAAAACTAATTTGGAGTGATATAAAATTAATGAAAATTGTTCTCGGTAATCTAAACTACCAGTGACTTCAACTTTTACTTTGGTCAAGCATACCGTCTTAATATCAAAGCCGCCGTATTTCGACACGTTCCTGTCGCCGAGCTCGTTTCTGAACGTTGACCGAACAGGCCCGTTAAACCGACGAGCAGCAAACGGGCGTCACAACGCCCCTGCGCGGACGCCGCTCGCATTGCCCGGCGACGCTCGCGCGTGACCTCGCCAGCCAATGGAAAGGGAGGCGTCGTCGCTCCTCGCCCCCCGATTGGACGAAAGTTCACCTCGCCGGGCGTGTTCCGTATAAAGCAAAACATCGGCGACGGTGCGCGACGTCGAACTGGAAGCGGCGCGCGGGTATAAATACAGCGCGAGGGCGTACGCTCTGGCGAATATAACGTCGCCACACGCAACGTCTCCGCTTCGGGTGCGAAATACGAACGTTATTTAACCGTCAGCTGCGTCTTTTACTGGCATGGTGGATAGCGTGTACCGCACGCGCTCCCTCGGCGTCGCCGCCGTCGGGCTGCCCGACCAGTACGCCGACGGCAAGGCGGCCAGGGTCTGGCAGCTGTACATCGGGGACACCCGCAGCCGCACGGAGGAGTACAAGAGCTGGGTGCTGTCGCTGCTCCGGCAGCACGGCTGCCACCGGGTGCTGGACGTCGCCTGCGGGACGGGGTACGCTCCTGCATGGGGACACACGCTCCTCCGGACCGTGGCTCATCGGCGGTCATCTGATCCCAGATCAGCCGGGAGCCCACACGGTTTTGTCACCGTGTTCAGATTTGGGCGACGATTTCGTGTCCTGCTCGTCGGCGAGCTTTTGTATTTTTTACGTATTTACACCTTTTAGGAACGCGTTTTTGTCCTGAAGTAGCGCGGCTACGCGTGGGAAGCTTTTTTTGACAGACCTGCCATGATTTTTCTGCGTTTTTTGACAGACCTGCCATGATTTTTCTGCGTTTTTTGACAGACCTGCCATGATTTTTCTGCATTCTGTTCCCCCGGAAGATTACGTGTAGTTAGGGCTGACGAATCGGGTTTTAAAATGAACTTCTGGAGCGTATTAGTGCTCCGTGCCTTCCTTCTGTTAGTTTGTATACAGCAGCCGAAGTTATTTTTTTAATTATTATTATTGTTGTTGTTTTTTTGCACCGTGTTGTGTCGGGAGCGCGCGTCGTGCACGTGCCTGCGCGCTGCTCGCCCCCCGACGTATGAATTGATACCCGTCTATTTTCAATACCCGTTCGACTCGCTTCCCCTCAGTCAGTGGAGGTGTGCGTAAATATAGGAGTGCCTGAAGATAAGGTTTAGGTTCTGTTTGTCCCGTTCCTGTGTGAGGTGGATAAGGGAGTTTGAGGAACACTCCCTACATTTCAGGGTGGGTGTTGGCAGTAAGAGGTGTCTGCCTTGCCCGTGAGACAGCTGAGCACCATGATACCTGATACCTTCACTTTCCCAGACGGTCCTTATTTGCCCAACTATACGAGCAGTGGCGAAATTACAACCTTGGTGTTCATCTGCTTGGATTTTTAATACACCCTTCAGGTGGGAATGCCCCCCCCCCCGCCGAGTCACCACGATCCTGTTAATAGGTGAAATCAGCTGATTATACCCATTATAAAGTGGATGATGTGTATGTGTTCTCCTCGGACAGGTTGTCATTGGCTCCACGAAGCTCTTTAAGGTTCTTCATCACCATCTGTTTTGGCTGCTGGACCCCGGTTGGGCGTTGGGTCTCAGCGTAAGGCAGCTCAGGCCCCACACTCCAGAGATGCTTTTATCCTTCCAGTTTTTGCCCTTAGGCGGCATCTCACAGCTTTACATCCACCGGCAGGTCACACATGCCAAAAGTACAGCGCCACACCCACGTCTGTCGTCATCAATTAAAAAAAAATGCCTGGAGAAAAATTCCTTTTCCAGGGCACCCGAGTACAGGGTAGAGTAACAGGCAGGTTTAATTATAGCAGCGACAGCTGTCCGAGGGCTTCCTGGGGTGTTTTGGAAAAGAAAGTGTGAAATCAGCAAAAATCAGCCTGTTATTTTCTCTGCTTCGTGGGCCCGGGGCTGTATGTGAGACGGAAGGTCAGACAGTGAAATGTCTAATGTGTTTCCCAATCTGGGGGAGGGGGGAAGCACTAGAAGGGACGCTCGTGTTTTGAGAAATTGTACCTTCTTACCATGTATTCACACTCCGTGGGGTGTAAGTGGCAGAAGGAACCACAGAAGTGTGACAAGCGGACGTGTGTGTGTGTTTGCGCCCTTGCAGTGTGGACTCCATCATGCTTGTGGAGGAAGGCTTCAGCCTGATGAGTGTGGATGCCAGTGACAAGATGCTGAAGTATGCCCTGAAGGCCCGCTGGGAGAGGAGAAAGGAGTCTGCCTTTGACCAATGGGGTAAGACTTCTTCCCTCTGCCCCTCCCCAGTCGCCGCCCCTAATGAGTTAACATCGTGGCGGTCTCCACAGTGATCGAGGAGGCCAACTGGCTGACGCTGCCACATGATGTGGAGAAACCAGGAAGTGGCTTTGACGCTGTCATCTGTCTGGGAAACTCATTCGCCCATCTGCCTGACTTCAAAGGTGAGGGACGATGCTCTTTCCAGTCATTTGTTTAGTTTTGTTTTGACAACCTTCTGCCCTCCATCTAATGGTCATCGTAATGACCTCCACAGGGGATCAAAGTGACCAGAAACTGGCTCTTCAGAACATTGCCAGCATGGTGAAGCCTGGTGGCATCCTCATCATCGACCATCGCAACTATGACTACATCCTGGAGACTGGCAAGGCCCCCCAGGGGAAGAACATCTACTACAAGGTGCAGAGTCCAGTGTGACTGCTAACCCCCATTACTGAGTCTGTTCACCTCGATCACATGTGACCATTTTTATCTACCTCACAACGGTGTCTTTCAGGGCAGTGACTCCTCATGTTTCTTGTTTGTACAACACGAGGCCTTCTCCACCTCCTCTTCTCTTGCTGTTGGATTGCCTGAAAGATCATTCTGTGATCTGAGTGGACTTTGTTCATTCTGTACACAGAAATACATTTAGTATCATTAGAAAATAAAGGATACTCCCAAGCATGGACAACATGGCTCTAAATATGTTCAGATGATTGTCTTTTATGATGTAGGATCCACAGCATACAATCTGAAAACCAGCAAACCATTGACACCCCCCCCCAAGTCTCCAATGGGGGCAAGAGAGCAAAAAAAAAAAGTGGTCAAATGGTCATCGTAACAACAGTAACGTTAATGGACAATATCTTTATAACCGTAGCCAATAGCGGATTCCGACTCGTTTGGCTTCTCTGCAGTTTCATTTGTTTCCTTGTGGAGAGGGAGGGCATTGTGCCTAAAGAGCCAGTCAGGTGCCACCTTGTAGTAAGCGCATTTGCAAACCTAGTCAGGCGAGATCGCCGCCATGTGCAAACACAGCGTGGGCTTGAAACACGCTGGCACTCAGGTGTCGTCATTGTAGACGACACACACGGAAAGGCCCTTTAAGCAAACATCGTGCCAAGATGGGCACCTTAACACAGCTGGAAGTGAGCTCGTGTTTCTCAGGCTAGGATCCAATGCCTATTCAGTCACCACAGAGCAGTGGGAGGAGCCTGTGCCTTTTTTTCTTTTTTTCCCTCTCCAATGTCTGGTGTTTTCTCAGAGTGACCTAACTAAGGACATCTCCACATCAGTGCTGTGGGTGAACAGCAAACCCCACATGATCACCCTGGACTATACGCTGCAGCTGCCCCAAACCGGCAGCCAGGAGAGCACACCTGAGCTCAGGTATGGCAGGGGCAGTGGCTTCTGAAATGGGGGTGGAGTTTTGCTATTTTGCTTGTGTTTATAGGGTGTCTTTGATATTGACTGTAGATTCTGTCAGCATAAAGGGATCCTAACAGTGTGCTTTTTTTTTTTTTTCTTATTTCGTAATTAGCAGCAAAGAAGGGGGTCTGGTTTGGCTTGAAATGTCACACTCACTTTGAATAATTACTAATTTGTTCATTGAGTAGCAAGGTTAGGGTGGTGTCGGTAAATTGCCTGTTTGTGTGTGTGTGTGTGCCCTGTGATGGACTGGTATGTACCATTCCCTCTTGCCCTGTGCTGTCTGGGACAGCCTGTCAGTCCAGGTTACGTGGTTGGAAGACAGGGATTCAGTAGTTTTACATTTAGAGCTCTAACGCTGGATGTCTGATGAGCTGGTGAAGCCGGAGTCACGTAACCCCCGTTCACCGTAAGGGCCCAGCCTGCTCAAGAAGGCCGTGTGCCTTCATTACATGCCTGTCTGCTTGCAGCAAGTTCCGCCTGTCCTACTACCCCCACCGCCTGGAGAACTTTAAGGAGCTCCTGGAAGGGGCCTTCGGTGGCAAGTGTGAGCTGAGTGTCTATGGGGACTTCCAGAGCTACACGCCTGGGCAGAGCCAGGCTCCCTGCTACTTCATCCACGTGGTGAAGAAGACTGCCTAGTTGAGGCTGCCCCCTCTCCATCATCCTTTTCTCATCAGGGATTTCCCCCTGTCCCTCTGCTACAGACGCCACCTTCATCTCCTGCGTCTGAGTCTGTATGTCAATCAGCTTGGGGGTGCGTGGGATTTATCCACCCCCCCCATCATATTTCAAAGCTTTAATCATGAACTGTAGATTTTTGTTCCTTCGTATCCAAGGAAGTCAGTCTTCCCTCTAAAGTTCTGTTTCCTCGCTAGTTCTTTCTTTCTTTGAATGCAGTCTGCTGTGTTTTATTTTTAACCTTCTGGGTGATCTTGGACCCCTTCTTTCTACTTGCTTCTTCATCTACTTTCAGATCCTTGAAGCAAAGAGAGAGCTTTTTAATTGAACTTGTTCAGAGGCATCATAATTGGACGGACCTTTTACAGGCAAAAGAAAAAGATCTTTTCAGAGTCGTCCGCTCAGAGCTTCACTGTGAAGATCACTTCCAGTGAAAAGAAGAGGACAGAGTCTGTCGACTTGGTCTGGATGACAGCTCGCCAGTTGGGATCAGCCATCCTCTTCCCTGAACGTTTCAGGTTTTGGCTGAAGCTGTGCTGTTGAGTTGGCCAGCCATGCAAAACGGGGCAAAGTCCCGAGGTTATGGGAATAATTAATGCCATGTCCAAGAATAACCCTAATGTGTCAAATTCTGTGTGACTCGAAAGAGAGGGTGTCGTGAAGGAATGCGGCACTGCAGGTCTGCCGTCAAGTGCTGTCACAGTGACTGCAGGCCTCACCCCCGCCTGCCTTCACACCAAGCCAATTGTGGAAGCACAGCCATGTTTTTAGTGGGCGGAGCAGTGTACAGCATCAGCGTTAACCTCAGGGTTAGTGTTCCCATGAAAACTCAGACAGGCTTCCTCTGCATCACTTAGACATCACAGTCCTGAGCTTTGTCTCCCCCTGCTGGAAGCAATCAGAATTGAAAACTGATTTGGTGCTGATTTATGGAATAGATTTTGCGATATAAGAGAGTGATTGTGGATGCACTTCTTAAAATTTGCTGTACAAATTCTTCTTGTTTGCTTTGTTTATGTAATAATCAAAGTACTCAATACATACAAAGTGAATGTCTTTCCCGGGCTCTTGAGCCTAGAGAATGTTTACTGTATTCCTGTGTGATTAAAGGAGTCCATTTTGATTTTAAACCATGATGCCAAAAAAATGGCTTTAAAGTGTGGCTTCAAAAGCTTTAAGGTGCTGTGAAAAAATTTATTTGATACGAATTCACCACTTTGTTGTGTCATCAGGGTCAGTGTGACACCGTGTGTCCCCACAAAAACCTGGATGTGACCTTATTGACCCCATGATTGGGATTATTTGAAGCAAATAAACAGCGAGGACAAAAAAGCTGCCACTGTGAGTTGTATTGTTTTTTTTTTTTTAAACATGTTTTCTGAATTTCTGATATTCTCACATTGATGGTGGTTCTCAGCAGTCTTACTGCTGATTGTGGGTGTGTTCTTTGCTCTGTAAGCAGCAGCATTTTGACGACTTCTGCGGTCTTTAGTATGTCAGCTTGACGATTTTTCAGCCAGATGTTCCAAGATGTCCCATTGGTGGAACACGACGTTCCATGCCCTTTTGCCAGACTGTTTCCGTTCCAGTCTGAAAGCCCCTGCGGCATCCTAGAGCTTATTGTCCTGTGTGAGAGGCAATGTCCTTGTCCCTTTACCCCTGAGTCCACATGGTTGCTGTTGACAGTTTGTCAAGCCCCTCCCCCACAGCCCTTTGAACCTGCAGCCCAGTGCAAAAGTCCACTTAGATTAACTAACTGTATAGAACCAGTGGAACACAAAACGCCCTAGAACCTGCCGGACCTGTGCATGGGGATGCTGTGGGAACACAGCAGTCAACTTCTCAGTTACACCGATGCCACAGTGATCAGGTCAGCCTCTGATTGGCCGCACGTTACAGGCTGTGGAATCATCAGGGAGTGTTATCCCTCTGGAAGATTCCCCCGCGATGCAGGCACTGCCAGCCAGGCCCAGCCCTGCCCCGCTCCCCCCACCATTGTCCTGTGGCCGTGCAGCAGTTCAGTCCCAGCTTGCCAAATCTGGGGGGACGGCGGAGGGGAGAACTGCACAAAGACTGACGTCTGTAGCCCAGGGGAAGCCGACGGGGTGTAACTAAGCCCCTTTGCCCCAGCTGATGAGCAACATGCTGCTGAGGAGCTTAAGCAGCAGCGGTGCATGCCGGGAAAGCGGAAATCTGCTACACGTTTGCACACATTCACCCTCAAAAAAAATCTCAAACATCTTGAAGTATTTCAGTGTGGGCCTCCTCTTTCCCAGCATCCTTCAGAACTTCGTTAATCATGACCAAAAAAATACTTAACGGTTTAATGCCGTTCAAGTTGCCTGGTGTCCCTACAACTTGATCACATTGAAATGTTGCCACACGTGAACACAAGAGGGTGCTGTTGCACTTTGCTTAAAATCCAGTCTGTCTTTGTCGGTGGGCCTCACTGTTGTGAGGCTGGAGAAGACGGACGCTTGACTTTTGCTGTTTCCTGGCAAGAAAGTAGACTGAGTGAGCAGGGCCCGTTACAGAAATGGGTCACTAAGATCTGCTGTTCCTTAAAAAAAACAGAGTGGCGGTCGGGCAGAGGGGTGAGGGCAGCAATAATGATATCATGAGTGGAGCATGGAGGATTGCCTGGGGGTGGAGACACTTGGTGTAATGCCAGGGCCCAGATTGCAGGAACTGCTCTGAAGACTGGGGGGCGGAGTCTTATGGGTGGGGGGCACCATGGCTGTGCCCGGCGTGCTACGCGAAGCAGATGTGAGTGCTGGTTCTGTGAGCAGCCTGGCTGGGTCCCCACAGATGTGACCTTGGGGGGGGACAGTGGTAGGTAATGTACAGAAATGTGTTTCGAACCGTGATCCAAATGCTGTCCGTGTGAACATCTCACTGTGGATATGTGGGTATACCTCACTTCACTGTGGGGGGGTTGGGGGGGTGGAGATGGGAAGACAGACTGCACGCGGGAGGGTCCGTACCTAGACAGGCTCTGCCCCCCCGAGGAGTCCCTGGCTCTCAGCAAGCCCCTCCCAAATAAAAAAAAAAAACAGTACAATGCTTATCTTTCCAGAAAGCCTCCCGGTTAATCTGCCTTTGCTTTTCCCTCATTTTCCCTCCAGAGTTTTAGTCAGGGGGTGGGGTGGGGGGATGACCATGTGTACGCTGGGACGGCAGCCATGGTAAACAGTCGGGCCAGAGAGCCTGTGTTTTGTTTACCTTCTTGCTTTAGGACAGGTCTTCTAAGGACAGGTTCTACGCTGCTGGCCTGTGTGGCCCGTGTGTGCGTAGACCACTGTATAGACAGGCTTCCTGATTTGTTCCCAGTGTGCATTAGTTTTTTTTTTAAAAAAAAAAGCTTTTCTTGTTTATTTTCAGTTTTCAGGTGTTTGGTGTAGATGGTTTGAGGTGAGGGGTGTTTAATTACATTAAACTGGGAAGTTCCTACAGACTGTGCCTCACCTGAGTGTGTGTGTGTGTGTGTGTGTGTGAGTGAGAGAGTTTCACTAAGTGTAAACTGATGCCTTTGTGTGTCTTTCACTGTCAGTAGGTTGTTTGCAACCTACGTCTGTACTGTAAATATGGTTTCCTTGTAGCTTTTGCATAGACAGTCTATTTGAAGCCTGATACAACATCATTTCGCTTCTCTGAGAAGTGGACCGTCTGTGCCTTTTCTCTTTTTTTCCTTTTCCATCAGATGATTTTTATTCACGCCTAACATACTGTCACTTAGTACCACCCGAGTTTCCTAAAGTTTCTGTGCCCAGGTCCAAGCACACACCATTTAAGGGCAATCGATTTTACGGCATCGTGTTTGCGTGGGTATCCGTGCGCCTGTGTGTTTGTCTGTGTGTGTGCGTGTGAGCGGATTCACTGATACGTTCCAGTTCCTCGGCATGCCTGCACATTGCCTAAAAGCCGTAACCACCACCTCCCCCCCATCTGTCACTCCTCCAGCTGGTCCTGTCCGCTGATGAGAAATGGGGGTGGGGGGGGTGGAGCCTTGGCCCAAGAACCGTCACGGAGACTTTAGCAGGCCCAGCCACACCAGCACCAGACCGCTGGGATTTTCCACTGCCCTCCTTGGCTGAGACGCGATTTGGAAAGCGTAGCTGTAAGATACCAAATACCGCTGTCTAGGTTTACGATGGGGAATAATGGGATGCAGGCTGAACGGGCCGTTCCCACGGCGACGGTGGGGGTTCTGTGGGCCGCCTAATGGAGTGGCAGACACACAATCTCACAGGGAGTTGGGCTGAAGGAACCCTCTGGCAGGGACTCGGCGAAGAACAGAGGCCGTTGTGTCTCCCAGCGATTTGCCCCCTCAGGCACAAATCCCCCCCCCTCGGTTTCCCCTCTCTTCATCTATTTGTTTTCTTAAACATCTCCAGGACCCTCTGATGCTGGTGACCATGTGAGACTAGGCTCTTAGGAGGAAAGTGTGCTGGGAATGGGGGGGCTTCTCTGGGGCATGTTTCCCCAAAGTTTGCCAGGACACCCTGGAAGCCATTGCACCCCCCCAATGGGAGAACAGTCTGTAGCGTGACTTTCTATAACAGCACAGCAGGCAGTGTGATGTCAGGCAAAGGACCAAGTAAATGATTCTTGTGTGGTGGAATGGCAGGGATTACTGGATACCAGTTTAACCCAAGAGAAGTTGCCAGCTTGTTTTTGGGGGTGGAGAAAGCAACCCCACCACCACCACAAACTGAGCTCTTCATGAACAAGCCTCGAGAGCTTTTTATTTTGAATGCCACCAGCCATTCTGAATTCCTTCCTTCTCTGCACCCCACATTCACATCGATGGACCTGCCAGCCCTAACCTTCAATAGATGTTTTTGAATGTGCTCTCTTCTCCATCACATACTCTTGGAGTACTAGTCAGTCTGAGCCATCTGCAGGCACACTGCACTGCAGGGAAAGGTAACAGCCACCAGCTGTAAGCATATGTGTGCTGGGGATTTCACCTCTGCTGGAGAATTTTCCTGTCTCCTGGAGAATTCACCTGTGTCCAGGAGAATACATCTTTGCTGAGGAATTCTGTTTCCTGGAGAATTCACCTGTGTACTGGGGAATTCACTTGTGCTGAAGAATTCTCCTGGTTGCTGAAGAATTCTCCTGTGTGCTGAGGAATTCACCTGTGCTGGAGAATTCTCTTGTTTCCTGGAGAATTCACCTGTGTGCTGGGAAATTCACCTGTGTGCTTGTTTGTTTTTTATGTTTTTGGGGTGATGTGTCTGGTTTCTCTTTGCTCCATGTGTGACTTGTGACAGACAGGATGACAGACTACGTTTAAGTGATTCGGACCTCCAACAGACTTCTTTTCATATGATTTGTATAGTGCTGTCACTCCAGTCCCTTACCAATCCTCCCAATGCCTGACATGAGACTCGAAATGCCTTTAATAAACACCCTATCTATCCCCAACACCAAATTCCAGAAAGGTGCACCTGGATGAAGTCTGATTTCCTGCTTGACTCTGTTGGTTGGAACGGTTCATAAGCCTTTGGTCACCGAAGGGTTAGTTCTCCCTGTCATTTGTTGACTGCTTCTCGCCCAACATCTCTTAGAAGCTGCTTGACTGCCGCAAGGACAGTCATGACGCTTCCCTTCTCACTGCTGTCGTGTCACCGACGGCCAATGTATCACCGCCTTCAAATCACAGGCCTGAATCCATGGGGCTTTGACATCGCTTCCGTGGGATATTCCATGCTAACGGATAAACATGAAATTGTTTCCTGAGGTGAGATCGCATAACAGACAGGATCTCAGTGGCATTTATGGCATTGGATGTGTCTGAGCCTGTCGTGTTTCACGTGATTCCATCTGCTCATGCATGGGAAATCTGCTGTGGAATCATGGTGAAGTGTCCTCGGGATTCCTGTACTTTGCAGCGCTGGGTGTCCAAATGTGCCAGCTCCGCAGAGTCCTGCGTGTCGACCTGGACATGTTCCAGGAGGATTGGATGTGTCAAAGCAGGTACAAGCATGATGTTCACGATTATACCCAGGGTTTCCTAAAATCCTCTCATTTGCTTTTCCACCCACTCACCCTCCGCCCTTTTTTTCCTGAACAACACTTGAAACAAGCTGTCCAGCAGCCAGCCAGGCTTCCAGGTTAATTTCTCAAAATCTGCCAGCTCACCGCAGGAAAAACACCAGAGCGGTCCAACTCAAACAGACGCACGTCTTGCCTGAAACCTCCACGTTTCCTCTGGGCTGCCTCTGAAAGAATGTGGCCTCAGTTCCCCAGACCTGTCTGCGGTGCCCGCACATGAATGCACCCGTGCAATGGCCAGCGCTTTCTGTGGCCTTCCCCAAAGACACTGCATCCATTGTCAGGGGTGGGTTGGGGGGGTGCTGTCAAAAGAAGAAAAGCCATGTGTCTTCACGAAAGAAAGAGGCTTCACTTGAGACTGAAAGTGGAAAGAGAGTGAGGATGGAGGAAGAAAGAAGGAGCAAGAGAGACGTCCGTTTGCCAAAGCCAGTCGAAACAAGGCATGCTCCCTGAAACCACACCCATGTGCTGAAAGGTGGAAGTTGAACGGCTGAAAAATCCCTGTAGACACAAACACATGGAAAGTTAAAAACAGAGAAAGTGCTAGAATAGTCCTGTAACAATATGGTGCAACCCTATGGCTTATCCTGTGCCTCGATAAACAAGAGGTCATGCCACACATTCCACAGGCCATGCCATCTCTCATTGGAAACCGACCTTTTGTTTCACGGCGAAAAATGCCAACAGCATCTGCTCGTCGCCACACGCCGTAATGTGACATTATTTTGCCGAGAGCCGCTACGGCGATTTGTCTGCGAGATGCTGAGGCTCACGGACAACATTGGCAGCCTGGGCTTCTCGCGAAGAGGAATCAGGAAAACATTGAGTGAGACGTCCTTCCTATTCAAGTGATGAAAGACAGGCTCCCTGAACATCAGGCTGTTTACGTTTCCTCTGCCCGACTGTCCAGCTGCGTAGAATGAATATAAAAGCATGGCGGGGGGAGGGAGTGCAACCATGCCGAAGATTAGCCCCTAGGGGTGTCCCAGTACACAGAAGACGAACAGGGGTGTGAAGGGCAGCAAATCCCCAACTCCCACTCAACATTCTTTCTGACAGTCCAGCCTTCCTCAGCGTGTAGCAGCTAGCTCAGGACGACTGCTTTTTATTTTTAATTACGCCTCCCGTTATACATGATACAGCAGAGGTTTCAACGCCCCACACAAATGTGCATGGCAGCATGGGCCCCGACGACACTGTGTAATTGGTGACATCACTTAGTTGTCTGGAGGTGTTACCCTCATGAGAAGCAGCTCACACTCCGTCGGCATGGAAATTAATATCAACAAGTGGAACATGGAACTAGCTAGAATCACATGAATGACCTGACAGCCAAGAAATCCCTTTCACCGGAACTCCTTGACTACTCAAGATGCCCTCAACTTCCTGTCTGTGGTCTTTTTTTTACCTATTTATCGATATGGACATGCAGCAGATATTTAACATTGGCTGCTTGATGGCTTCTGAATACCATCCTCCACATTCACTGTGATGTCAAAATCAGAAGTTTCTTAATAGGCAGTGGTAGGTAGAGTGCTTGTTGACTGACCTGAAAGACTAAAGCTAATAAAACTCCATTTTTAAACTATCCCCACAGGTGAAAAATGAATCACCCCCTACCCTGTTTAAGAAGCATAAGGCTTCACCACCCATTTCCCAGTTTATGGTGTCTCAGTCAGGAATCCATGATACTCTTCAACATTGCAATTTCCTTCCATGAACTTCCATGCTCAAGCTAAAGACATCTGTTAGCTGAAGGCACCGATCATGGCCAATGTGTTTGCATGCTTAGTTCTGAAAGACTTGGCATAATAAATCCTAGTTGCCAGTCCAGGACCTACCCGGCCTTGAGGGAGATGGATTTTCCAGTCCTTGCCGTTGGCTGTGTGGCGGCTGGAATACCAAAGCTCGTGCGACATTTCTGATGATGTGTGGCCTGGATGTCTTTAGCCAGCGAACACTAGGTGTAGTTTTTCAGCCTGGGAAGCACATGGAAATTTTATAATGGCCTTGGGATGCCTTAACTACCAGCAGCTTACCGTGGAAATCTATTAGCTGAGTGGTTCATAACCGGAAGACTGTCACCTCAAGTCCAGGGAGAAGCCATGGTACACAAAGTTTCACCGAAGATACTTAACTTGAACGAAATAGTCCAGCTGAATAAATGGAGAGAAGTCATGGGATGCTTTGGAATAAAAACACCAGCTAAATACTGAGTGCCACAATGTCCTTGTGTCTATGGCTTTCTGACCACCCTTGAAGCCCTGGATCACAGCAGGCTTGTTGACCTTCTCATCAATCATTGTGTGGGACCTTTCAGGTAGTTTGGCCACCCAAAGTTTACTTTTCTTACGGTTCCATCAATATTTGGAGGTACATTTTAGACTTACGATCCTACCTCGGGTAAGTGGATGGCACATTTTACACTAAATGAATGGAGGCATTAGGTAAGTTCATGCAAACGCAGCATAACTCCAGGGAACTTATTCCAAACCAATATGAGGAATTTCCTAACCAATGATCATTGGAGATGCATACTTTGAAAACCGAATTCTTGTCGGATGTCTGGCTTGCACTTTCCAAAATGGAGATGAATCAATTAGCAGCCTATTAAAAAATGTGTTAGTATTACGTGATGTTAGAAATAGTATAAATCTGCCTATTCCTATGATCTATGTACCCATGCATCAGACCATGGATGTATTTTTTGAAGAGTTTTCTTGATTGCCCAGGTGTGCCAGGGAACAAGGGGTCCAAGGTGGCATGGGATGATAGTGAATGGCAGGCATGGGGAGCCGGGTCCTCTGCAGTGGCAAGACGAGCCCCACCCTGGCCCGTCCACAGGAAACAGTGGGCAGCCTTGTGCTGAGGGCTTGCCCGGCCACATCAGGGCACACCTCCCTGAGGCCGGGGGTATGGGTGCAGACGGCTGTTCCTCACTGTGGGTCAGGACACAGCCCCGAGAAGTGGGTCAGCCCGACTGGGACCACATGCCAGGGATGGGGGGAGGGATGATTTATTGCGAGGTCATGGGACATGTGTAAGACACATTCTCCTCAAGCATGGTGGGGGGGTGAAAGGAGTGGTGAACAAGGGCCCTATTCAGTATGGAAGGGTGGCTCCCTGAAACCCGTCCAGGGCAGGGAAACCTCAAACAAGGTATGTTCCGCTACGCCTCTCTCCTTGTCTGTCTGAGCCTTCCTTCCACAGAATCAGGCCACTCATCCCCATGAACGGCACACGTTCTGAAGACTCCTTCCTGGCCACAGCACTGGAGATCTGCAGATCAACAGCTCATACCACATTCCCTATATATCCCCTCTCAGGTCCTGTTTGCACTATAAACGAGGTCAGTCTCGTTAGCTGGAAAACAGCAACTCCAAATAGGAGGGATTCTCTACCTCAAAATAATCATGTTTTCATTTTCAATCACCAAAAGTGCATAAACATGCAATGCCTCAGTGGAATATGCTATTACTAAATGTGTATTTTATATACACGACACCATTGCTAGGAAGTAGTTTGCTATCGGAGGCACAAAAGGTTTTAGGAAGTACACGGTTCATACCTAGGCTGATTTAGGATCAGCTGAATCCAGTTAATCATTAATTGCTGATTGCTTAAGAAGGTCCACAAGCGCTGTTGTCTCCTTCAGAAACTAGAGTTACGATGTTTGGTGTGGTTCATTGCTTTTTAAAAGTGTGGCAGGGATTTTCTTGGGTATGAGTACACTGTGCTCCGACGGCTCTCTGCCAGCTGGGCCTGGTGTACTCTATCTTTGCTTTCCTGATCTTCTATGTTTGCTGTGCCGCTGTAGCTCAGCTGGTTTTTGCTGGTTGTTGCTGGGGCGCAGACGAAAGTGGTTCCTATCTATTCCTCCGTTCCATGTATGCGGGGTCCACATGTGAGCAGGGTCTTCTAGCCGCAGCTTCCCCATGGGGGGTTCCAGATGTCCTCTAAGGGCGCGATTGTCCCGTCAAGGCGCTAAAGTCGTAATAACGTACAACTTTTTGAATGTTTTTTTTTTTTTTTTTAATTAAAAATAAAACAATTTTTTTTTTTTAATATCATCTAGGCTTAATCTCCCTGAAGCTGAGGAGCGGCACTTCGATGTTTAAACCTGATGAAGGAACACGGGAATGAATAACGAAAGTAGCTCAGTAAACATGCCGACAGAATCAATGGAAAACATGTTCATTTTAAAACGTCGCGTTATGGAAGTCGTTTAAAAATTATATATACTGAGAAAAAAAAGTTAACGATCTGCACGTCCCAAAACGTTAAAATGACATGGCTTAATTATCCTCACGTCGGAAATAAAAACCTCATCAGAAATACCGGGAAAAAGACCTGGAAAAATAATAAAGACCCACTTTTAAAAGCCAGGTCCAGTCGTCTTTTTTTTCCTCGAATTCTTGAACCTAATTCATTATTCTGATCAGCTGCTGGCACTAAAGGGTTAAAGTATGTTTCTCACAAAAAAGTAGTTACGAAAAACTATAATATTTTCTCGTACGTATTTTTTGAAATGTAATATATGTATTTTGTCTATATGTGTCAAATTTTTGTCATACCCAGCTGTCAGAAATATTTCGAGTGGGGTCGAACCCAAAATCCCCCCCCCCAACCCGGCTATACTTAAGGGACGACCCTGTCCATCTCGGCAATAAAGAGCCACCGGAGATACAGAAGAAAGGCAATCATGGGCAATTATAAATCAATAATTTTGATAAGCCTTTTTCAGGAGTCGGAGGTGAAGTGAAAGTTTCGACTGAGTAAACATGTAATTCCACGTTTCTGTTATTTAACAACAAAGGGCCATACTACATTTTGCTAAGCAGTGTTGCTTAAATTAACACAGGCCTTTCTAGGACGTGTACACTTAAATCGATGGTAAACGGACTTGAGTCCGGGAGAATACATGTGAAATAGTATTTACATGAGACATGCCCACATTTTGACCTCTTCCAACCCAAAGATTTAACTCTATTTTGTCCTGGGGGCCTCTGTCTTACTCTTTAATGGTGATTGTAGGTTCTCCACCTCAAGCCACTGCAGAGTCAGAAACACCATGAGAGTATTTATTTGTTTCTGCATGCAACCCCAAATATCTTCATGAAACAAGCTGGCCAGTATCATTTAACTTATTGTGACTACATAGAACAGGCACAGGCTGGGACACCCTTATAGGGGGAAGGGGGACACGAGCGGAGAAAACGCTTATTTTTAATGTTACCGTTGAGCTTAATTCACGTAAGAGACATATCTAAGGCTAGTATAACTGTGAGGGTGATACAACTAAAATTAAAAGAGAAATAAGATGAGCATTGGAGATTCTACACCAAATGTCTTCCACTCCCTAGAAGAGCAAAAGAAAATGACCTTCATGAATATGTAGGCTGCTCGGAAAAAAACGGCATTTTCAATGCATTCAAGTCCTTATAAGACTTATAATTCTGGAGGGTACATCGACACACCTTTAGAGTTGCTGAATATGTACTGAGGTGTAGATGTATGACATGGGAAAATCTCCACCATCTCGCCCTCAACCTGCAGAACAGTACGCCCGCAAAAGGCGTTAGGCTTCATGCATAACTGCTCCAGGAGGTAATCCAGACATGCAATAACATCTTTCTTTTCTGGTTTTTCCTCCTGTAACCAGCACCTAGCCCGTAACAGACCCCCAAATCCGTAGCTATCAGGGACGAGCTTGCAGTTAGTTTTCACGTCAATGATGCGGAAATTTTCTGGGTCGTAATCATCGTTAGAGACCGTGTACGTGAGAAACAGTTTGTTGCACTGGATCCGCAGCTCTGCGTTCTTTAACCCCTTACCCACCACATCCAAGGCGTGCAACTGACACGCCTTGCTCTGATCCTGGCACTTGTGCCCAACAAAGTGCATATCTTTGATGTCCGACGGGGAGATGGATTCCTCACAGATTATCTGTTGGCGTAGTACAGGGCGTCCACCTTCACTCGTCACTACAAAGCGCATTTTGCTGCCGGACATGAATTGTGGGCACACTTTCACCAGAAGGCTGTCACTGCTGACCAGAAGGGTTGCGAGTGACAGGCAGGCAGGGTGTACTTTGCCAAACACCTCCATGGCGTAGTCCAGATTGGCACCCAGAATGGGCTCCAGGTTCATGCTTTCCTTCAGGTCAGCTTTCACAGCCATGAGGTCCTCAAAGCTGATCTGATCAGTGAAGTACAATTTGCTAAAAGCAAAAGAGAAATGTGAAGGTGATGGGTGGAGATTTGGTTTAAACATTGGTCTTCCGCAATGGCTAAACTGCCCAAGGCGTACGTATCCCGTTAAGATTTCAATCTAGTTTAATACACGCAAAACATAAATAATAACATAAACAAGGAAGTATAAGGAATATAAACGATAAAGCAAACGGTAATCGATTACAACTGCCTATATCCGTCTTGCTATTTTAGTAAAATCTGTAGATTTATTCCGCTGCAACAATTTTATTTCCAGACTGAAGTAGGTATACACACATACCAGTTCAAAAAATAGTAACAGAAATCCATACCAGTTCGGCATTTCGGTGTTCAACGTGAAGAAGTTACTCATGGTGCCTGATGGCGAGACGATGGGTGAAGCTGGCTCCAGATGGAAAGAAGACCCTGCACTTCAAGTGTTGATGTGAATTGGGAAGATTTTAATGGTATCAGCTAGAATAATTTCCCTGGAAAGTATCGTACACTATCTCCTCAGACAAGGCTCGGCTGTTTCACTGAGCCTCCGGAGCCCGCAGCCCAGTATATATTCCCTACTTTCGGTTTCCATTTCCGTTTCTGTTTTAAGTTTCTGTTTTCTGAGAAACGCAGCCTTCTGCTGCCCATAGCTGGGGTATGTGACGATCAGCCAAGCCACTGAAACCTCCATTCGAGCGACTGCTGCTTGACGACTGCACTGCTTTCTGGTATGTCTGAAGCATGAAAGTCGGTGGTAGTAACGTGCAGCAACATCTACGAGGCCACCAGGAAAAAACGAAACTAAAAAGATCTTCCTCAACCCCACCTAAGAGAGATCTGTGTAGCATTTTTTGATGCTTCTGGAAACAGATTCTATTGTGCATAACTTCAAATCTGTCTTTATGAATGTATCTGAGCTACTAAATTATGGTTTTGTGGTTCTGATGATTTTCTTGATGAATGCAAAAACTTCATAATGTACTCTTATGTTTCTTGAATATGGTAAATATGCTAGCAGATTTAGGTTTATTAAATTTCCCACTTTACGTGTGTGTAGCCGAACAGAGCAAACTTCCAAGTTGCATATCACAACCACGTTTTCTACGCACTTCCCTAAGCACACTGCAGCATATCCTGAAGACACTGTGTGCTACCAGAGTAGTGCTGTGTAGCAGTAGAGCATGCCGGGATATTCCGCTGCTCAACAGAAGCACTCCATATTGGCCATGCACTGCTGAGCGCCCTGCGGGATTGTGGGAAATGTGAGCATGAGGCAACCGCTACGCTCCTCGTGGATTAAAGATTCTGGAGCAAGTCAAGTACAGCCAGTCCATGGAGTGAAATACCACGTTAGACGGTCCATCGTGTTCTTTAAGGGACATTCAATTCAATTTTATTTATATAGCGCTTTACATAGTGAAGCACTGTCACAAAGCGCTTTACATAGTCCCGGGCCCACAGTCCCCAGAGAGTTAGCCAAAGGCGACAGGGGCAAGGAAAAACTCCCTCAGGAGGAAGAAACCTTGGGACGAACCAGACTCAAAGGGGAAGCCCGTCCTCCTCAGGCCAGCACCGGACAGGACAAATTAATGAATACAAATTAGAACAATAGATACAAAAGACCAAGTCTTGTATCAGTCTGGGGGACAGTGCGGTCTCGCAGGTTGCAGTCCAGTGATCAGAACAGGCTCAGTGGCTCAGAAGGCAGCAAGCTGGTCAGACAGGACAGCTGAATTGGAGGGAGGGCACTTAGGCCAGCAGACGATATG
>JAACJT020000021.1:17114535-17156388 GCA_009936485.2 Gymnarchus niloticus | reverse complement strand
ACCCCCCCCAAACTGCTGATGGTGAAGACTAGGCTTGGAACTCCGGGGGGGGGGGGGGGGGGGGGGGCGGGCGCCCCCCCCCCCCCCCCCCCCACGCACTCCTCTCATCTCCCCAGCTCCCTGCGCGGAGCTGCCGCTCTCCCACTTCCCCATTCTCTTTGATGACAAGCAGTTAATTGTGGTGTGGAGGCATCAGGCCACCAGGGGGCGCTGCCATCAAGGCCCAAGGCAAGGTGCGGTGCGTGGGAAGTGAGCCGCTCTGATTGCAGGTGGGGGCCCTTCTGAGTATTGAGACCACACGGGGTCTCTCTCCCTCTCTCTCACACACACACACACACACACACACACACGCACGCTCCTAGCTAAATGACAGTTGTTAGGCTTAGCAGCAGCAAGACGGGCACTGGGCATGGAGAGAGCGGCATTCTTCAGCCAAAGGTCACCTTGTTGAATATACGTGTGTGTCCTTCTAAACGTAAATGTCCTGCTTTGAGCCTCTGCAACATTCTGAGGTGGTCCTGTCCTGCGACAGGTTTCTTTCTGACCATCTGCAATGGTCATGGTATGATTAGCGGCTGAGAGCAGGGCATCCAAGATCATGCACACACACACACACACACACACACACACACACTACAAGGCCATGGCAGGCACGTATCTATAACAGATTTAAGCCAAGTCATATCTTTTAAGCATATTGTGTGGTGAAGAGCAGAGAGATTTACTGCTGTAACCAGCCCTATGCCAGCGTACAAGTGCTGTCTGGAGCACCACAAAACACGCCACTGATACGGTTATTCGGTGAAATATGTGCACCGTAGCAGCAAGTCCTCAATTAAATCGCCATGTTTTCGCTAATAAAGGAATTGGTCCGGCTGTCTTGGCGGATCCTGCGATCGTGTTTCATGCAGCACCGCGATCTTCACGCAGACCCTCCGCCGTCCCCGGCTCACCGCGCGTTTCCTGGCAGCACACGTCCGGCATCTGTGCGCGGGAGGCGGGGAGCGAGTGGCTGTCTGTGTTTAGTACGAATCGCCAAACCTCTTTTGGAGGAAATGCAGAGTACCTTTGAGGGAGATGGGAAACCGGAAGCACAGAGCAAGACCCTTCACACACACACACACACACACACACACACACACACACACACACACACACACACGTACACACAGTCCTGCCTCTCCTGCTACCGCTCTTTGACCTTAATAAACAGGCTTCAGTTTTGCCCACACTACTTCAGAGAGAGGTTTTAATCATGGCTGACTCTAACAGCAGTTAACCTTTCCACTGGGGGATCTTCCAGGTTGTGGGTGGGTAGGGGCCCCTCTGGGGCAGGTGTGGGGCCTGGCCACACACGCGCGCGCACACACACACAAACAGACACATACACGCACACTGTGTGGGGATTTCCCGTTGACTCTCAATTTAGTGAAATGAATCCCCAAACTCCAGCCCCTTAAAGCCAGCCTTCATAAACTAAACAAGAAGAAACAGGTTCTGGGACTTTTTATTAAACTGATCCATATCAAAGCTGATGGAAAATAAAATCCAATTAATGTGGCAAAGTCTCCCTACATGTAGAGTAAACCACAAACAGACAGGTATAATCTAATAAATACTGGCCCCACTTTTCAGAACTGTTCCAGTGTGTTCCCGTTGAAACATGGAGCCAAGCTGTAGAACCTGGATCTGCCAGGGTCACTAACTGCCCTCCCCCAACTCTGCTGTGCCTTTGGTTGTGACCAAGGGCCCGTTCAGGTCTAAGCAGGTCTGGTTTGCCTCCTTCTCGCACCCCCGACTGCCAAACCTGAAATCCCAAGCACTTTCTGAGATACAGTGAGTCCTTCCAGCATGATCTCCCAGGAAGCCTGTAGAGCCCTGTGTGTTACTTGGAGGTGCCCTCTACGAGTGGACCCTGAGGGACATGTTTCTACATGCACGAGCAACGTGCTTTGTCCAGCCAGCTACCTGGGAGAGCTGCTTTTCGAGTTAAAGTCAGGAAAAGCACTTCTTTCAGTCACAACCTGCGGCAATTTGACACGCTAACGTCAATGACGGCCATATTGGATTTCCTTCCCACAACCCTCTTCAGCCTCGTTGTCTTGCCTCCTGTTCCAAAAGCCCGAAAGCTGAAACTGACTCCCAGGGTGGGTATTGGGGGGGGGGTTCTAATCATAAATGGAAGTGGGCGTTTCTCTGCCAAATGGATCTTTAACTTGATTGACGGGTGATGCTCCAATGCCCTGCAGCACTCTACGGCAGGTGTGTGTGTGGGGGGGTACCACTTTGAATTCTATAGAAGCCCGCTCTCACCAACCCCCAATCAGCCACTCAACCTGCTTCCACTCTGGCAGACACATGAAAGGGGAGTTGCCCCCCCCACCCCCCGATCCATCAATGTTGTGATTTTGGAAGATGGGATGCCAGCCCCCTCCCACCTGCCGCTTCCGTGCTGCCTCCTTGTGCCCGGCCGCTGGGAGACTGTCGGTGCTGAGAGCGTGGAGGCAGTGAATGGCGATGGCGGTGCTTCATTACGCGGGACGCTGTTAGAGCTGCTGCAATATACCTGTCAACGCTGGAGCAACACTGCCTGCCTCGTTAGCAGACATCACAAAACGATCTCTGTGGAATTACTCGCTCTGAAGAGGGAAGATTCCGGTTCAGGATTGGCCACAAAGTTTGTTCCGCTCCCAGACAGTTCAGGAATTTCCCATAGTGCCTTACCGAAATCTGCACTACTGTACCAAGCATCTGTGACCGGAAGAAAAAAGATACGGACCTTTTACTGGAAAAGGAACGAGCAATTATGTTGTATTAATTATATTTATTTAATTATTGTAATTAAATGCTGGGCAAGCAGACTTTCATCCCACCCCACCCACTCGATATCTCAGCTTGATAAATTTTACTTGGTGTGTTCCAACAAATTGCAGCACTTGTTAAGACATCAGTGGTTAAAGCCTAACCTTCCATTAACGGTTTAACTCATGGAGTCTTGTGAAAGTGGGGTGGGGGGGTGGGGGGAGTGGGGTCAATGAGGGGCCACAGGACTTTAAAACAGGGCTGGTGCTTCTCATCTCGTAAGCCAAGATTTGAAAGGAAACCATAAAACGGCAAACAATTAGTTTCCAGCTTGTAGTTCTCGATCACGGCCAAGCAGCCCTCGTTCCATTCACGGCTCCGGTGAACAAGTGCGTGTTCAAACACATCCATCGTCTTGTTCATCGTAAAAAAAGCCTCTCTTTAGACCAGCCGTCACCTCTGCTTTAGAAACTGTCGACTTTTTATGACCTCTCCAGTACCAGCACTAATGAGACATTATTTTCTAATTGCTCCGCCTTAAATGGGCTGTGGGTCTTCCCTTGTTTCAGATATAGCAGCCGGGCTACTTCCTGCAGGCGCTAATTTAACAACGTCCCATGAAAAATGTATTTGCAAGGCTGCGATTTTGTTTTGATGTTTTTTTAGCTGTGTGCTGGCTGAAACCTCCCGGGAACTTGGCTCTGCTACTTAACGGAGAGAGCCAGGGCTCAACCACTTTTGCTGGGGGGGAGCGGGTTTGCAATATTTGGATGGGGTAGTGCTGTTGAACCTTTAACTTCGGAACAGTGCTGGAAGGAGCCCTAGAGCTTTACAGTTTTTTAAGCTGGTTAAATTATTCAGCTGGTAAGTCACAGCTGGTGTTGGATCGTTCAGATGTGACGGCAGTCCACAGCCAAAACATCCAACACTGTAGCCCAACGCAGGACCGCCTGACCCCCGCAGTGTGACCGTGTTGGGCGGCTCCAGGTACTTCAGTGGCAGCCTGTAATGCACCTAAAACACCACAGGTGGTGGGGGGTGAAGATGGTGCTGCATCGCTAGCACCCACGCCGTTTAGAACCTCCGCTGTCGTGTGGGGTGAGGGACGACGTGTAAGTGTGACAAAAAGTCAGAAATGAAAGATTGTTTTGCTCCTGACGGAAGAATCCGCCTCTAAGATGCCTGCATCCAGGAGAAAAGAGATTCTAGCAGACGTATGAGAATTAAAGAAATGAAACACAGAATGAAAGCAGATGTTTAGCAGACAGCCCATTATGATCACAGTGCCTATCTACATGACACCGTCCATGGTGTACTTAAAGAATGTTCACGAAGAGTTCAGTGCGCCTGCTGTGTTTGCGGCCGCCAACGGCATTCCCTGCCGTATCTGCACGTTTGCGCTTCATGATGGCAAACTCGCGTCAAGCAGTGACCCCTCCCCCCCAGTGGCAATGGAGGAGTATGTGGTCTCCTGTAACGGATGCCGAGCCAATGAGAGATGGTGGATAGCTCTTGATACCTTGTTTTTGACTGCAAAGATGGTATCGGGTCGTAAAGTTACCCCACAGGTCTCGGTACAGGACACGTGGTCAGTCATCCTGTTTGAGAACCTCCGTGAGGCATGTGTCCGTCTAAGGGAGTTAATGTTGATATGACTGCACCTGCATTACATCATCCACTGCCGTCAAAGATGGTCCCTCCTTTTTCCAAATGACTCATAATGCGATTGGCTCCTTTCAACCTGTGTCTTCACTGCAGCTAGTCGAGTGGAAACTACCCACCATGGCAATCAGTCAGAGTTTCTAAAGTATTAATGAACATTCTCCACGAGAAATAAGTCTGAGCATTCTGACCGCACATCTGTGTTAATGTAGTTTGACTGCCGAGGCTAGAATGGACATGCTGTCACCATGCGTGGAGCCAAAAAGGAGGCATTCTTATCCAAAGAACATTTCTTTCTGGATCCATCAATTCCACCACAGAAGAAAAAGCCAGGGGGGTTAACTATGTATAACTAAACAAGGCCTTATGTAAGGAGCAAGAGATTTGAGGGATTTCAGGAATGTATAATATCAGGACAACGGGGGGGGGGTTATTTGATGGTAACTTTCTGTTACCATTCTAGAAGCAGTTACACAAGGGAGCCCCCCTTCCTCCAACTACAGCACCCAAACATATGCTGCCCTTAAAGGACAGCCTACGGTGGCTCATCAGCACATCCCCGGTGCATGTCCAGTCCCTGCGGGACTCTGGCAGTTCTGCCTTTCGAAGTTCTCCTTCTAAGGGAAACAAACGACCAAGGTTGGAATTCCTGGCGTGCGACTCCAGATGTTGCTGGCTGCCAGACCGTCCACCCATAATACTGGTCCACAGGGCTAACGCAGATTATTTCCCTGAAAGACGCCAGAGCGCGCGCGCGCGTGTGTGTGTGTGTGTGTGTGTGTGTGTGTGAGTGAAAGAGAGAGAGAGGGAGAGAAACAGGAGTAAAGAGGAAGCTCTTTTTTTCAGTCCCTCCTCCCTTTGCAAGTCCCGTTGAAAGGCTGCCAGTGTTTAAACAAGAGCAGCTTGCTCTGTCTGCTTGGACATGCGAGAGGACCTGGAGCTGTTAGCGGGAGCCTCGCCCCTGCGCCACACACCTCCTCTATGAGTCTGATAGGTGGTAGGTGTGTGACCAGATCTCTGGGATTCCAGGGTGGTGAAGAGTCCTTCCCCTTACAGGCGTCCTCTCCTTAACATGTCACCTCATAAACTCGAAGGAAGACGCCGTAACGGGGAAAAACAAGAGCGCATGCATTCCGATCGACAGGAGCCCTACGCAAAAATGACGCTATACCAGCGCGAAATGAACAGTTTTGCTGCTCCAGGTTTGCATTATGCATAACGGAAGAGGCTGATATCACCCCATTGAACTTAATAAGGCGAACACTGCGGACATTTTTAGAGACGTGGTTACACGAAGTGTCCCCCTTCAATATCGGCCGATATCCCGATATTATATTTCGATATTATGATATCCCGATATTATGATATCCCGATATCCAGATGTTACGATATCCCGATATTATGATATCCCGATATTCTGCTATCCCGAAATCTCGATATTATGATATCCCGATATTCTGATATCTCGATATTCTGCTATCCCGATATCTCGATATTATGATATCTCGATATTCTCCATGCGCTCCGGATCGCGGCGCTCGCATCTTCACGGTCTCCTCGGGCCAGAGAGCAGGAGATGGGACGTTTTCTTCATGCCTGTCAAAACTGTGACCCCCCCCCCCCCAGACAGAGAATGAAACGCCGCGTCTTATTACACACTTGGCTCCTTTGATGGCACAGACTGACAACAGCCTCGTACGAGACGAGCTCTGAAAACTTCAGAACTCTCTAGATGGCCATCTGGCCACTGGGACTGGAGGAAGCAGCGGTCTCTTTTAAAAGCGGTCTTCCAAAAGAAATCTTCGGAGCAGTCTGCCTTCGGGGACTGGAACACACAGCCGTGCGCACACACCGATGTACACTGAAGCATGGGCTTGGATATCACAATAACGCCATAAAAGTGATGCCCTTGGCGCTTTGCCATGTTACACCAAACAGACAAGAAATACTCTTTGGCGTGACCCCCCCCCTTAATTTGGTCAATATCATAGGGTTCTTTTTTTTTTTCTTTAATTAAGGAAAAATGGCTTATATTATTATACGCATTGAATAATCTGTAAATAAATAAGAATATAAACTCAAATCATGGCGGGTAAGGCAAAGTCCACAAGTGCGTGAATTGACCTACGGAATGTACGGTTTGCCCATGCAGGCGCAAAAGGGACTCACCTTGGGTGGTGCTTATATAGCGCCTTGGTTCTCCTTCACGCGGCTTTGGGCGGCGGGGGGGGGGCTCGGCTGCGACCCCCGATCCCGCAGCGGCGCGCGGCGTCCGGTCGGCAAGAGTCGCGCGATCAGCAGCGCCGCGCGCTCACCTCTGCCATCGCCTCACAACTCAGACAAAGCCGCGTTCGCTGGCGTCCATCCCGCCCTCTTCCCTCCTCTGGAGATGGAGAGACTCCACGGGCAAAACGCAAAAAAAAAAAAAAAAAAAAAGGTGGGACGATGCCGGGGGTCCGTCGCTCGCGGTGACAGCCGTAGACGTTGGGGAAAAGGCGAGCCTCGTCCCATCCCTCTCAGTCATAGCACTTCTCCAGCCCGCTCCACTGGTAGTCCCCCGCTGGACCCGTTTCAGACTGGGCACGGATTTTACGTGTGACCGACACCGAGGCGAGGGGAGGGAGCCGATCCGGGCATCTGTTATGCATTTCCCGCTTTGATCCGGCGTCGACTCGTTTTTTCCAACGTTTCTCCAAAATGCGTGTCGTTCCTCGCTTCCTATTCAGAGGAGCTTTGGGAGAGCCGCCAATTCGTGCTTGCTGGCCCTGCTCATTATTACCTTTTTTCTTTATTTCTTTCTCTCTCTCTCTCTCTCTCTCTCTTTCTCGCACTGGCTGCAAAATCCAAAGAAAGACAACCCTGTAGAGCCAGACCTTCAGACATCTGGGCCAAAGCCACAGATTTTGCCCCCCCCCCTCCTTTGAGTGATCTCCTCCCCGAGTGAGACTCCCTCATGACTTTTCCAGATGGCGGAGCGCACTGACCACCATAGTATGGGATTTAATAAGTATATACTGGGCTTTCGATGGGTAGGAAAACAAAGGTGCAAGGACATTTTCAGATACATCCTCTATTTCGCGCTGGGAACAACAAGATGACAGACTGACACTGACCACAGTGTGAGGGAAAGTAACACTGTCCATGTCGAAGGGTTCTGACGGTTAAAAATCTGCTGTATTGGCAATATGTTACTTCAGTCTTTTGAATATATTTAAATACACAGTTCATTCCAGAAATCATTTTCCGATCTGGCTGCCGAATCACAGCCATCCGTCGACGCTCTTTCCTGCAACTGATATATATGTGCCAGCTATTTTACAGCATAACGTATCTGGGGAAAGGTATGTCTGTTAGATGTCTGTTAGTCATCAGTTTAGCGGGAATTCATGGGCACGAGGCATATGCCGCTCTGGCTCCATCTGTTGGTTGTAACATGCTGGTACACCTAAACAGGGCCATGGCGCCTCGAGGGACTTCTGTGAACAGGGCTGATAAGGCTCCCTGTTCTTGCCCGTGGGTGTTTCGAGTCCGTCTACGTGCGAGACGTTAACATCTGTTTTCAATCCAGCTCCTTATTATATTGCCTGAAGAGTATCAGCTTTTTTGGTTTGTTTAGTTTCTGAGACTAATTATTCAAAAAGAGTAATGGCAGTTTTTATGAGGTGTCCAAGTTATTGTGGGCGCAAATTATTTATTCTATCCCTACACATGTGGCCTGAGGTTATTCTTGAGTATTCAGCTATCCCTTTGTGGGATCTGAACCTAAAACCATCTGGCCACAGCACAGTATTCAGTCAGACGTGTCATTCACTCGCTGTCTGGCTTTAAATATTATGTCTCTGTATCTCTTTAGCTGCTTTATATAGAAACCAACCTCCGTCAAAAGATTGGAATGTTGTATTTGATCCGCTGAAAATGCCAGATGAGATTTTTGCCTGAGGTGGAATCGCTGCGTGAAATTAACATCAAACACTGATGTGTACTTAATGCGGCGTGTGGCCATCAAATTATAGGACAAACAGTCGTTTGGAGCTCAAGGTGGTGCAGCGAGAGAGGGCCAAGTCCCGCTTCTCCTTTTATCTCACTGGGGACTTGTGAATACCGTTCACCAGCGTTGTTGCTGTTTTCTCAATACGTTGCTCTGTGCTTGTGTGTGTGTGTGTGTGTGTGTTCACGGCAGAACCACCCCCCAACAGGCGGCTGGATGGGGTTCTGCGGTGAACAATGAACCCGTTAGTACCAGATATCATTCTCTAAAGTTAGCGGCCATAAAAAGTTAGCTACATTTGCAGGCCTTCATTTTATGATCGCTAACAAAAGGAGAAGAGTAAATGTAAGACCCCCCCAACCCCAACGTCCTGTCTGTATTAGCCCTGGGGGGGGGCGCAGCTGCATGTCTGTGGCAGTAGCTGAGATCGTTTCACATCAGCTGTATGCTGCTCACAGTGGCGTACGGGGTCGTGATTTAACCCAGCTGTCGCGTTCTACGTTCCCCAGAGTCCGTGAGCTTCGGCGAACAGATGTGCGCGGGCAATTTGCTGCCACCGCTCGTTCCTCAGCCTGTGGGCGACACCAGCAACGGTGGCGGAGGGGAATGGGTCGCCACGATAACGGTCAGAAACGTCGCCACGACATTCGCGTTGGGATCCAGACCCTGACCTGCCTGTGCCACACGTTGCAGAAACCGAAAGGCTCACCACCCGAGCTGGTTTCCGATGCTTGAGCCAAAGGTCGTGTTTTGTGATTCGCTGAATTTGCGGTGGGAGTCTCAGATTCGGGTCCCCCCTCGTCCAGCGTGGCGGTCTCCCGCCGGCTGCTCGTTGTCACAGCTGCAATTTCTTCATTTCCGCTGCCAGTTATCTGGGTTTTCCCTGGGCCGCTGCAGTTGGGTTGAATGCCTTTTGTCGGCACGCCAGCCGATCCTGAACGAACAATGCATCCCTTGAAAACTTTGATCCGTGTCTGAGGGATTATAGCGGGAAGGCGGAGGCTTGTTTTGTCATCGGATAATTCCTGCAGGGCCTGGTTTTATTCCCGTCTTTTCCTTTAAAAAAAAATTTTATTTGTGGCAGCTAATAATGGCCCCGTGACTCTGAGATGGGCCCGCCGGCTGCACTGGAATGACCTCGCCAACTCGACCGTGCCGCGGCAGAGCCAGCGTTCTTGCAGGCAGGCCAGATGGCGCGGCATGTAGATTTGCTCTGGCTATCATTGAAGGCCCCCCGAGGTCCAAGCCAAACAGAGAGGGGAAAAAAAGAACAAAAAATCAGAGGAAATTCCATTCAAATGAGAATTAATGAATAAATGAAGACAAGAGGAGGACTCTGCAACGTGTGAATCGCATTTCCTCTGTCCCTGTTGTTTTCGGACTCCACTGCACTTTGTTTTCTGGCTCCAGGGGGCGTTCATATCTCTGGTCCAGACTTGTTCAATTTTGCTGACAGGACTGCAGGTTAAAGATTATCCTCTGTGTGTGTGTGTGTCTGTGTGTCTGTGGGTACTTTGTGTGTACTTTGTTTTCTGAGCAGAGAAACAAGATCACCACTTGATTTGCTGTCATTCAACGTCAAAGCTTGGTTTAGTGGACCGTTTTCCAAGCTTGTGTTTCCCATGGTCAGCCTGAAGGACTGACATGTGACCAGTTTATTACTGAACGTCGCTTCACTTTGTCTTCTGTACAAAAAATCAAGGCAAGAATCTGACTGAGGTCTCATCCTTGGGAGTCTGCCTTGGGGTCAAGTTGACAGATTGGAAGCCGTACCTCAGGGAGCTGGGCTGATGGCTGAAATGGATTTGGCTTCTGCTCTGGTTCTGTTTGCTCCAGAGCATTTAATGTGGTACCCAGAAGCGACTTTAAAAGGGGATGATTTGGATTGATGAGAACATTATTGACTGGTGTAGAGGTAGGTAACATTGTAGCATGTAGCCAGATGAGAATACAACGAAGCTTCATCTGACCATCCTGACCGGCTTGCTGTTTTCTGAGCCACCGAACCTGCTCTTCCATCCAGATCACCTGACTGCCTTCTCCAATACACTGTTGTCCATCTGACTGTTCTACCTCATTGTCGTTCACATTGTATTAATGAACTTGTCCAGCCCGGTGCCATCCAGAGGAGGATGGATTTCTCCCTTGAGTCTGGTTCCTCCCAAGGTTTCTTCCTCCTGAGGGAGTTTTTCCTTGTCACTGTCACCTTTGGCTTACTCTCTGGCCCAGGACTATGTAAAGTGCTTTGTGACAGTGCTTATTGTTAATGGCGCCATATAAATAAAATTGAATTGAATTGAATTGAATTGAATTGAATTGAATTGAATTGAATGCTATTGTTTCAGGCTCTGTGAATGAATATAATCTGCCGGTTCAGTGTCCTGGTCATTGGCTGATCTTTGATTAAGGAAACAGGCGTTCATGGCTTTGTCTAGCTACAGGGTTTTGTCTAGCTACAGGGTTTTGTCTAGGTACAAGGGTTTTGTCTAGGTACAGGGTTTTGTCTAGCTACAAAGGTTTTGTCTAGGTACAAGGGTTTTGTTTAGCTACAGGGTTTTGTCTACCTACAGGGTTTTGTCTAGCTACAATCAGAACCCTCTCTTACATGTAACAACTAGAGTACATCTCTGCGCTATGTAACCAGAGTACTAGTGTTTGTCCCCAGTGATCCATCCCTTTCTTTGGTGTCTGTGTGATGGAGACGTACAAACGCAGTGTCCTCGTAAGCACAGATTTTCGATCCAATAGACTGGACTCCATCCCACGTTCCTGACTGTATTGCTGCCGGGCACCAATGTGGCAACAGCAGTGGACGGCCAAACCCCTTGTCCGTTCCAGAACTTTTATCCAGATCCTTTAATTTGTTGAAGGCCTCTCAGTCATAACCATCACGTAGACAGTCTGTCAGCTGCTCAGAGATAGCTACCTGCCTGACTGCAGTTCCACTTCCCAGGTTGTCAGGGCATGTCTGGCCAACATGATGTCATTCGTCAAAGATGTGCTATGAGAAAATTCACTGTGAGGTTGCAAATGTGCCCTGCTGCATCTGAGCAGAGCCCTCACCATGGAACTCGGTAGGCCAGTGAGGGTGTATGGATGTTGAACTGAGGCGTTCACCACGCTTGTGACAAAATAAAATACAAAGACACAGGAATGCAAACCCCACGGTAGAAGTGTTTTTCTTTTTAAAACAACATCACTTACAAATCCTCTTTTTTTTTCGAGAAACCATCATGAAAGACATTTGTTACAAATTAATTCACATCCAAATAAGTACGTTTACACAGAGAGCCACGATATTGTCCCGATAATGACACTCTCGGCTAAAAAAGAGAGAAAGTAAGGCACCGACAGAATCGGTGGCTGGAGTCAGTCATTTTAAAAAATAGGAGGAGGGGAAAAGTGAATCCGTCTTCATACTCAGTGAATAAAGAAGTAAAATAAATCTGTTGAGCGAATAGCACGTATACAAAATTTTGCTGACTCTAAACCACAGTAGTAACAACATACCTTGTGAAAGTTTTAATAAAAATCTACTAGGTTGCTAGGTCCTGAATGACAGAAGGCACACAGCACTGATTCTGTGTGTCTCATCTCCTGTGCTAGCAGTGATGGGCTTCTTTCAGACGTTTCTTGTATGATGCTGGTGTAATTTAGGCCCATGTGATGTCCCTGACCTTTGACCTTTTGAAAGCCCGCCTGTTTATCAACACTTCTTTGGTCACGTTTATAAAAAAAAACAAAAAACTCAAATGTTTCTTTAATGCAGCAATTTGGTCTGCGTACGTGCTCTTTCAGCACCTTCCTCATTGTCTTACGGCTGCCAGAAGCTCCCAGATAATCATGTTTTCTGTTGACTAAATTGGGAATTGCATCATGGGAAGGCAGCATCAACCTGCCTCACGGCATAATTCTGGTGGAAGTCCAAATGTTTAAAACTTTTCATTCGGTGTTCCAAACCCTGTTTCGGTTTAGGCAGACATGCCTTGGGTTTGTAGTTTCCTACATATAAAAAAAACACAAACATTCAGGTGGGACATACGGTATAGTAAAAATGTGTAATACTGTGAGTATTTAAACCATGAGGAAGTCATGACAGCACGTGAAATCCTACAGAGGTAATCAGCCTTGGGTTTTAATGCCTCACAAAATTCATATTTAATGTGCATTTTTTAGAGCATTCATGTGTTGGGTAAATTGTAGGTAACTAACTAGGGAGTAATGTTTTAATTGTATATTGATTTAATGAGTAAAAGGTTTCATTGACCATGCAATCAATGACCATCTGACTAAGGAAAATTGCCTGCTTGTTGCATTTTGTTTTGCCCTTAGCGGGCATGGAGACCCAGACCCTGAGGCCGGTCTGACCCCGACCGAAAAGGCCCCTTCGCATCCAGATGCCGGTCTGACCCCGACTGAAAAGGCCCCTTCGCATCCGGATGCTGGTCTAACACAGCCTGAAAAGGCCCGCTCTCATCCGGATGCCAGTCTTATCCCGGCTGAAGAGGCCCGTTTGCATCCAGACACCGGTCTGACCCCAGCCGAAAAGACCCATTCGCATCCGGATGCCGGTCTGACCCCAGCCGAAAAGGCCCGCTGGCATCCAGAGACCAGTCTGACCTCGGCCAAAATTTTCCTATCTTTGATTAAACTGTGAATTTATTTATAATGAAATAAATAGTGAACCCATCTGTGTGGGCTCCACCGTGACAGAGGGTGTCAGGGTCTCACTGGAATGTGGCCCCAGGCAGTTTAGCAGGGTGGCTGAAGGCCTTCCGGCCCCCAAACTCTGCTTTCACAAGGTACGTTTGTCTGTTGTGCGGAATTCCAAAGCTCGTCACGTGAAGCGCCGATTCGATGTAAGGTGTTAACACTCTTTGCCTGGGTGAGTATGAGACCAAAGACCGCGCAACTCCAGACATCTACACAGCTAAGAGATGTCATCACAATGAGCAAACACATCTTCCATGCATTTCTTTCCTTTTTTGTACTGTAGTTATCATCTCCAATTTTGTTATTACTGTGTATTGTTGAATGGCAACTTAAAAAGTGTGATCGTGGTAAAGTAAATATGAAAATGCCATGATTAAGCAACATATAACGAGCTTAAAAAATGGGAAACACAGAACATCCTCGTGTCAAAAATCATTCTGCTCCTGGATGCCATCTAGTGTCTTACTGTTAATATAAAAATAGGTAGGAAAAATCTCTATAAAGCTTACAGTATTTAACAATCAGTCGGCTAGATCGACCTTGATGGAAACAATCTGAGAAAGACCCACACAGAGATCGTGAATGTCGCAGAACGTAGAGGAGGCTGCCTTCACGAGGTGGCAGGATGAAGGGTCTTGCCCATGCGGCTTCTGCTCGGTTCTAGGCTTGATAAATCACAGAGAGTCCATGCGCCGGTGCTCAGCATGGGTACGTGACCAGCGTTAGCATAGCGCTTGTTAGCATTGTTGTAACAGGGCCTGATTTAGGATCCAGCCGCTGTTTCAAAATGATTCATCGGCGGTATACTCACTATGGTATTAGTATCCCCCCCCCCACCTGGGACAACACATGCTACAAGCCTGTCTGGTCTGCCAGTCGCCTGGGCTGAAGCAGGACTGAAACAGCAGCGATGTCGTTGCCTTCTTAGCATGCTACACCGGCCTCAGGGATCTGCAGCTGAAAGTGAAGGGGCTCTCCGTGCTTGTCGCAAGCAGCGGATCATCTCCTACTGCCACTGCCTTGTCCTTGGCGGCATGAAAATTATGCAGATGGCTTGCCTGCATCCTCCCTCACTCTCTCACCCTTTAAATTTAGTTTTTTTTTTTTCTGGTTTGTCTGTACATGCATGTGACTTTTTTTTTTTTTGGCCCCTGTAAAATATAAGCTTGGGTAAAGGCTGCACTTGCTGTCGGTAAACTCCGAGAAACTAAGGCGCAGTGCCAGAGAGCGGGTCAGCCACTGGGAGCCTGCACTAAAACAGTACCGCATTGGTGTGGACTGGAGCTGGAGGCCCAGGTTCTGTCAAGCTGCCCAAAAACGCACCATGGAGAGCCCTGAAGGTCAGTGCCTGCTGACCTGGCTGCCTCAGGATTTTGTGGGTCTCTCAACTGTCGAACATCTGGTAAAGGGCGACCTGTAAAGGTCGTGGCCGAAAGCCAGGCTCTCCCAGCAATGCTGGCCGCCGACCCCCAGGGTGGCGACAGCCTTCTCATGGAGCTGGACCACCACAGGCTGTGAGACCAGAGGGGCGCCTTGTCCAGCAAAGGCAGACGTCAAGAATGGTCACAACTTAACAGTCACCAGCTTCACTCAACACATTTCTGCTGGTGGCATCATTCAGAGCATGAGAACTCTGGATACCCTGGCACAAAGAGAGGTTGAGGTTTCTTCTGCTGGAGGTGTGAGGTCTCAGTCTGACTTGGAATGTCTTAGCAGCCTGCATCTAACACATGAAGCTGACTCTTAGCTTGCTCTCAAACTCCCTGTATTTCTTTTTTTTTTAGCCTTTGCAGACCATACTGATGTCATCACACTGCTGTGCAAACTCTACTCCTCCGCTGTTTTCGAATGAGTGTGTGAGAAACGTCTCACACTTTGAACCTCGTGCTCACCTATCCTTCAGCAAAGACATGAAGCCTTAAGAAGTGGCCATGCTCTTCAAGAAAGATCACTAATAATAATTATCATCCCAATAATTAATAAAAAGTATCTGCCGTCTCTGTGTGAGACCATTTCATCGTGCCTGTATCGATTCCTACCCGGCTTCATCTGAAATCAAAGATACCAATCGTAGCACGATGGCAGTCCCAGTCTGTAGTACAGCGGTGTTTGTGCAAATGTACCTGCACGGTCCTCGATCAGCCGTGTGTCGCATTCAGCTAGCCATGATCTAACAGGCTGGGGTAAAGGCACAGCGTCAGCGCCCCCTGTTGGGACATAAGTCCTGGAGATAGAAGCAAGCCATTTTCATCAGGGTCAAAGCAGACCCGAACGTGTGTTTTCGCTTTGTGACTGTAGTGTGGTTTCAGATAAAGCTATTGGTCCTCTGTAAACTTGTAAAAATCAAGACTATCTCGTGACTGTACAAGTAGGCAGCAAAAGAGCGAGAAAATGTCTTAGAATGGAAAGACAGTCTTCCTCAGTAGTTCTCAATCCATGAACTGAATGTTGCTTTTGTGTATTTATGTATAAATGTACGTAACTTCATAATTAACTTTACACATACTTTTTTTCAGCATAATATAAAGGGTCCAATAAAGCAGAAAATGCCATCCACGGCTAGAAGGAAGTTTTTACTAGCTGATTCGGTTAATTTCTTGTAAAAGTATTACACGTGTGACGCCAGAGGTTTGGTATGGCAACACCGTGTGTCACAGTGCCGAGGCACCCAAAACCAGGCAATGGAGAGATGATTACTCAGCAGGACATCTGATTCCATGAATTTGTAGTCTTTACAGTTTTATCATAATGATGACGTTCTAGTTCATGTATCCTGTCACCACCGACCAAAACCAAGAAAACAAAATAAAAACATACCAGTCATTTCTGTGCTTTAAAAAGGATTACGGTTGAAGTGGAAAACGCTGCTTTCATTTTGGCGAGTAGATTTGGGAAAATGAGCACCTTTTCATAGGAAAAAGAAGGCTATCTGTGAAATTCGCCTGCAGGTTGTTGCTCTAACGAACGTACTTCTAAGGGGCTAAGAGTAAACAATTTTAGTTGTTAAAAGAGACGAGCTTCCTCATTTCTCGAACGTCTGCTGGCCCGTAGTGTCATCGTGATGTTTGATCATATATGACCGTTCCTCAAGGATAAAAATTCAGCGCAGTTGATTCTAGCAATGTCAGTAATTTTGCAGCCTCTCTTTCCTGCACTTTCTCCTTGCATAGTCCTCACTTCCCCAGAGAATGGTGCTTTGAGCTCAGCTCAGACTGTGAGTGTTAAACCAACAGTTAAATGGTAAACGACAAGTGAAAGGAATCGTGCGGAGCCGCGTAATATGGAAACATGGCCTTGACTACACGTGACCATCGTATGAAAACCTGGTTCTTCTACAGTCGACATTCCTGTACTGGGGTCAGCTCCTGTAAACTCACCGATGAGAAGCTGGGTGTCCAGCACCTTCACTCGCCTACCTCGAGTTAACGAGGGTCAGTTGATGCGAGTGATCAGCCTTCATCTCTTAAACCTCTACTCAAGGCCAGCTGAGTTTGAGCTTGCCTGACAGCCTCGTTCATTTGTAGTGACTTCCATGCAGAACCGAAGCAGACAAAATACTGTCCAGTTCAGATAGTCCACACTGACCTCTGCCATAATCCGAATCCTACGTGATTCCACCTCATCGAGGAGTTCGATGCTCCAGAGATTTAAAGGATTTAACTTCAAAGGCTAACAGCACATTCTCCACCCCCCATTTGCTAGCATCACCCTCCCCAAACTTCAGACTGACAACTTTATCTTCACCCACAAAGGTAAGGTATTTTTAAGCAGCTTTGGCCCAACCTTACCTGGCCAATGAGAGATGGTGTAATGTTTCATTGCAAAACCAAAAACCTTATGACTCGTTTCTTTGTGACCACCAAGCTGTAATCGTGGGGTACTTTCACTGCATTCTACCCCAAAAATTTCTCCCCGTAGATGTCCACACCATTCCCCGTTGCCCTTCCTTCTCCTTCACCACGTCTTCGTGTTCCGTGGTCTGGCCCCTAGGATTCTAGCAGGCTGTGCCAGTGACACACTTGCTGTCCCTTGGACTCCTTCATCTGGGTCCAGTGCGTTAACTCTTCCTCTCCAGAGCTGTTGAGGCCCAGCGATATCCAGCCAATCATCTCCTTACGCTTCATGCTGCGCTTGTTGTACACGGAGAGGATGAGAGTCACGTCTGACAGCTGGAACAGCGCCACCTGGAAGACGAACGTCTCCTTGTAGGTGGGGTTGGGCTGCCCCCGACAGATCGACGTCTTGCACTTGGACATCTCCTGGCCCATGGAGTTCAACAGTGTCAGCTTCACATACGTGTCTGAGCAGAGTGGGCCACCGGGGGTAGAGAGATGAAAGAGAAAGGCGATTAACAGCTTTAACCACCATGGCAACTCAGACTACCAGAAATGGACATTGTTGAAGCATCCAGTTGGGCCAGTCACTCATCACTGGCAGGATCCATCAGATTTCATTGGCTCATTTTCTTACCACCACTGCAGGTTCGAAGTGGCACTTTATTATAAATATAGTGACAGAAATGTCCTGGTAATTACCAACAATACCTATTCATTATACTGATGGCTTGCTTTGCTGAATTCACATTTAACATTTCCCATTTGTTGATTCTGTCTGTCTGGTACATTAACACAACCTCGCTTGGGCGGGATTATATTTAACAGTTTTTGGCTTTTTTGGATTTGAATAACTTAATTTATACATCTAATTTTGAGCTACTCAATTATTGCAGGTACCGCTTTAAAATTATTACTGCAATTTATTCATCAAAGCAGATTACAACACCTTTATGGCTGATATAGCGTGTATCCCTGTAGACACGACTTTAATGCCATTATACATTTCCCGATCACGCTTCAGGGTCTTTCTCTGGAGTTGGGTTTTGATCTTCACTCTATACAAAGATTAAGAGTGGCTTAGAGTTGGCGATGTAAAAGACCCAAGCAAAGCAAAATCCTCCAGTTGGTCATTATATCTCATTTTTTAATGAGCCCTGTTTCTTGAGCGTCTTCCTCTGCCTTTACATTCAGCGTCATGGTGTGCATCAAGCTCAGTCCTTCAAAAAAAAAGCATGATGATTTATTCAAATAAACAGAATGCACGTTTTAATTAGTCCCCTTTGTGGCACAGGAAGAATCAGTGCAGGATTCTATTACGTGAGTGTTAATTATTTTTCCCAATCACTCCTTATTTATTTTTTCGTTCTTTGTTTTTGCGTGAATGCGTGGTGGTACGAGTCAGTCTATGTAGCCAAATGGTACGGGCTAAAGAAACAGCGTCTCTTTCACAAAAGCCCAAAGCGAACGCAGTGTACGTCTTTTCAAGACCGAGTCGTCTTTGCCGTCACTTAATAATAATGCCTCCTCTGAATAAACGCGCCACTTCCCCCCTCCCATGGCAGGAATGAACGACTGAGCTTTTTCTTATGTAGCAGACAGCCAGATGCAATTGAAGCCATTTCTCACTGCTAGGAATAAAGGGGCCCTCCAGCATTCACGGGCATAAAAGCTTGAGTGAAACAGCCTTGATTTTCATTCTACTTGCACTGAATCAGACCCTCTATAGAGCTGTCACAGATTTAAGTGGCCAGCATCAGAGCAAGCCTTTGCCTGGCATTGTTACTAAATGACTGGGGTTGTGACTGTCGATTAAAGTGACAGCCAGAGTGCAGCTGTGCAACTTGTTGTTTTTTCTGACTTCTTACTACTGCTATTATTATTATCATTGTTCTTTCACAAGGTCTGAGTGAGTCTCCAACTTATCTCAGACCTAGACTCCTCTCTGAGCAAATCAACAGTAGGTGCTCCCAAAGCATCGCTGTGTGAATGTGAACGAATGCTATCTGGAAGTTTTTGTTTTACCTGAGAAGCTTTTCATAGTGCTTTCTGAGACTCAATCAAGACAAAAAGTACAACTGTCTCAAGTATGTACTTTGTGGCGCTAGATGGTACTTTCCGGAAAAAAATAACGGGTACTGATTGTTCCTATTAGAAATGATTTTTAAAATTCCCAGGAAGGCCTTGCTGTCTCCCTGCTGTGCTGTGTACCAGTGCTGGCAGCCCATTTTGTTTTCATTGGTGGACCTGGGGGTTTCAATATCAAACATCCTGCTGAACACAGACCCTGCTTCCCGAGTGCTATGAGCATAGCAACATTGAGCACTCTGATTACTGATGGGGGATGGGGGGTATCGTGGGACCTCCTGCAGCTTCCTGTCATCTAGAGTATTCAGAGCCTGGTGTTAAAGCAAAGTTCACTGCGGTCTTAATCTATGTGGCTGTTTGTTTATCAATAAACTTTTCATGGTGAGTTTTCCTGCACATGTTAAACTTTTCGGCATTTTCGAGTTTATCCGCTGACCATTCGAGCTGCGGTGTCGTGCGACTTCTTGACCTGCTTCACTTGCTTCTTTCTCCCCACCCCAGAGAGTGAAGGTCCTCCCTATGTACAAAGTAAGGCTGCAGACACAGTAGCCTGGCACAGCAAAAGCCTGCCATGCAATGGAAAGGCGGGTGAAGCAATTGATGGACTAATGGATGAAGCCGGGGTTGGGGTGTAATGTTAGGAAGTTAGGCAGGGGATAGATGGGGTGAGGTACATGCTAAAGAATGGGCCTCTCTCTTCACAGATGTGGCCTTTTACATAAAATGTAAGGAGAAGTAAGCAAAAGATAATGCAGGCTGATACCTATAATTTTATATTTCATTATTTGGTCAATGACTGAAAGGTCAGCCTGTTTCTAGTGATACTGAATGCAGATTAAACATCTGATGACCTTTCAGTATAGTTTACATACACTTCACAAAATGCCTGGTTGGCAGTGTTTACTGGGGGCTGTAAATACAGTCAGTATAGCCTGTCTTTGAAGTTTAATGACCCGGATTCTCCAGAACTTTTCTTTGCTAGAAGGCATCTCCATAACCAGCATCCATGAGGGAATAGGCGTCTATCTAGTCTAGACTACATCAGGCAGAGCAAGATAAAGACAGACAGACAGACAGACAGGCAGGCAGACAGACAAGATGGAGCAGCGACAATGGGAAGAAGACGGAGGTGAATGGTGACCAGCATGATGATTGGTTTTGCCGGCAAAGACTCACCTCTGATTATATAAACCTGCCCCCCTATCAGGTGTTTTAGACAACAGAATAGCCCGTCTGACAACAGGGGTTGGGAAGCAGTAAGAGAAAGAACGACCAAGATGTCAATCATTGGGTAGGGAGGCACACAGGCAATATGACCACTGAGAGACAAAGGACAGAGAGAGACGCAGGGTCAAAGGTCATCACAAAGGTCAACAAGAGTAAATCACTGACGGAGGGTCTGCGGGTGACCAGACATGTTTTAGGTGTGTCAGAACAGGAGGACAGGCCACAGCAGCCACACTCGGAGGAACATCCGCCATGTGGGGGGTGGATAAAATCACAGACCTCTACAGTAGCTACTCAGCTGTGAGGCTGACTGATTCTATAACGGTATACCTTCAGGATGTTCACCTTGTCAGTGAAGACGCTCCTACCTCCACTCTTTCTGACAATGCAGTCAGAGCTTGGATTTCATTGTGATTTTTTAACACTGATATCCACAACAAGGTTTAAAAGTATTAAACTATTGAAAAATTGCCTGAAAAATACATTACTGGGCATTAACATGCACCGGAAACTTGGGTAATATTTTCTCTTGTTTTTAATTTTAAACAATCTATTTATTTAACATATACGTGATAGAAAACTTCTAAATTCTGACTGAAATCTTCTGCTGTCATAGTTTTTTTTTCTTCTGTTAATGTTTCAGTCTATCAAAAGCCTTTCAGATATTGTTATATTTGGTGATTAATAACCAATATAATTCAGTCAAAAATGTCTAACTGGGAACCGAAAAAGATCATATATAAAGAGCAAAAAATGTGAACGTTACATCCTGTGGGGAGGAACGCGGGGTGGTTCCACATCCAGTCCACCTAGGAACTGAGATCCATACTTACTGGGTGGCTTGTTGGCCGCCAGGTTTTTGAAATGGCTGCCCTTGATGACCTCCACTGAGAGCCGGCCCGTAGTGGCGTTGTAAACCAGGCCCACCAGTATCTCGGGGGCGGAGCCCTGGCCTGAGGATTGGAATGACGAAGTGCTTTCACTGCACGACATCTCCGAGATGCTGACCTGGGACTCACAGCCCTGCTGACAGAGGGGGGAGGAGACGGAGAGTAGAGAAGGCTGGGGATCACAATTTACCCTTCCTTGGGAGCAGGGCTAATATGTGATCCTGACAATTCCCAACAGCAATTTACCCATAAAGCAAAATATTGCTTTTCTTCAGGACAGGTATCAGACTACTATGACATGGCAGTTAACTGTTAACCCTTTCTCCATAACGGGAATAATCAGCTTGCATTAAACATCATAATTCGAAATTGCCCGGCTGTAGAGGTGCAGTGTTCCCTGGCACTGCCAGAAGACCACGCCCAGCCTGATTCATATCTACACTGTATTCTGCCTAGATCGCCTGCTGATGAACATAATCAATCATAAGTTTCATGAGAAGTTTAACTATCATCAGTGGTGAGGAGCAAACAGACTGGGTGAACAGTAAGGGCTTCCTTAAGACATGGAGGTAGATGGGATAATAGGCGGTGTGGGGATGCTTGTTTTAGACCACCTTTTCTCAGGCTGTATGCTTTCTCATGTCCTCATTCTCATGGATAGGTCTGGGTGACCCATCCTAGCTCCTCACACATCCAAACCCTGGCTCCAACTCACCGGGAGGGTGCAACAGGGCTCCAGAATGACAGGAACATGCATCTTGCCCTGCAGGTTGAGCTTAGTGAGGTAGAACACCTTCTCCCCCAGCAACTTCTCTTTCTTCATGCGTCGCACACTGTAGAGACGGAACCGTATGGCGTAGTTGCCTATCATCTCCGGCTCAATGTGGTTGAATTTGAAGGTCTCGGTGAAGACCGGGCAGGGTCCCTTCTGGACTCCTGTCTTGGCCCGCTGCTTCTTGGTGGGAAGCAGCACCAGGTGGACCTGCCAGGAGATGTTGCCCGTGCGCTTCAGGGCTGGAATGTCTGTCACCGCAGTCACCGTCACCATGAGTCGGTGGTCTTCTGAGTCATAGTCGAACACCACATCTAGGGTGCCATATTTGGCCATGGGCTCTGGCTCGTAGCCTTTTGGCAGCTGTGCTGCTGACCCACGTGCTGACATTTCCTGGTAGAGGGAGAGAGATGTTAAATCATGTTCGCACGCTAGCTCCTCTATCCCTGCCTCTCCAGGCATTCTTCGTGAATCTCACCACTTCCTCCGACCATTGATAGAGATCACCCACAGAAGCCAAAACCACCAGAGCACCATCTATGGTACCTGGCCCCTCGTTAAGCCTGTGACTAGCCCAGAAATTAATCGCTATGGTGGCGGGCAGGAAGAATAGCGTGTGCAGTAATCCTGCAGCTAAGGGGTGGAGGTCCGTCATAACAGTGACACGTTCTCCAAACATCTGGTACCAGTTGAGTTCGCCCTGGCGTGTACGCGGTGAGCACAGCCCCTTTCGTCGGCTCCTGCTGGCCCACGCAAAGCAGGTCTAAACGAGCAGGCTGTGGATTGCGGCTGTGGCACTCGGCTCGTTTTCGGAACCCGGGACCATATGGCTGAACAAGATCAAATGGCTTTTTAATAACCATCTTATCGCCGGCTCCTCACGCCGCGGCGTGGCAGTGGGAGATTAATGGCTTGTCAGTGGCAGTTCAGAAGGAGAAAAGGGGGGGAAAAAGGGAAAAAAAAACAAAACGGAGAAGGCGGTCCGGGGAGTAAATATACCGCAGAAATAAAAGGTTCCCCCTGAGTTTCCATTGCATGCTCTGTTTCTCTGTGCGGTTGCCATGGTTTCCCGTGATGTTGAGCATCCCTTGCAGCACATTAACATCGCTGCTGTTTGTCAGTGAGGCCCGGATGCCCTTGGGGAGGCCTGCTGGGTGGGGGGAGCTGGGTGGGAGCTATGTTGGGGGGGTTGTCATCTCGTTAACCACCCGAGGCTCAGCCGGGATTCTGGAGGACTTCAACAGCTTCAGGGTGCCCCTCAGCGCACTACGACGCCTGAACCAGGCCCGGCAGCACCCCGCAGAGTTCTTCTCAGACTCACTCACCTCCGGACTGAGCACGGCAGTGCTGTCGCTGGGCACGTCCTCCTCGTAGCCCTTGTTGAGGTAGCTCTCGGTCTCATGGCCGGCACTGCCTTCGCTTGGACACTTGGCGTAAGAGTGCCGCGGGCTGTCGCTGCAATGGGACAGGCTGCACTTGGCGTCTCCGGCGTCAGACGGTGTGCAGGACATGCGCGGAGAGCCGTCCTCATCCTGGTAGGGTGGGGGCTGAAGCTCGTCTAGAGGCGGTGTGCGCCTCATTCTCTGGATGTAGTTCACTGCGGAAAAAATTCCCAGGATCCCCCAGTCAGAGGCAGGCTGCAGGCTGAGGAGATGTGCTGGTGAACATGAGGTGTCTGAGCCCTGACCGAATTCTTTGTGCCTTCACATTTTCAGTGGCCTGCAAGGCATTTTACAGAGAACAAGGCTGAGGCCTCAGTCTTCAGCTCCCATTTTCCGCCCAGTCACTCGACAGATCACGTGTAACTTTTAGATTGTGTTATGGCCTCTCAAGAAGGGGGCGCTGAAATGTCTGCAAGATTCGGGACTGCTGCAAATCGGCATGGCCTAGTGTTTCATCACGATTCAGTGGCATAACGTGCAATGACACACCCGACATCGCTAACATGCTCCCACCGGTTTGGTCCCGTGCGCCCTCGATGTTCCGGGTGACAGATGAAGCCCGGTAGGGTACCGTGTGGCGAAGGTGACAGAACTCCGCATTCTGGTACGGTGAACGGTGACACCCTCCAGCTCGTTCAGAACCTACGCATGCTAGGCCGGAATCAGGCCCCTGGCAAACGAATGAGTAATGATCTGTCTGGCTTCTGTGGATACGCAGGGTGAAATTGCAGCCTGCAGCTGTGAGTGGTAAGACTAATGCATTAGGTGGGAGGGAGGCTAATTCACCACCGAGCTCTCCTATTACCAAAGCTGAAGATTCAGAGCGAAAACATTCCGTGTTAGGCTCTTGTCAGTCTCGCTCTGAAAGGCAGCTATCCCTGGGAGTCTGGAGAGCCTCAGCAGAGAGCTCGCCTTCCGTTCCCATGCACGAACGCATGCTGGAATAACAACACATGCGAGGCTGCCTTTAAAAATTAAAGGAGGTCTTCTTAATCCTCATAACTTTCTTTCACCATACCGCATGATTCAGTTGCCTGGGAGGCTTGCTAAAACAGAGCCGGCTGCCCCAAATTTCACATGCCTAACTTCTAGAATGTCAGCAGCAAGTATGCCTGAAGAGGTCCCCCCTCCCACGAAGGAACTGAAACCCTCTCATGGAGACAATGGAGCACCTGGCACAAGATGGCCTTCACAACCCTGCCCCCCATCCCCTCCCCATTAGTGGCTGTGGCACGCATTTCACGGTTAAATACCAGCACTCCCACAGCCGCAGGAATGCACTGTTGCTCATGAGAGGACACGTCTGAATGATCTCATCCCAGTTTCTTCATCTGGCTTCCATTATGGTTCCTCTGGCACTCATTATTGCTGAACTTCATATAAGGATGGCCTGCCTTTGCCGTGACTCACATCGAGTGCTTACAAAGGCCGAATTATGGTGAGCCCAGCTCCGCCAAGGGGTGCTGCCACTGCCGTTCTGTTCGTAGCCCAGCAGCCTCGGAGCAGAGCATGTTGGGAGATCGTAAAGGCGCCGCCGACTAACCAGCAGATTTTTAACATAAATGAAGAGAAACACTAATCTTCACACGTAACAGAAAAGGTGCAATCGGGGGGCGGAGGCGTCTAAATATTGGGTGGATTCGGTGGGCAACACATGAACGCTCTAGAAAGACCAGAGTAGCCTCTACCTCCCCAGGAGGCTCAAGTCTTTTGACATGACCAGCAAGCTCCTGGAATTGCCTTAGACGTGCCACGGTGACCATTGTACTTGTCCGTGCTGTGGTCTGTTGGGGAAGCAACATCAGTTCAGGTCACGTCAAAGGGCTGGTCAAACTCATCCTGAAGGCCAGCTATCCCTCGGAGCACCGTTCACCACTGACACGTACCTCCACAGTTTGCTGTGAAGCTCTGTAATTCCTCCTCCTCATGAGCATATCCTCACCCCCCAGCAATAACAATGACATGCTAAAAATAATGTCAATCACATGCACACCCCTTGTTAATTTACACTTAATTTTTTGCACAAGCCTCCTTGGATCACATGACTTCTTTGCATTACGTGTTGAATTCTGCACTGTTTGTTTCTCTTCACGTTGTGTTTCTTTGCTGTACCCAAAAAAATGTCTATGGGTTCAAAAAAGTATTTCTGTCTGTCTGTCTGTCCGTCTATGCCTTTAAAGTTTAATGGCAACAAATACGAGTGCTTGAGCTGGGATTCTCCAACACCAAGTTCACAAACATCTGCAAGACACCGGCTGCATGTCAGAGAAGCTCAGGAGAAAGTTTCAGGACAGAAAGGGATTAAACATTAAAATAAGGCATGAAATATTAAAACCTAAATCAAATCGACCTGTAAAAAACAGTTTCTAGTACTTCTGAACAATCGAAATCCAGACAAGAAAGTTGCTCCCAGCTTCCTCTGTTGAACATTCAGAATCTCCATCCAGTTCTGAATATTCACTTAATTTTTGGGTTCTCTGTAATTCCCCTCTGTGCAACGGCAGTGCCTCCACACTTCTGGAGCTGCTCTAAACTTAACATAATCACATTGCCACCTCTGTTCAATAATATTTCAGTTATCAGACCTGGTGCCCTAATGACCATCACCGTTTAAACCCAGGGACCGCACAATAATAGCTCAATAAAAGCAGAGTAAAATGTCTCTGTGAACAAGAAAACAACTCACTTCTACATACTTTTAACTGTTAACTTATTAACTACTGAATTTTATGGCATTGGCTTGAGTGAGCGGGAAAATGACACATGATCTTAATAAACATTTTATTCCGAGTCAGTATGGATGAGTGTGAAAGACAAAATAAAATTAACAGCCTGCGGTGGTGAAAACACCCACTCGGCATAGCTTGATGCTAACGACAAAAATCAAGCAGTGTCTTCACGCCGCGCAGTTTGTCACGTGACCCGACAGCAGGCCGGCATTTCTCCTCGTTTGACGGACAGAGGCGTCCGTTTGTCTTTCGGTCATGCAGCGGTCTTGTCAGCCAGCGGAAAAACATGACTTTCACAAATCAGAAATATGTGGCCGTGTCCTGTAAAGCAGAGGAAATTCTCTAACGTCTTTCTAATTAACTCCGGCCTCAGCTTACAGGAGATCGTCGTCACGTCACGGTAACAGTTAGATTGCAACTCAGTGTTTTAAAATGCATTTTGTCCATAACCCGCACGTATCTCAGGAATGAAAAAAGATCTCACCAAAACATGATACAGCAATCTGAATCTGAGACACAAATGCAGGTAAAAGATGGTTGCGTGCAGCAGGGGCCATGCTGAGACCTGGTTCTCACACTGCCTGTATTATGGGTCCTATTTAGGTCTAACGTGCTTGGTTACCTCCGTTTTCTTGGAACTAGAAGCCTGGATTTTTAAATGTCATTAACGTTGAGATGTTCAAGATGCCTTGTGACAGCCGGTCTTGTACAACTGATTTAGCCAAGCAAGAAATACGGTTGAAATAATGGGATTAATGCATTTTTTTGGTTAAGTCTTAAAGATGTGATTGTGATCACTTAAAGATCACAATCACATAATGAATAATCATGAAATTGCTGTGGTTTCTGTTGTGTAAAATATTATTTCCAAGCTGTACTGCCACGCTTCTGATCCCTGCAGCTGTGTTGTTTACACTACAGCCATAAGCTGGGGCTTGAAGAATTAAAGGCTAAGGGGTCCATCTAGTGGTCATGATGAGAAACAATCAGTCACTCCAAGATTGCCCCCAAGTTTCCAGGTTCACCCTGAGTCAGTGGGGCTTCCTCTGGCTGCCCTGCCTTTCTTCTGCTGTCCAAAGATATGCCTCTAGTGTGTGCGTGTGCTAGTTTCGGACTCGTATCCCATGCAGGGTGTACCCTTTTCTGGTTTCCTCAAGTGCTTGGATTGGTCTTTATGTTTCTCATGGTCCTGAGCAGAACATGGGGTTGGAGGAAGGGTGGATAAATCAATGGAATTTCTGACTTCAAACAACAAAGTTTTAAACCAAACTCTTAAATGTATCCTTGTGTAATAAGCTTTTATATAACTACACAGTTTAGATCCAACAATCTGATTACAGGATTTTACACTAAATGCTCAAGTATTATATAACATATAACTGTAATTAGGTATAGCCATGTCATTATCACTATTAGAAAATGTATAATTACCTTTTGAACTAAAAAGGAAAAACCATGCAGATAAAGCTAACTGAAATTCCACAACACCAAATGTTTGTTAATATTTCCAGACTGTCTTCAGTTGCCTGTATGAAGGGAAAAAAAATCATAAAAAAATATATTGTAGATGCCAAAGTTTCCCAACATGACCACCAGAGGGAGTTTAGAGCTAAATAAATACGGCTAGATGCTGCACATTACAGTCTTCTATTCTATTTGTGCTGGCCAAAGATTCTGTTATATCTTTATTTGTTCTGCAGTGTTTTTGAACCTGATTTGTGTGTGTGTGTGTGTGTGTGTGTGTGTGTGTGTGTGTGTGTGTGTTTCGAGACGATTCAGAAAACATTATGACTCGGAGACTTACCCTCTTCTGCCGAGGCCTCGCTGCTGTACCCATCGTACTCAGCTGATAGCGGGCTATATTTCTGCCTGGTCTCCCAGCCGTAGCCCTTCTTGTGCCGGGTGTCACTCGCCCTCATGACCTGGGAGCGAGACACGGCCTCTTGGTACTTCCCCACGACCTCATCCTCACTGTCTGAGGATGACCCCTGCTGGTCCACATCGGGATAGCTCTTATCTGCAGGTAAGGGGTGGCAACACGGCATGGTGCTGAATGGTAGTCTCCTTTAGGCAATCAGTCCAGTGACTCTGATCACAATCACACATTAAAGCAATTCGTACTGTATATAATGATATCAGCGGGACATCCACGGTGTGAAAGAGAGGCCGGATGTACTGATTAGGTCCATAACAACAACAGATGCAGGGCAAGGAGAGCCCTGCATGCCAACATCCAAACTAAGAACTGCATCTTATGGTGGCTAAGGATCATTAAGTGTTAGCATGAGAGTGACTGGTCTGGTCTAAAATAATCTGGATCATTGGATCACAGCTAAACCTGGTAACGAAACTCTAACTCGGCACATCGTATTATAATGAAGCGTTGCCAAATGCAGAACTGACACAACTAACCACTAGATGGAGGCAAAGAGTCAGTCAATGGAACGGCTGAGACTGGTATGGATGGATGAGAGTGAAGTGGGACTACACAGTGGGGTTGAAAGTGCAGTATCCCACCCATCTCAGCCATGGCTCCTCTGTTTTGGGGGTCAATGCTAATCAAGAGAGAACACGGTTACTGAAGCACCACAGGTCTTTCAGGACACCTCCGTGTCTTCCGGTGTGCTGACCGTATTGTCTGGGTAAAGGTTTGATGCTTTAAATACGGGGCATTTCTAAGTATAATTATTTTAGGCCTGACATATTAAGGAAGTTTCTGAAAAGAATAACATCATTTCTTTACATTTAACCATCTACAGAATCCCTCAGTCTCAAGGGAGAAATCATTAGCCACAAGTGTCGCACTGCAAGAGCGAGGCTACCTGTCAACAACTGATATTTTGTTCACATCCCCCGTAAAGGAGGGAGGAAAACAGAGAGGAAGAGAAAATCTGAAGTTGAGGTCTTCCTCTCCCGGTATATGAATGTGTCCTTGGCCCTTCTTGAAACGATTAGGGATGAAACTGGAATCAAAATCATTTCTTGGCACCCGAAGCGGTCAGATATCACACAAGGACAAGATGCATGCCATTAGGTTTCTCTGAATGGGGCATGTCAACTTTTTCGGAATCTTTTCAACAAACTTTAGATCACACAGCAGAGGGAATAAAGGTTCGTTAATCCAAATGACGCATTACGCAGAGTTCACCGCAGCATTCTTTCGCTTTCAGGGAACGAGTGAACATCGCCGTCAACAGAGAAACCAACAAAAATAAGGAAAATGTAAGGATAGATGTTCATTTCACATGCTTTCGTAGAACAACTGGTAATGGCCTTGTTTGGAAGTACAGTTCCTTCAAGCACGTACAGCAGTGAGGTAGTCACAGTGTTGTTTTTCTTGAAGGACAAAACAGTATCTGACAAGCTGTGGTAAAAAGAGACGTCTTCTTTGCCGTCTGGAATCCTCAGCAGTTAGCCTGATGGAGCTGAGCCCAGCTACTAAAAGTATCCCACTCCGTTCTCCAGCAGGGAATGTGCTGGACTGCTCAGCAAGACTCTACAGAGCTACCTGTGAGGCCATAGTCAACCAAAGCTAAAGCTGACACCTTAATCCTCTGTGTGGGAGGAGTCTGAGGATTCCTCCCTCTGGACAGACATAATATGCCCTCTGCTTCATTATTTTATGGGTATTTCAAAGAACATTTCTGTTGTCCATTTTTGCACGGGTCTTGGACAGGTAGACTATGGCTGAAATTAAACCTGAGGATCAACCATTGCATGTGTTATTCAGTCATCAGTTGCTAAAAATAAAACTATTCTAAAGGACAAAAGTCAAATCAAAGTGAATGGCATGGTCTGATTGAAAATAACAGTTGTCACGATTCCAGTGTCAGATTTTTTTATGTTTTTTCTTTGACGGTTATGTTCAGCCACTTAAAAACAGGTAGAAACTCCAGAAGTGCTGCTTTCTTCTCATATTTGGTCACCAGCATCTCCTTCAGATATACACAGTCTAATCACTTTCAAAGTAAACAAAATCGTTATGCAATCTTAATCAGACTAATTATGATACCTAGTATATAGTCCTCATGATATAGTCTGGTGACGTCTGGCTCAATACGATTCCAATCACATTCTGGCGATCCAGTGACTTTTATGGAGAAGAAAGGATGAGATCACAAGTATAAAAAGTCCAGAAGGGAAATGGCAGATGCCGCAGGACAGCTCTATGGCGAGCCGGAAAGGCAGCCGAGGAGAAGAAACACAGAGTGCAAGAACAAGAAGAACACTGCAATTCCTTTGTTTCTCACCTTGACCGCCTCTCGAACCCTTCCGTTCATTGCTGGTGCCATCGCCCATTTGCTGTACGGAAGAACGGCTACATCGCTTGCCACCGCAGTCCATCCTCTTTCCCTGCCTCCCTGATTCCATGTCACTCGTGTTGCCATCTTGAACATCCAGTGCTGTAGGTTCTGGAAGGTTGGATTCATCCTTTGTGGAGTTTTTCCCCTTTCTGTTACACTGGACCTCACTATTACTGTAAGTTTTTGTCCAGTTAGCCTGGCCGTTGCTCTGCCCTTCTGTGTCCCTAGTCTCCCCTCTGCTGGTTGGACCCTGTAAGGCAGGCACTGTCCCGTTTCCCTCTCCGTGATCGGTGGTGGGAGTGCCCTTCCTGAAACATACATCACCGGCCCCTTCCTCTTTAGTACAATTCTGATTTCCTTTCTGAGCACCTATGTTCACCTCCCCACTCTCCATCCCATTGGAGAGGGAGAATTTCCCAGCATGCCCCATGATTCCAGGGTCCTGGGCCTGGCCTCTGTGCCTGGTCATCTTGGAGTCCTTTCCCTGTGCCAGCTCCTTTTCAGCTTCCAGTGCAGCCCTCTCAGCAGCCTCTGCCCTACGCAGTCTCTCTTGCTCCTCTGCCTGCACCTTCTGGATGATGCTGGAGACCTGCTCTGCCAGCTGGTCACTAACTGCGTACGTGACATCACCCACAGCGTAGGCAAGGTCATCTACGGCATTGGTGACCGAATCCAAGATTGAGGATACTGAAGGCATGCTCTGCTGGAAACTCCTGAAGAACGCCATGTATGCATCTGTGGAGGGGCTGCTCCTTTTGACACGCTAGCTTGGTCCAGTGCTTCTCTGAGGTCTGGTGGTGAGACCAGGGCCAGGCCTGAACAGCATTTGTTGGCTCTTCTAGCTGAGCTGTTGGTTGTTGCTGGCTCACGTTCAATGAGTAAGACTTATTGCTAATGAGACTTCAGAGGGCTACAGCCCTAGTCTCTCAAAGCCCAAGGGAAATCAATGCCCAACCCAAAATTCAATTTAATTATGCAGTAATGACATTTTTTTCGCCATCAGTTATGGTTATGGAGGTATGATAGCTGAGCTTCCAGGGATGGATGTAAGTTTTCAAGCTATTCACTGCTCTGACTTGGGTTTTTTTCTGGTTTTTAAGACAGAATGGCTGTACCTATGTTTGCATTAGTATCAAGGAGGGATGAAGCAACGGAGGAAGTCTGGCTAGGATTGTACAAGCGTCACGGGAAGAAGGTACTGTATGTTGACTGGGTGTTTTCTGCTTTCTCGTTACACTGACAAGTATCTGCGATGATGGTAAACAAATCAGTATTTCAGAACTGGATTATTCTGTAATGCCTGAAAGATGCCGTTTGCTCTTCTTGGTTCTTCTTTTACAGCAAATATCTTTATGTAGCCAAAACAATTCTGCAAAGTAATGCAGAGTTATTTTTTTCTTTCAGTAATAAGCCCCCCATACATGTTAATACCCCTACCCTCCTGTAAAGACACTATAAAGTGTCCCCTACCGACGCACGAATAAACAATGCAAGAAAGCCTCAACTTTGACTGCACTGTCCGTGAGCATGTGTCTGTTTTAAATTCTTTTCCCCCTCTATTGTGTAATCCACAGTGGCCTGCTTGAGCTCAACATCCAGCCCAGAAAAAGTGAAAGAATAAGGCAATGAGATGTGGGACCCCAGTAGGTGGACTGTGTGTCCTGAAGCATGTCAAACTAAGGCTTAAGTGATGACTGTTGCAAGGTTTCTGTTTGAAAAGTGACTGCTCATTAGCATGCAAAGCAACGGGCTACTGGGGCATTGTTCAGGCCAAACAGATAATCCTTTAGATTCAACTTGTACATGCCGAGTTCTGGTTTTTACAATAATGTATCCTTCTAGGTGGTTTTACCATCTGGGTAACTTCTCTCACTCCCATGTAATTGTCAAGCAGTATCCTTTGATTGCATGCATCTTAAAACGGGTTAGTCTAAACCTTCACTCATAACGCAAATAATGAAATGGACTTATCCAGATTTTGGCCTAGCAGTCACTAATTTGCAAATAAAAACAAATAAATCACAGTAGCCAATGCAATTAATCATAGTCCTCATTGATTCCACTTACTTTAGCCATTTTAAGTGCTCTCCAGCACATATTGAAAAAGGCAACTTTAAACTTTTTTTGTCTATAATTTCCCGGAAATGATTTTTATGAACAATTAAGAGTTACTGGAAACCAGGAACTTTCCACTTTATTCCCTGTAAATCCTAGCATTTCTAAGGCACTAATCCGTAGCTTGATTAGTGCCATTGACAAATCTGTCACAAGGAGGCCCCACCACTTCCACTGCTCCTCCAACACAACAAGAGGACAGAAAAAGTAAAGAAGAAGCCTAATGACATGTCCATTCAGTGGTAAACTCCTGACTGTGATCCCCCTGAAACACCAATCCACCGCACACTCTGAAGAAAATTGCAATTGTTAGGAAACTAACTAAGAGGTAGCCAGGCCTTCTAATGGAAACTGATGAAGAAATGTTGGCCAGGAAGCTGGCAGCTTGCACTGCACTTACAATGTTTATGACACATACTACACGCTGCTCTACTGGAAGGCCCACAAAATGCTATTTTTGTCTGTTCTATTCACCTCCATCTTTTAAAAGCTCCCAGAAGTTCTTTGTAAGTAATACTGTCGGCATGATGACATAATGAGATTCTCAATCCCTGAGTGCCAGCAGTTCTGACAACGATTAGCATATCTGATCAGGCTGATGAACTTTACAGCTCCCTTTACCCTCCATGTCTTTCTCTCCCGCTCTGTCTAAGGTTACAAATAATGAATGGACAAAGGTGGCTTGGAAACCTGTGGTCGGTGGGAGTATCCTGAACTAACCAAACACTGCTGGCAATGAATGAGGCCTGAAAACCCGTCAGGGTTGGGGGTACCCGCATTATGCATCAAAGCAAGCTAACGCTAGCATAGATTGGTAGTTCGAGATAGTCCCACCTACCACAGGTTTCCAAGCCTCATTTGTCCCATCCCTAGTAATGAATGCAGCCTTAACGCAATCTTAATTGGACCCTGCTGTGTTTAACACCACTACAGCTCTGCCAAGACTGGCGGGCTTCCACTGACCTAATCCTGTTGTGTATGTGACACATCCCTGCTGTGACAGGTGGCTGAGCCTTTGATGCTGTGATGTAAGGGGGAGAAGAAGGCCCATGAATGTGTGGGGGGGGGGGGGGACGGGCGGGTGACACACGCTAAATCTACAAACACACATGGGGCAGGCACACACACACAAATTCACATACAGGTTTATTTTTACCTTGCAAATCCTTGTTTTTCCTGTACTCATCCAGGCAGGACAGGCTCCCCGTGCTCTCTAAAGACAGCTTGTTGTTGAGGTATAAAAAGAGGAGAGCCATCAAAACGATGAAGACCGCTATGGCAGTGAGGAACCCCAGAGCTTCGGGGGACACTGTGGAGAGAAGGGGGAGAGCTCAGGGTGTGGAAATGAGCATGCAGACCAGCACTCAACCACAATGCAATACTCTTCAACATCCATGATAAAAAGGAAGCTGGAAAGCAATGAAGGGAAGCCATCTGCACAGTAGATATGTTGAGTGATTAATATCTAAAGCTCTGACTAAAACACGATCAATTTCAGTAAATGTCAGTTCACACCAGTTGATCCACACCAGCTTCAACTAATCAAATGTCTAGTTTGGCTCACACATGCAGCCAGTGGCTCGGATTGAAACATTTAGCATCAGGCGCAAAGTGCAGAGCAAACTACTTCTAAGATGCATTGATGAGAAGAAAATAAACGTAGTTTATTTTAGCTTCTGAATAGGTCAGTGCTCATCAGGCAATATTATGTAGGAGGTTCAGGGTCACGGCAAGGTCAAAGTGTTTAGATGTAGGATGAGTCTTTTGCGACCCATCTGAACTCTTAGCGTGAGTGTTTACTGTTCCCCTATCCAGACTTGGATCACTGGTGCCTCCTCATTTACCCCCCAGTGTTCCTGCTAAGACCCATCCTGGGGTGCTGCTTTGAGAAACCCGGAGTTCTGCCCCCTTGACAGACTCAGTCACTCCAAATGAGAAAGGCGGCTTATTAGCAGGTCCATGGAGCTCGTTAAATATTCACAAGCTCTCATAGTGTCATGGGAGCCCCCAGCTGCCTCTCCTGATATCAAGCCCCTGCCTTCAGCCATGGTAGGAGACCCAGCTGGAAGGTATGAGAAAAGGTCGCCCTTGAGGCTGGCACAGAGGTTGCCATGGTACCTGTCTGTTTAGCCGTCAGGTGTCAGATTTCGCACCGAGCTCCATTCAGTTGCTCCGCCATACTGACAGATGTACAGACATGCCAAACTCCATCTCCTTACAGTGCTGGTGGCAGCCAAACAGACAGAATCACAGGCTCTGCTGTGTGTTTTTGAAGCGCTTGTTTAGTTTTTCATGAAGAATGAATGTACACATTGCAGAACTAACACTGCAGAGCTGCAGGGAACAATTTAGCCACGGTAAGTGCTGCTGCAACTGTGACCTTACAGCCCGTTCAAAAGTGGACAGCAGACCTGAAAATCACATGGGCTGGGCCAACCTGACCCTGGCCCCCCCGATTCCATCAATCTCTGAAGCGCATGAAAGCCAGTCTCTTCCAGCATCTTCAAAAGCTCTCCTGACCCAAGAGCAGACATTTAAAAGTCAAGAACGTGCCGCTCATTCTCACAGGGCAGAAGGCACTCGAGGGCATGGCACGTAACCCAAGGATTGTTGGTTCACGTCCCAGGACACTCTCTGTTATCAAAGCCTTGAGCGAAGTACTTAACCTGGATTGCTTGAGTAAAAATATCCAGCTGTGAATGGCTAAGAAACAAGATGTGCTTTTTGTGAATGCGCTGTATAACAATATAGTATGTAATGATAATGGTACCATTTAGGAGTCAAACTTTTAACCATAAAATGATTGATTAATGAAAGCTTTAGGCATGCAAATTCTGGCCAAGGACTCAGGATGTCATGACAAAAAAGTCTGTAAGCCTCACCAGCATAACTAAAGTCTCTGTAAGGGTAATTTGATGACTCAGATTCCCCTGCCAGGACACTTTGTCATGGTGGCTTAACCTGGTGGCACTTGAACATTCAATCAGACCCAGTTACCTTGTCCTCCACCAAAGTGATTTGCATAACACACCCTGCAGCAAGTGGACAAACTCTTTGTGCTAAGTGACAGAGGAATGCAAGGCTGGTGGCATAGCGTAGACCTGCAGTCTACGCTATGCACTCTACCAGTGTGTACGAGGGGGAAATACCTGCTTTCAATTCTTTCATTCTTTTAGTCATTCAAATTTCTTTGTAAAATGTGAACCCGACAGAGCAAGGAAATTGAATATTAATACAAAAAGCATTTATGTGTGTGTGTCTGTCTGAGTGGGAGAGATATCATGGTTGTGAAGGCATGACGTAGAACATGTGGTCTTTTGTCTAAAATGAAGTGAAACTAGAACCTTGTTTAATTTTTGACGATTTTTGGCAACTTGTCTAATCAGAGTCAACACGTTGATTATACTTCTGGGGGCGTTCCTTGGCAGAGCGATCCGACGGAAACCCAAATCTCAATGTCCGACTCGCATGTCTTATCTCATTGCTGTGTCAATGCAAATATGTACAGCGATGGCAGCACATGACATGGTGAACACGACGTCCACCTCTCCTTGTAACCCGCATTTAGTGGCGCACCAGCTCCGTGAGACGCTGGAGCAGAAGTGAGTGGAGGACTACCAGCACCAGGATGCTACATGATGCATGGCTAGTCAGGTGCTCTCAGGGACCGGACGAACACGTCCGTGTTCAAGATCACGCCAAAAAGGACATGTGAGCACACTGAGTGGCTTCAACTTCCAAAGATTTCTTTATGCAGAATTTGAATGCTTATCATTGCAGTGATGTAAAAAAATCATGAATTAACAACACCCTGTAGCGAACTGACCGAGTGACACAATTCATCCATCCATCCTTTTTCTGAATACTCTCATGCTATGCAGGCTTGCCGGGGGCCTGGACCCTATCTCAGGCAGCATCGGGCACAAGGGGCCACTTATTTTGTGCTATTTGAAAATAAAAATCTTAACCGTCTGATATTTGTTCGATGTTCTTCGCGGCTAACGATTTTCCTCCATCCCCGTCACACCAGCCAGACTGCACTTTCCATTTTAAGTGGCACTAACAGGATTCCCTTGACCGTCGCGGCCACACTCCACACGGTAACCTCTCCTGCTGTTCCTGTCAAGAGAGGTTAGTGGAGGAAGGCTGTTAGCCATTGGCAGGGAAGCTACAGGCCATTGCGTTTTAACTGGAGTGAGTCCAGCACAAACATGTATATAGTCAATGTCGTTGTATGTTGGCATTGTGATTAGCAACATCAAAGACACCTGGACTAAAAATCTAATATTTACTACAGTTCGGCAGTCACACAGAAGCTCCTATCATCACTGAAAGTTGCTTCTGGGACTGTAACTAGAGTGATCAGGTCCTCTGCTTGGCGACAGAAAAAATCAAGGCATGCAAAGTCAAAGGATGGAAAAGTTGCTGCCTCAGGTCACACAATACTGCCAGTCAGCCGCGACCTTCCATCACGAGAGGAGGCCATAGAGATAGGCATGGACACCCAGCTCTGCCAACAGCGTTAGCTGAGGGATTTAACATCCCCGAGCAGGAGGTAAAAGATTTAACAACAGAGAAAAGCAACAGCCAGGAAAAAATACACAAGCTTACATTTCCAAAGCTACGTTTAATGAAGATTCCCATCCAAGGCCCCTCCAGGGTGGTGCTCCATAATCCTGGCTTTACGGATTATTTCCCCATCCTGTCTTTCCCAGTGTGTCCAGATACAGTGAGGGGAGACAGGAGCCTGGGTACGTGGGTGCTGAGTCTACAGTCCGCTGTCAGCATCCACGGAACAGTGGGCTATATGCCGGCACCAGCTGAATTATTCAAGGGACAGATGCAGAGCGATCCTGTCCCACACACTCTGACGGCTTCCTTTTGTCATCGAGCGTCGATATGCTGGCCACGACTTCGGACATTAATTAGTAAACATTTGTAGGCCTGGAAACATGGCAGGTCTCAGGAGGAATATACTAATTTCAATTGTTAGCTTATAAGATAATCAAGAAACAAAATAAAATGTCCTCAGAGGAAAACTGAGTATTAAGACAGTCCTTGCGTTGGGGATTTGGGGGTTGAAGTGAGTGACTTGTTGTATTACAGCCATTAAGCCATACATATTAAGCCAAAGTGATTCTGACATATAAAAACCTGTATCCTAACACCCATTCTGTAAATGAACACCAAAGGTTCAAATTCTCAAACCTCAGCCACGAGCATGGTTTGATAGATCCAGGCCATGCCAGTCTTTCAGTGGGGAAACAGTTGCCCTTGCAGGTGGAATTCATTTCCAGTGTAGGTAACAAACTCCTTGGCACAGGCCAGGCTGACCTCTCCAGGCTCGTCGCAGAGCGGTTAGCCCTGGCCAACGGCCATGCTTAACTGCACTTCATCCCCATGGCCGTGGAGAAATTGGCGGAGATGGCAAAAGAAGACAGACTTTGGAAGCCGTACACTGACAGAGCAATGGGATGGGCAGTAGGGTAACTGAGCCTATAGCTGCCCTTGTCCCCATGTAAGACATCCTTTACAAATTTGATGGAGTCCTGTACGTTTCAGGAGGGGAGTGAATGTGATGTGCGAGGTTATAAAATAGAGAATAAACTTCAATAAACGACAGTCCAACGGCTGTCCGAGAGGAACATGCAACAATGAATGAATAGCACTATACCTGAAAAAAATGTCAGGTGTCAAAAGTAGCCCTGAAGAATAACTGGCAGCTAACCCAGAATGCACCTGTGCTTCGGTGACCTCTACTCAGGGGCCGCCGTGGAGAGTGCCACAGGGTCACACGGCCTCCTCCCACTTTTCCCCACACCATCAACGTCTGTCACAACGTCACTCTCAGTCCTGTGTACACACGCTCTGCAGAACGAGAGCTGTCAAGAAAGCCCAAAGATTAAAAAGCGCGAGGCGTCACAGCCGCCCCCCACAGGCTGATAAACGATAAATAAAAACACTGACAAGTTTCAGCCACCGAATGTGTGGTAAGTAAAACCGATGTACGTGTGCGTGTAAAACATTTTATCGCAGGATCTGGAGCACTGCCGGCACGGTGAATTATGATTCAGAAACTAACGGAGCACAAGAAAATAAAGTTTTCAGAGGTTTTATATATTCGCTGGAAAAGTGCATAAACAAAATATGCCACCGATGAAATATTCATTGGAGCACCTTCCAAGTGCGTGTATCAGGTAATAGAGAGCTTGTGTCTGGCTCCCAGGGGTGTACAGGAGTGTGGTGAATGGGCTGTTTGTATATCTGGGCCGGTCCTCATGCTCTGGCTGTGTAATATCAAAGCCCGCATCTGTGACCTTTCCAGGCCTCCCGTGGGCTCCACGTGAGCTCCTGCACATTGGCAGACCCTACTAGGCTGGGTCCCGGTCCAGACAGCCCGCGGTGCTGCTACGGGCCACTCTGAGCCTCTCTGGGCCTCTGCGCCGTGTAATTCCCAGCCGGTGAGGTGACAGCAGTGCTTTACGACTGCCGACGCTGCCGTACCCGCCGGGGCAGGAGGAACCAGTGGGACGTGTGGTTTAATTACTTTTCCTCCACATCCTTACTGTAGACGAGGTGCTGAATAAGATCTCGCTTTGATCCTCCTCCTGGGACTAAGTCCAGAAGGTGAGCGGGTTCAGCGATGGTGAATACATCGTATTTAACTCAACAACTTTAGGCTCATTAAACAAATCATAAACGTAGACGTGATAAATCAGGGTTGCGAAACTCTTAAAGAGACACAACACTAATAAACCATCCCTGCACAGGCATGTAATTAGCTAGGAACAAAAATGTGGGTTTTTGAACCAGTGTACGAGTGTACAACTTGATACACAGCATCGATAATGTAGGGGGGTGGGCACAGACTTTGTGTCCCACAGGTCATATTGACTTATCCAGGGATATTTCCCAAATGTTGCCACTGTTTATTAAACAGGACCTCATCAACTGGTGTGGAATTATTACCCAAGAAGAAAGCGATCTGGGGCTCCCTCTGTGTACGGAACGGTTTTCACACATAATAATCACGAGATTGTCGCTTACGGTCTGGAATCATCGACCTCCTCTTAATGAAGCCATGCCTTTAACCCCTCTCACCCCAGGAACCCACGACTCTACCTCATCTCAACGCAATTAAAACCTGAAATTCAGATGGTTTAAGACCGTATGCCCTGTGAAGAGAGCCCCACATAATCGCACTGAGGAGGCGCATTTACACATTTTGTAATTATTATGTAAGACATCAAAAGATACAACCAAAAAAGAAAGCAGCATATTTCTCAGGAACAGAGAGGGTCACTGCTGGCTGAGAGAACCCAACACATTCATACTTCGCTCCACAAAAACTTTATGCTAAAACAGTCTCATTTCTGTTTTACATCTGCCCTAAACTGTTGGTACAATGAGCTACAGAAATGCAGGAGAGCATTAGCCTGAGTACTGCAAGGTAAGGTGCTCCAGGCAGAAGATTATGTAGATGGAGGCTTCCGCAGCCTGGCCAAGCCTGCCCTGCTGTAGATGTGAGCATCAAAGGGCTCCTCGGCCTACACTGCCTTGGTCTTCTTTAAGTAGGGCAGGGAAAGAGACCCTCTGAACAACAGTTGTTTGTTCTTGTATTTATTCACTGGTCCTTCTGGGCTTGACCTGTCTTCAAAGAGGCAGCCAAGGCACCACTGCCGTGGTCTTCACCTTAGGCCTTCAGGTCAGAGAGGCAGACCATCTGCAACCGGAAAGATGCCTCCGTGTTTCCGCATCGCGACCTCAGTGACTCCGAGGTGTCATTTTCGGAAGAGTTGTCACTAATTAAGAAACATCACCGCACACAGTTTGGATCCCTCCTGAGACGTATAGCAATGCTAGTGTGTGTGTGGTGGAGGGGGTCTGCTCAACACCGCACCCAGCGGCAGAGACCGCCGAGCTGCTAGTTCTCGCCCACGCGTGCAGCGACTTGATGCTGAGGTGTGTAGTGCCCACGCATCTCCAGCTGGGCATGCTGGCTGGATATGTGACCCCTTCCGGCTAATCAGCTCTGAGAGACACGCTGAGGGTGTCCCCTTCCTCTGTCATGGGCTCCCTTGACAGATTCAGGTGAAGCAGCCCCCGGGCCTGGTCGGCTGCCAGCCATGGGTGACTCAACGTACTTCACAGAACTGGAGACGTTCTAGTTCTTTAGGTTTCTGTTGATGATGCCTCTACTGGCATCTCAGAACTCTGAGGGCTTTAGGGTAAGTTAAGGGCTCCTCAGACACAAAGACTCCTAATTGTCAGGGGAAGTTTGTTAAGTCGTTCCTGCATGTCGCTACAGGTCATGCATAACACCAGTCCCAAAATATGCATTTTGAACTTAAAGAAATAGCCATGGATTTTCAAAGCTGTTTATTTCTGAGAAACCCCTCATCCTGGCCACAGGAGGAGTCAACCCCCACTGTTCATTTAATTCCACGCGTCGTAAGTCGTGAAGTTTCATCCTGGAGGGTGCGCCAAGCCACAGTGAAGATGGAGCCAGAAGCACGCCTTCCACTCAGGGAGGCAGCTGCAGAGAGCATGAGGGGTCTGTCTGGAGACTGGGCTGCTCTTTCCCCATCTGTATGTGAGTATAAGATGTAATTAAACATTTGTCCAGCTAATGAACTCCTAATTAGGAATGCTTTTGTAAGACTGCTTGAAGTAGGAGCTGCTTTAAAGTCAGTGTGGCTTTACGGTCTGACAAAGTTGGATCCCACAGCAACATTACCAATGCTCAGTTTTACCCGTTGGAAACAGATGTGCATCGGTCCAGCTGGATATCAGGTATCTTCTTATTGGTTCCGTTATAGGTGCTCCTCCATAAAATAAAAACAAAGTGACCGTAGCACCATCTACATGCGGATTGCTGTTAGCTCCCAAGTTCTGCATGTCATAGAGACATTAGGCCCTATTTTGCACTGGCGGAAAGCGCCACGCAATGTGGTTTTGCTAGTTTCATACCTGCGCATGCCTGATTTTCACACCAAGCGCGCACGTTTTCAAAATAACACATGATTTTGCTCGCGTTTCCCACTCATAGGGGTGGTGTTCTTTAAATGAGGTGTGGCTGGGCACATTGTTGGCATGTTGCTATTTTAAGGCAGCGAAATGACATTGCACTTTTGACCAACAAAAACCACGTCTAAAGTCAGTGGCGTATTAATAAACGATATTTAAGGGGCACGTTTTAGAAACGTGCGGGTGCACGACGCTCGTTCTGGACACTGGTACGCGCTCGAAGTGCACTAATGGTTTTTATTATTTTATTTTTTCATTCAT
>JAACJT020000021.1:17081821-17114435 GCA_009936485.2 Gymnarchus niloticus | reverse complement strand
ACTGAAAGTCTGAACAGGAAGTGTCTAGCTAGACTGAAAGTCTGAACAGGAAGTGTCTGGCTAGACTGAAAGTCTGAGCAGGAAGTGTCTAGCTGGACTGAAAGTCTGAACGGGAAGCGTCCAGTTAGACTGAAAGTCTGAACAGGAAATGTCTAGCTAGACTGAAAGACTGAACAGGAAGCGTCCAGTTAGACTGAAAGTCTGAACAGGAAATGTCTAGCTAGACTGAAAGACTGAACAGGAAACGTCCAGTTAGACCGAAAGTCTGAACAGGAAATGTCTAGCTAGACTGAAAGACTGAACAGGAAGCGTCCAGTTAGACTGAAAGTCTGAACAGGAAATGTCTAGCTAGACTGAAAGACTGAACAGGAAGCGTCCAGTTAGACCGAAAGTCTGAACAGGAAATGTCTAGCTAGACTGAAAGTCTGAACAGGAAGTGTCCGGCTAGACTGAAAGTCTGAACAGGAAGTGTCTGGCTAAACTGAACGTCTGAAAAGGAAGAGTCTAGCTAAGTTGAAAGCAACAGTCATATCACAAGACATTCTGGTCTGGTGTCATTGTGGCCATCACTCTATAGGACCACAGGGCCTATGATTTCCTCTAGAATAAGACTGACAGTCATGGTACGACTTTGTGGTTTTGTGGCTACTTGGAGAGCTGGCCTTGTGCAATAACACATCTACTCCCAGTTCACATTACAAGTGGAGAGCTACTGCCACAATGCAGACACGGTGCCCTGTGGAACTTTCAGTTTGGGCTTCATTTTCTCAGGAACATCTCCTTCAAAGTCCACTAGCCTTTCTTGCGCACACAAACACGGGAAAATGCATGCATGACATCCGTAGCCAAGGGTATTTAAAGGCTCCATCTTCGAGTCCTGCAGCTCTGCTGAACACAAGCTAATTAATGATTGAAGGAAGCCTCGATTCAGCAGATTCCAGATTCACAGCCAAAACCTGTTCTCCAGGTCAGTTCCACTTGGCCCAGTACTGTTTCACTCACCCCAGCCTGCTGAGGTCAGCTTATGAACCTCACATTGGCTTTTTTATTGTCTATTAGGCTGCTGCCTGACTGCAAGAAACGTTGTAGGCTGACACCAAAGTCTTTCCAGGAAATAAATGTGGTTTCTAACTGCAGGAAATTGTCTGCTTGGATGACTAAGGGCCATAAAGCTTTTATGTTTCAATCTGAAGAGTTTCTCTCTTTTAGTATTCACCCATCACATTCTTTCCACATCATGGTATCCGGGGGGGCAAAGTACTCCCCAATGCCTTTCTCTTGCTATGTAAACATATGAAAGAGTTTGCCGTTCCAGCCTGTGACACGTCAACCCACAATCCATCAAGACTGGAGACACGAACTCAAAGGAATGGTAGAGTGCTTCATCTGAACCAAACAGAACAGGTCCCTTTGCAACTGGGATTGACCGGGTTTGGGTCACCAATCTTGGCTCAGGCTGCATGGTGTGGCTCATCTGTCAGGAAAGACAGAGTACACAGTCTCTGTGGAGACCTGGCAGTGCCCAGGAGGAATCCAGGCCAGCTGACTCGAAAGTGCCACAGTGCTTTCTGGGGCAGAAAGAAGGTTCTGGAAGACAAACAGGTGCTGTACCCAGTTTATGCCATAATCAGGACAGGGAGAAGAAATGTCACCATCATCGGCGATGATCACAGAACATAACGCTTCAGGATTTTATTCAGAACCCGTTTTAAATAAGATCTTCAGCAGGGTATTTGTTAGCGATGGGCCGATCCTCCATGGAGGGTTGGCTGGGGACAGTTCTGCTTGCTTTCAGGCTAATGAGCTAAGGTGAATTGATGGGGTCACATCCCTGGACACAAAGTTTCACCGCCAGAGACCAAAGTGAAAAATGGGCTGGAATAATGAAATTGAGTCACATGTCTGGAGCTCTGATGTGCCAAGACATTAAGACACTCCACTTACACCAAAGCACATCTGCCACAAATGCACTCTGTCATTATTAACATTGTTGTTGCTTGGAATATTATTCTTATAATGGTATTATCATTGTGATTATAATCACAGTTTCTGTCTTCTCTTTGGATTGGCTCCCCTCAATGTTTGGTTGGCATGGCGACAGTTGCCAGGGTGTCAAAAAGTGCTAACCTCCTTCAACAACAGGCAGAGTACAACAGCCTCCTCCCACGTAGGCACTGCAAAAGCCCTCTTCCAGGCCCACGTTCACCCACTCAGAGGCCCACATCTGAACATATACACAGCCAAGTCAGTGGATGACACCCCCAGGCTGATTCATCAGCGTTCGACGGGCTGAAACTGCCTCGTTCACAGCTATTGGCGTCGCAATCAAGGCTCTCTGCACATAATTACCTCTCCTCTCTAGGGTGCACATCAAAGCTAACCGCTGTTAGAACTGCTAAGGAGTTTACTAATGAAATTTGCATAACTAGAAGCGGTACAGTCGGAAATACATAAGCCCAGCAACTATTGGGGACCATACAATTTTCTGGCAGTGACACCCCTAAACACTATAAACAGAGGAATGTAGGTGGTGATCAAGGCCCTGTCATCGACGGACCCCTACTTCTTTGGGTCTGCCATATCGCAGTATTTCTGTATGGGAACACTGCCCAGCACAAACTGTTTAATGGGTAAATAAGAACAGGCCCATTTATTATTTTGAGCTTTGCTAGGCTTGCGAAATACTCAGCTGTCATCACGTATTTCTCATTGTTTTAATCGCCTCCATTTTTAAGATACAAAGGTTCCCAGGCAATGCACACAATGGGGGATAGTTTTCAACACAAAACCAAAACTAGAAATATATGTGCTATCATTTCCTCGCTGATGACAAGTTAAACTGTAACCGTAGTAAATCGTGTCTAATGCCACAGGAATGGCAGATGTGTTCTTAGAAGCTAATTTTGAGAAATTCGCTAAAGATAACATGCCCAGTGCTAAAGACGGTGTACTGAACAACTTCCTGTCTAAGCTCGTCAGGCTGTTGTCGCCGGACGGATCCACTTCCATGAGCGGAACTCTCACATTTCCACGGCCAAGTTCAGAACCACGCTAGGCATTATGTCCCATCACCGCCTTGGAAGGTGTCTCACTCCAGTGCAGGAGCTCTCGCAAGGGTTTCACGTGACAGCATCTTTCAGAAGCACACGCTTGTTAGTTCCAGTCCCCACCCTGTGTGAGCATTTGTGAAAATGGATTTAAAGGGCTGGCAGGTGCGTGGGACAAGCACAGCGTGCCGTAGGCACAGGTAGCGTGGGGAAGAGGAGCATAGCCAATATGAAGAAGCTGCTGGTGCGGATTTCCCATTTTGTTATTTTATTTTTGAAATGCTACAGGTTTTTTTTTAAATGCTGCAGGTATTGTGAGGCAGATGTGGAGCAGGAATGGCCCAAACCAGAAGTGATTGAGGACTGGTCAATGCCTTGGGCCAAACTTTGGAGGGGCGGATCAAGGAGACGGTGGAGATAGCCAATCAGAGTTGGGTTTCGCCATCTTACCTTTTCTGACACAGATGAGCTCATGCACTCCGCAATTACGTTCACCACCTGTGGAGAAAGCGCATCGTTTTAACGACAAGGACTCAGGATGGAATGGGAAAGACAGCCAGTAAGGCCAAGCAAACAGACAGTGCAGTATAAAGAAAGCGAAAGATTCGAGACAGGGTCTCGTGCATCCGCTGCGTGATGGATCGCGTTAGCTCATAATGGCTGAGGGGTGACACCAGGGACATGCCAGCAGGCTGACCAAGTCGCGTTTCCAGCACAAATTCGTTATGACCTCCCACGTTAACATATCGTGGGATATTTCGATGTGGCTGTATTCACAAACAGCACAGCAGAACGTTATATAAAGCCGGATATTGAAAGTAAAGCATCCAAATAACATTATGAGGGGACAGTCTGTATTTTCAACTGCATAAAATCATTTTTTTACTGTACAGAGTCCTGCTAAGTCCTGTTATCACTGCGTTGGAGATGCAGACATGTTTGCCAGTAGAGATCTGGATGTCTTTGTCCTCAGTGTCACAACAACCGTTTCTAATGACCAACCGGAAATTTACAAGATTCATTAAAGAGGACCTGATAAGCCCTCTTAGGAGAAACTGGATTACAAATGGGCTCGTGTGTCTTCACCACCCAGATAATTAGATTTCCCTGTCCTTTTCCTGCACTTTGATTGTGTGTTTCTCTTAATGGCTTCATAAGAAACCACTTGACTAATGGTCTGGTCTCCAGTGACACACACCATGACGTTGATCAACACGCGCTGGCACGACGGGTGCAAACTGCGAGCAGAAGGAGCCCGTACGTCCTTTCTGAGTCCTTACGAGTCAATGTTTCCAGAAAATAACCCAGTGGTACATGGGTGATGAAGGTTCAGTGTGAGGATGTGGAGACACCAACTTAAAATGCACTGAGCTCTTCAGGTGCCCGACCCATTATTTTTTGAATCCGATTGCAACTTACTTCAGGGAGCGGTGGGAATTACTGGTGAGGCTTTATGGTGTTTGTCATCTAATTTATTCTTTTACTGCATGCATTTCATCCTGCCTGAATGGAGCGACCAGTCAGACAGCAACAGGTTACAGACCAACCGCAACCTGAGACGGACACGGGGAGCTTTCACTTAGGATCAGCAGTATTAGTTGTCCCATCAGCATGACTAATTGCCCTGCCTGAGATGAGAACCTTTATTGGCATGTATATTTAAACGTCTAAGAAGAGCAGCCCGTGGGACATTCTTATTAATGAGCTTTTTGTTTATTCCTCGAGAGCGTTCTAGTCTTCACTACTCACTGGTTTTGTAGACAGCATTTTCTGTCCCTTCCTTTTCAAATGTATTCTGGGATTGTGGAGATTACAGATTTCAATTTCTGTACAATGCTGAACATTTCACATTTTTAAAAAAACAGCCCTGTTTGAAAAGGAACTGCAGTTCAAAATATATGCAGTCACCAATCAGACAGGACAGCAAATCCCAAGGCAGAAGTATCTACTTCATTCAGAGGCCGTATCAACAAAGATCTTTGCCTAATAATGTAGGGCAGAACTACCAAACCATTTACTTCTAGGGACTGTAAATTGAAAGGGAGATGGTAACTCAGTGGACCCTGTTGCCTTGTACCTGCAGGGTTGAGGGTTCAAATCCCACCTTTTCTTGTGTGTGTAGATTGTGTATGTTCTCCCCATGCTTCACAGGTTTCCTCCCGCGGTCAGAAGACAAGCATTGTTGGCTAATAGACGTATCTGAGTTGTCCGGGGGGTTAGCCGTTTTGTGCCCTAGGTTGACTAGGATAGGCTCCAGCCCCCCCCCCCCAATTCTGAATAGGGCAAAGGGGTTTGGAAAATGGATGGTCTGTTGCTTGGAATGTAAGTGTTGTTCCTGTACATACTTCCTCCTGACAAAGCATATAACCTTCTGAGTCTTCATTAGTTTTTCCAGTGACACAGTTACTTCATGTCTGTACAATGTTCATCCACATGACGATGGACCCTCTAGTGATACTGCACTAGAAGACGCTTCAGGTGTTGTGAGGAGTGGGGTGATTTGGGGAAAAAACTGAGAAACAAGAAAACACAACAGAGGGTTCAAAAATGTAGGTGGAACAATAAAAACACAGTAAGACTGTGAAACCGTGCCCATCGGGCCAATGTAACCCCATGGAAGCTGCTGATGTTCCCAAAATACTGGATGCAGAGCTCTGCGAGTCTTTGATGTCTAGGGAGTGAAGTCAAGAGCTTGATTTGAGGGAAAAACAACAGCATCTCTCCCAAGTGTCTGCCGAAGCATCCTTGCAAAAGCCAAAACGTGTCTGGATGCCACTTTCGAAAGGGTCTTAGCTGTGTTTTCTTAATGTCTATACTGCCCCTTCAGACAAACCGAGCATGACGCGGAAAGCTATAAACACATATAACATGTGGTTAAGTATGGGAGATCAGAAAGGTGAGATATTTGCACAAATGACTTGACTAATGTAATTATATACTTCACCTTAATATAACGAGGAATAATCAGCACAATTGTTGAGGGAACATAACTGACAAATTAGGACGCTCATCTCTATCCAAAATCATCATTAATATCACCCCTCCCCCCACCCCTTTTGCCTCAGCTCTCAGAAATCAATGTTCTCGTGTTTCTTCCTCTTAAACTTGTCTTTAATTATGCAACACGTTGGCAAGCATTCTGGACGACCCAATTTCTCCAAGCGCTGCACATCCAAGGATCTGGTTGCAATTAAACACGCTCGCATAAACGGTACGATGTGCAGCTAGCTACACGTACACCGTGGCGGACACCTGCTTTGGATGTCATGACGGAATCAACCCCACGATTTCCTGTAGGTCAATCGATGACACTCAGCTTCGAGGTTACAAACCTGCTTCAACGAAAAGACGGACAGTTCAATTTACTAAACATACATGTCGCCGTGCTAATCTTTGATAATAGTCACTGCCCTCAATATTTGCAGGGGTGAAATGGATAGCCAGGCATTCACAGCCACTGATGAGATTTTCCGTTTAGTTTGCCCAGAGATTACCCAAAGCATCTTCGAAGAATTAGAGCGGTAACTTAAATAAGCTTGCATTTCCGATCTCAAAGGAATACTGGCCGGAGGTGACCCTTAGTGACGGCCATCTCCAGCCAGTCCCTGAGAAGATCTGTCTTTATGACGTGCCTCCCTGCATTTTAGGGCAGAGGAGATGCCATCTTGATAGATGCTTTCCCACCTCCAGTGTAGGATGGGAGCTGAGGAAGACAAGCCTGAAAAGCTGGGTGGTGGGAGAAGATAATGTCAGCATCGCACTGTCAGATTGGAACATTTTGAGCTGACAACATTCCTGTCCATAGGTCTGAAGTGTTTCTCAGAATTTCAGGTCCTTCATCAAAGTAGTCAGCTCAGACTGCAATGGTCTGAAGAGGTTGGGACTCTCGAAAACATCAACGCTACGATGGCGTCGTTCGTGACAGCAGCAGTGGATTCTAAGAGCCTCATTGGGACACTTGATGTAAAGTTTCTGCCAGAATACCAGTCCAGCCCGCTCTTCCATTTGCCAGGCCCCATGCTGCCTTGAGTGGCGATCTCGGGGTACTTTTTGACTCCAAGAAGTAAACTAAGCCAAGGTGAGGCACACTTCCTGTCTCCTGCTCCCTCGCTCAGCCATCCGCTCATATTTTTGGCTCGTCCCAATTTGCTCATAGAAATCTCCGTTACCCCTTTTGTGGGAATCCAGGACGTGTCATTTTACAGATGCGCAAAAATGACCCCCAGGTCACTGTGATTGCAGATGTGTGTTTGAAAAAGACCCTCCTTCCCGTGCTGTTTCACAACTGTGTATACAGAACATACATGCACATCACATGCACGTATGTCTGTTCTCTTTTGACCCTTTTGATTTTCTTTTCTTTGTCCCTCGCTCTTGTTCTCCACACTTGCCATCTCCATAATATTCCCTTTTTTCACTCTGGTTTATCTTTCACTGACTGGAATTACCTCATAGATATTAAAACCACATTTGTAAAAGTATGCAGGGAATGGAGCAGGTTGGCAGACTGTCACTTGTATTTGTGATACTTAAGAGAAATCTATCCTTATAAAATGGATCTGTGGTAGGCTGTGACTTACGTTAGCCTCTCTAGTTCCCTGAGCGTGTGCTCTGATCCGTCTTGGCCCTGCTATGTCGGGCCCCGTCCTGAGATCATCTCTCATTTTGTTTATTTTTGATCTCTTCACATCTACGGCTGGGGGGACTCTTTTCTGTAGGGTTCTTTCAGAACTCTCCTGGTTCCAACCGCATGGCTTCTCCCAGGAACGTGATGCTACGCGGGCACCTTGACTGACCACTGCCTGGCTCCACCCTCAGAGAGGAGGAGCTAGAGCAGCTTGAAAAGCGTTACTAATGCTGAGATACTTCAGCTAGTGAAGAATCTCCTCTTCAGGTTGCCATCTCCCAAACGTCACTGCGATAGACCAGGAGAGGCTGTAATTCCCAGCAAGCTCTGGGATTCTACCTCTCTGTCCTTCTTGGTCCTCCAAAGAAGTGTCACAAATGAATGACTGAATGAATGACTGCAACCTGTGGATGGCCAGCAGAGTTAGCCCTCGTATATCTGTCAGTCAGGGCTTCTCCTTCAGGTAAAGTTCCTGTCTGAACTTGTCAGGACTACATGGGATGTTAATGGCCGCTTGTAGTTCTTTGTTGGGATAAGGTGTATTTCTCATTCAAGCTGCAACCAGAGTTTCGGGACTGAGCTGTGGGCTGGATACATGCACATCTAGGACAACCTTCTGTAATATTATTTATCCCCATGGGGTAAATACACTGACTAACGGAATTGCTAACCTCATCACGAAAAAGCTTTAATCCATAACTCATTTTACTTATCTAAATCTGATGACTGAGAATTCTAGCATTACCAAATCAAGGTTGAAACCAAAAATCTACAAAAAATATGCACTTTGGAGTTCATGAGGAGATGGGGAAGGACGTATAAGATGAATTTAAAGATGTACTTAAAAATGTACGTGTATGTAACAGCTAACGAAAACCGAGAGCTACTCCCTGGAAAATGTATGGTTTTATTGCATATTTTTTGTGTGTTTACTATTTGTACACAAGCCACTCCATGTTCCTATACCAAATCGGTGGACGTTCTTTAAATAATACATAACTGTTTGGTGTTTAAATCGGTGTATTCTCTTTTTTCCAGCATTTGCTTTTAAAATCCAGTTTTAGTGCAGCCTGAGGACCTTCAGACCATCTGGCACCTCTAATTACTAACCGGCAGAGCAGAGAACGTGTATGTAGGAAGCCTGAAGATTTTGCAGGAGACCCGACCTTCCTTTTACCTGCTCTTTGAAGCGGTAATTCATTTGGATTTTAGTGTGCCTGGAAATACCACAGGATCCAATTAGTGGATGATGTCCCCACTTCCAACCCACAGCCTAGCAGCTTTTTGTGATGGGTGGGTGACAACATGGAGGCTGATGTCGGCGATTCTGTTAAAACAAAACACCTGCTGCCTGGGGTCATTTAGCGTTCTATTTTGTGAAGCTCATCTAACAGTTTTATTGTAATGAGAAAAGGCAGGAGTTTGTTAGCTTTGGCTCCGCAGCCGTAAAGAGCAGTCGGTGATGTGGGACACTTTAATCTCCTGAAGACTCGTAACAAAGGAGTGAAATTCACACAACACGCTGCTCTAATCAGTGGAGACCTCTGCTGGGATTACTGCCGAGATCCGGCTGACTTCCTCTTTTGTCATATGGCGTTAAGCATGAAACATCCGAGACGTTAAGAGGATTGGAATTTGAATGAACCGATCATTTATCCAGCATTCAGGAAAAGGACGTGATGTCCACATGTGGACACCTGCCCTTCGGACCTGTCGCGCTAAGCTCCCAGAGCTCCCGGACTGGAATGAGCCTTCTGGGGAGCAGGTACGGTGATAGCGGCGGCGGGGGTAATGAAATACAGGAGCAAAACATCCCTCCTTGGCTCTTACCACGGACCACCTGGTCCACCATATTCCCTGGCCGGTTCCTTGAGAAAAACAAGAGGAAAGAGTAGCAGCCAAGTTGATCATCCAGGTTGGCGAGCAGCGCCATGTCGTGGGATTTGCGGCGAGCCTGCAGACGGACTTCTTCATCACGCGCCCCGTCTGCTACCCTCCAGGGAAACAGTCGGATTCCACACAGTGCCGTGGGATAAGCCAGGGAAGCGTGGCTCCGAAACACTGGGCCCCCGCTGTGTCATAACCCGCCATTTTGCTACTGCAGACTGGCAGGAGCTCAATGGAAACTCCCAGGCCACAATGTCATGTGGAAACAGAGCCCAACCAGAAACCACCCATCTGCAGCGACTGCAGTGTGATTCGTGGCAGATGGTTCCAGAAGGACAGTTATGGAAAAACATTTTAAGAAGGTAGTCTGTCTTGGTAGGCTGCCCCTACTTAGAAAACCAAAGCTCACCATCAGAGTGCTGACAAATTCTAGTACACACCAGAGACTTTGCCCCACCAGCAACAAAATTTGACACAGCTACCTGACAGAAGGAGGTGCTGTACTGTCCCACATACAGCCAGTTCTGGAGTGATAAACAAAATTCTGGCTGGACAGAAATCAACATCGTGTGATAAACACACCCACCATAATTCCTCAGCAGCCTGCATAATTAAGATTTGACAAGTCAGTCTCCTCCCATAAAACATAAATGCACCATTTGAGGTGAAGTTTAGAACCATGGCTTTGTCCTACACACCAATAACGGCGTGGACAGGTGGCAGGGCACCCCAGCCAATCGCAGTGCACCTCCTCCATGAGCCAGTCATTACACATTTCAGAAATGAGCCAATCACAGTGCATCACCGCTTTTTTTCTCGGCTGCCTGCACTAACCAATTGGGAGTGGACAACAGCTCAGCAACAACTCGGCTCATTGTTTGCATTAGGGTTGCCCTCTGGTTCCCCTCCACAGAGATGGAGGAGTGATGGGAGGGGAAACAGCAATGCGTGTGCAATTACAACAGGGAGGGAAATGAGCCAGTTTTCAGATACGACAGACTGTAAACAACAGTTAACGGCCCACGATTGACACAAGCTGCCTGTAAATTGTCAACAAGATATTTTGTCAGTAAGGGAGCAGTCTTTCATCTGTACATACAATATCCCTGTGGCTGGTCTGGTAGTGTCTGTCCAGTGTGTGTGACAGACAGAGTTTTGCCTCTCCACTCATCCCACATTCCACCTTGTCCCTCCTCCCTGCCCCCGGCCCTTCATCACTCGATCATTTGGACTCGTGGGTCTGAGTGCCACAGCTGTTCCAAGGTTGCTGGACACTGACTGGCCTGGTATTCTAAGTCTCGCCTGAATGTTAATGTATTTCTCTCGTGAAGGGATTGATGAGGTATGTAAAAACTACCCAGTCTCCCCAGGAATGACTGAGGTAGCATCGTCCTATTGTAATTTATTAAACTAACACATCTGCAACAGGCAAACATGCTACGAGAAAACAAAATTATCCCGGGGCATTTTACAGCCATGAAGTGTTCTTATGGTTATTTACTTATTAAAGAAATATTCTGTCAAAATTGATGCCCAGACTGAATTATGGAGACCAGACAGACATGCACACAAATCCTCTTTGCGCTGTACGAGATTAAGGCTGGCTAACTCTGCAGGAAACATGTGCTTCCAAGCAGCTTATGCCTTATTGTGCCGTGATCTCATTTGTGTTCGGGTCGGGGTGGGGTCTGTTTCCAGACACGGCCCCTGTAATGAAGCTAGTGTGGCGAGGGTCCGCTGTTGGGACACCCAGGAGCGGCAGAAAGCGGATGGTAGCCTTCCTTACAGAGCTAAGACAGCTACCAATAGCAAACAAAATGGAATTCTCACACCATGCTGAACGCAAATTAAAAAATAAATCATATGAAAATTAACGTCGATATAGCTGAAACTTGAATTTGCTAAGCCTTCCCCCACGGGGACAAACAGGAAGATTTGTTGACTTAGATTCTCTTGAAGGGCCAAGCGTGTAGGTTTAACAATGATTGTGATGTGGCACTGTGGCAGCGAGGACCCCTGAAACGAGTGCCATGACAGCACCTAAAGAGTGCCGATGGAGAAAGTCGTTTATCCATAAGGGCCCAGCAGGGCAGGGGGGCGGGGTCACCACATTCTGTTCTCTCACCTCAAAAGCCATGGGATCTAAGGGTGGAAAGCGTCACGCGAGCAGCACCCCCTGCTGAGCGTGTTGCAGGCCTCCCTCCCTTACTCTGAGTCATGAGTCTTGTTAGCGGCCTGACCCATGACACAGTTACAGCCCGCTCCTCCTCAGCCAATTTAAATGTCACGTGGACAGAGACGTCGACACACTTGCCCGGGAGACGCTTAACTATGTTTACTGAGTGTAATGTGAGCAGATCTAATTTGCACAGCTTGTTGTAATATTCAATGTCAGCCTCCACCATGCTCTTCTCCTTCAGCTCAACCGCACAAAAATCCTCACTAACTTTCGGGCTAAAACATGTTCGTGACGACCCAGACCTGTAAATACATTAGCTGACCTCTTCACCAACACACATCCTGAACACTTAAGCTGTTTCCTGGAGGATTTGTCTTGAAAATCAGCCTTGTAATTACCGCACTTCCAATAGTTTGTGTTACCTTAGATACGGTCAGCAAATGAGCAGAGGCAGGGTCCTGATACAGGACACGGAAACACACTGCACGGGCAAAACGCTCGTACACACAAGCCACAGTCATGTGACCAAACATACCCTCGTGCCCAGAAAATCGATAAAAAACACCACAGAGAGACATAAACATACCCCACCACTTACAGACCAGGGTAACGCAGGAATCATACACATTTCATGTTGCTTGTCAGGCTACGCAAGCACCAATAAATGTTTCTCGTACTTACTAACTAACCAGCTATCAGCCAATCACAGAGTTTCTCTCAGCCGCTTCACTGGAGTTTCAAGACTACTGGGGGAACATGACCCACAAACCATCAGGCGTGTACGTGGAAAGAGTCACAGCTGGGATTCAGTTGCATGGCCTGGGTGCTGGATTTGTCGGAGCTGGGAGCCAAAGGCTGGGGGTGCGGGCTCAACTGTAGTTATCATCCAATGACCGTGGACCGTAAACCACAGACCAGGAATAATGGGAGATGGTAACTGATAGAAAAGGCAGGAAGAATGGATAGTAGATGAGTGAAATCCCCTTGTCGTTTAGTGTAGTATCCCAGCGGAGATGTTTCTCCCAGCTCTCCGTCGTGCAGCTCAAACACTGTACCACGCTTAACCCTGTCCAGCCGGCCCAGTGTAGTACTCCTATCAAAGGCAGCTGGCCCAGGGTACAGTCTGGAGCTGCGTCTTCATGCAGCCGTCTCGCTGCCTTTCTTTATCCTGCTGTTTTTGCAGACACAGACACACTGATGTAACACGTTGAGGAGAGATACTGATCCAAAAGCACGCACAAACACACAGAAACCTTTTCTTTTTCAAAAAGGTTCAGAATGATGTTCACAAACACGCAAACTCGGCAGCACGCGTAACATGGCCACCTCTCAGATTTTCCAGCAGATGTGTCTCACTGCACTACTTGAAAGCCAAGCTGCAAACCCAGCAGTGTGGGAGATGCAGGTCTCCTGCAGGGTCAAAGGTTAATGAGATGAGGACCCCCTACCACTGTCACACACACTCCACACACCAGAATGCTTCTTCATAACATCTGAGAATTGTGGACACATGAGGCCATATATACAGGCATGACTGTCAAAGATGATTCACTGTCAGAGGAACATCGAGTCTCTGAGGTCCAGCAATGAATGCAACTTTATTTGCCATTGTAGACTGGAATGTGGTTTTTGCTCTCTCTGAGATTGACACACATACAGGTGAGAGTGACAACTGGGATCAGAGCACAAGGCCAGCAATTTTTCCAGCAGCACTGGAGCAGTGATATGGGCACATTGCTGACTGTGGGATGCGAACCAGCAACCTTCTGAACAAAGGCACAGGTACTTTAGCCATAGACCAACCCTCTGTCCGGGTACCCACCTAATTGCATCTGTCATCAGCATGCATCTCTCAAAGGCCTTCTCAGAAACACTCCGGCGGTTAGGGAGAAGACTCCCGTCACAGTGTCTGGATTTATCTGAGGGAATGGGGAGAAGCCTTCAGACAGTACAGCACCATTCTGGGAGGGCAGTAAAAGCCGCTCGTCACAAATATCCTCAGTCACGGTGCCATTGTATGAACATCCCGAGGCTGATGACCCCGTCAGTCTCCACGGGAACCTGCCACAGTTCTATCCGGGTCAGTGTTTACTGAGTCCAGGAAGGCAGACGCGTGTACAAGCGTACGGCTGTGAGTGTGAGAGCCTTTTCTCCTCAAGCCGCTACGGTGTATGTGTAATGGCTTTCCTTACTCCTCTTTACAATGGTGCCATATAAAATATTCATAATCCGTCTGCAGAGTCCAGTGCTGCTGTCAGGTTAGCCTCCCCACAAGCTGGAGCAGCAGACGAAGAGAAACACAAAATCACCTGGACTTGTGGCTGAACTTTATCCCGTTCATGCCTCAGACCAGTCAGGAAAGATGTCAAGTTCAGTCCCCACACAGGTGTTGTTTTGGAAGGAGCTTCTACTTCACAGGTCATTAAGCAGAAACAGATCCAGACAAATTACATTTTTTTACTCAGTTAAATAGAGAATTATTACTAAAATAGAGAACTACTTTACAAATGGCCTATGACTACACAGGTACAATATATCATGCTTTTCCGATACATTCTCTGCCGAGATGGTGGCTCTCATTTTAAAACCACGGGCCACATGTGGCCATGTGGGAGAGCAAGCCCATCCTTTGCTGTTGGCATCCGACAACCGGCGTGCGCCTGACATGTCCGTGGGAGGCTCGTGGGCAGGGGGTGCCTGGGACGGGCAGAGAGCCTCAAATCTGTCCCCGCAGCTCTCCCCGTCCTGCTATGGTGGAACATTTCTGATTGGGTGCTTCTTTAGAACTCCCGGTCACGATCAGAAGTGGCAGACGCAGCTGGGGTGCGGGAAAGGCCCTCTTAGCCACTGTTCATGTGGGTGAGCCCGTGTATGAGGGAAACCGTGTGACGAGGCGAGCACGTGTCAGAGGACTGGTGAGAGAATACAGTGACTGACAGGATTGGCTAGGGCGACTGGGACAGTCAGACGTGAGATTCCTCAGCGGAGAAACTCTGAGGCTTTATATGCTTGCTGAGGCAGAAAAGCAAATCCCTGCATGTAATTACAATTACAAGAAATGGACATTGAAATAACAAATAAAGGTATCAAATTAAGTGGAGTGTGAAAACTTTCAGGCCCAAATCAACCTCAGAGACAGTGACTTTAGTGTAATGATCAAAAGGGAAAAACACTGACCGTCTGCTTTGACAGGAACAAGCCAAGTTCAGGTAGAAGGCCCTGAACACATGTACAGCAACTGACCACCATCCAGAGACCTTCTGAGCCCAGGTCATGTGACTGGACATCTGTCCATGATGCCATACAGCAGTGAAAGCTGAGTGTTTTTCGGTTCTTACCTCAGCCCCATCACAGGTGAGAATGAAGATACGGCCATAAGGCTGGCACCATGACCTTTCTTGTGAGGATAGCCATCAGCTCAGGAAGTCCATAAATACTCAAGTCCCCTTTCAGGCTGTCTGACAGACACTACTGGGTGGGTGTATGGGTGGAACCCCAACATGATTGACAAGTGTTAGCAATTACAGGGGCCATGTGCTTCCTGCACCTTCACCAGTACGACGATCACAATCTATGCTCGACATTTAATGATCTCATCAACACTGAATCCTGAGGACAGAGGAGAAGGTCTACCGGCCAGCAACGGTGCGTGAAGGTCCACCGGCGAAGGCTGACACCCCCCACTCCACCCATCACCCCACTGACTAACAGGATTACAATAATGGGGACAGTCTGTGAGAGCGCAGACGAGATAGCATTCTCCACAATACCCTGAAAGTGCCTTTGAAAACCAACCAGCCCAAGGTGAAGTACCTAAAAAATAAACATACTGTGAATCATGGCGCTACCACAGCTTCTGGATCACATAGCATGGGAGAAACCAAGGAAAGGCAAAATGACCAGCCTGTTATCTAATGTGGATCGTCTGCACTGGAAAAGATAGTCTATACTGACTTGATCCACTGAGTCAGATATCAAGGATTATACTATGCATGCTATTTTAAATAAACTAATATTTTTAACACAACTTTCTGGAGTTGATATCTCCAGTTAAACAACCATAATATACAAGATTACAAACAAAGAAGAGCGATATGAGCAGCAGCTTAACCAAAAGACCAACACGACACGGCTATCTGCCATTTCCAGCTCTTCAGACAAAGCCACACCATCATCATCGTCAAGTACGGCGGTCACGCCGAGAACAATGTGACGGCGGACGCGCCGTGACGTCATCGCGTTGTAAAACGGCACACCTGAGAGAGCGTCTCGAGGCGGTCTCGCCGAGGGGGACTCCTGTGGCGAACCCGTCGGATCCTCATGACTTATTCAGAGAAGTCCAACTATCTAATGTCAGTCATTTGTAGCGCTGTCCCGAAATTAAGTAGCAGTACGTCAAACCTGCCTTGTTTTATGTGTTAACTCTCTAAACGTGACCTCGCAAGGCGGCGAAAACATGATTATGAAGTTGTCATAGCGAAGCAGCCATTCAGCTAGTCTTGATTCAACACCGAAGACCCTCCGAAGAAGCACCGCCGGGTTCTGCTGCCTGTTACAGGTGCTACGCCCGCGTTTATTCTGTAAGTCAGCCTGACTACCGATGGCAGCGTCCTATACGCGCTCTCTACGTGTTCAGCTACTCCGAGAGCTCTCTGTGAGGCACCGAAGTTCTCGCGTATCTCGCGCCTCGCTCTCCGCCTCTGGCACGGCAGCCGCGAGGCGTCCGGATCGGGCCGTCTGGCGGGAGCGCGCCGGGAGTAGCGGGAGCGCGCCGGGAGTACCGGGAGCGCCTGGCGCGCCGGGAGCTGTCCATTCAGCACCACGGGCGCCGCTCCCGAAGCGCTCCAGCGGCAGCGGGGCTCCGCGATCCTAATCCCCCCGTTCTCAACTTCCACGGTGTCCCCCCACCCCCCCCCTGCACACCGAAGAGCCCCCCGATCCCCACTCGGATGCCCCTCTTTTTATTTCGCCGTCCATCGCGTTCGCGCCTACAGAGCGGATTTTGGTAGAAGTTAATAATGAGGATAGGAGAGGCGTTATTGGCCCACTTACCATCAATCGCCATGATGTTCTGTTTTGGATTTAACCAAGCCGAGTGCTAAAGGCAGGGTGAGGCTGACTGTTTGAAGGTCTGAATCGGGAGGGGGGGGCTTCGCCATATGGTACATTCCATTATGAAACCTTATTTCCTCACCTACTCTCTACTGGAATATTAATACATGGTTAAAAAAAACAAAAAAAAACTAAAGGGTCTGATTTTTTAATTATGCGACTCTTATATTTTTTTCAGAAATTACTGGCAGGGACTCATTTCAGACACCCAAGACGGAAATTAAAATTATTCAGATAACCAACATAGCAATAAACAACAATGGGCAAACACCAGAAATTAAATTCTGTTAACTATAAGCGATGACAAAAACTAAAACTCTATTTATAAAGCAGCCCAGGAAACTGCGTATCTTGCGAGCAGTAACTGTGGCAGGTCCGGAAATACAGATTTCCTAATGAGACGGAGCAAACAAATTAATGCACATTCCTAGTCCCTTGAAAGACACACGAAACAGCAGGAGGCAGAAGGCATGGCTGCGTAATCACTTTTGCAAAGAGCTCTGGCACAGCAGGTGAAAGGCGTCCGTCTATTTTAAAATTCCAAATGTTCCTTATTGAGCCGCTCAGCTGGCTTCTCATTTAGCATTCAATCATTATTAAGCCCACCATCCATTTTCTTTCATTAAACGGTGCAGACGTTCCTCAGGTACCCAGTTAAAATCACGACAATAGTTTTCTACGGGAGACAGCCTCGTTTTTCGAGTGAAACAGAGAGATTTGATTTGTCATCCAGAGCGATGACAGTTATGGACTGATAGTTGCTCTTTCGGGGTTATAAAAAGAAGAACGAACAACAACATCAATAATAATAATTTCATTAATTAATGGAGAGGACACACAGCCTAGGGTGACAGCAAGCATCAAAACATTCACTGCTGCAGCCAACCTGACACTTTTGGGTGGAGCTATTTTAGATAACTGTATATTTAGACATCATTGTCTAGGTATGCAAAAGCAGTAGTGAGACTTCCTGGGTCACAGACACTAAATATAGGGTGCAGCATACAGCAGCAGCTCTGGTAAAATTCCACAGGAAGATTTACTCAAGCAGAAGAACTAGACAAACCTACAAAGGATCAAGCGACAGTAGACACGTCCACAATGGACACAGAGACAGCAGACTAGAGCAGAGCTGATTCTGATGTAAACCTGATTTCCCTCAGAGGATCAAGCCATAGTAGACACGTCCACAATGGACATAGAGACAGCAGACTAGAGCAGAGCTGATTCTGATGTAAACCTGATTTCTCATACTCAGGTTCAGACCCGGCATGTATTTTGTGCTGACGGAGATTTTGTGGGCATCTGTATGAAACAGTGAAAAGCTTCGACCTGTAGATCAATTTAGTGATTCTGCTTTTTGTTAATAAAACACCAGGTTTTTGGACATTGGGCTGGAATTGATAGAAAGCTACTGACTCTAACCCAGTGTTTCTTTGGGTAGAGTGAGAATGGAGGTCACGTTTGGCTGCCTCGCACAGGTTACTGGGGTCATGTGATGTGTTTAAGCCACACCTTATGGCTCCAAGACAGAACCAATGGTCATCTGGCTCTCTACTTAGCTGGTTGTGTTGGACCAGGCACTTGGTGATGACATTCGCATGTGTTTTTTATCCTCTCTATACCATGTCACTGGGTAACGTGGTGGGTGGTCAGCCGCTAAGAGGGACAATGGCAGTGATACAGTGAGACAGTTTCACCATGAACATTCGACTACAGACGACAGCCGTCATTTAAAATTAACATGTGGCTGCTGCTCTTTTAAGGACAAGCAACAGACCTTCAATAACTGTGTTGGTTCTCAATGTTCTGTTTGCTAGCACAGGATTTCCAGGATTGAATTTTTTATATATATATATATATATATATATAAATAAAATAACATTTTTCATCGTTTCTTGAAAGGCGCTGGAACCTTAAGTGAAGAGGAGAGAATGGCTTATTCAGAAGGGCGGCTTATTCACTTGCTGTTGATGTAATAGAAGATCGGCTTCTTTATAAGGACACATTCGGGGCCCTCATCTTGGCATCTGTGTCTTCATACTTGCAGCCCCAAATGCCAATGACTCCTGGAGGCAGTCAGACCGCTGGCATAATTTAAAAAGCAGGCCATCTTCCCGGGACTGGTACCCGCGTCCTATCCACGTTGCCTCGGGCTGCACTCCGTGCCGCAGTATGGACCGTGGCAGCAGGCCAGCCTTCCGTCCCATATTACGATGGCCCGGAGGGAACTGGCTCTGGATCTGCTGGGACAGCAGATTCTCCAGCTCCTGTGCTTCTTTTACACACCACACTCCAGTGAAAACCCAGGTGCTTTCAGCCACATTCCCAGGCCGGACGGGGCCTCTTGCTGCTGCAGACCCCCAGAGAGTGCCGGCAGACTTTTTGAGTTCTATTGGGCTGAGATGACCCACCACCTCAGAACGCTGCTGAATACAGCTTGTTTTAAAAGAGCTCCGGATCACAGATATCTGGGTTTAGGGCTGTAATCAAGTCCTTTCATCTCCAGAATCTGTTGGGAGGGGTTTTTACTTTTGGCTTTGCAATAAATCAGCAAAAGGCCTCTGAAAAATGCTTTATCTTGACATTCCAGGTATAAGCTGTACAATTAGCACATATTTCATCATTTTTTAAATTGTGAGGAACAGAGTAATGGGGGGGGGGGAGTTAGGGATCACTAGTGTTGCTATGGCAAATGATCACTAGCCCAATGCTTACAAGTAACCCATTTAATGACACCCAGCCAGCCCTCGTTAATTTAAATCTCAGCTAGGGTTATTTAGAGAGTCTGCTGGGCGAATAGAGAGATTTAGGATGTGGAGATGTGGCCTCGTGATTTCTATTATAGTATATGTGGTCAGGACACTGGTGTTTTGGTATTTGAGGGAATTTTAGTAGTTTAGAAAGATCTTTCCTCTGCTTTAAATACACAGGCATTTATCAATTAATCATCCCCCTTCTGTTGCACCTTCCTGGCAGAAAGCTCACTTTATCCTTCCATTTTGGTATTATTGTTTCTGGTTATAAGTTCCAGTCCCATGATGCAAAGGGTGACCTGTGTTGCCATAGTGATTTATTAAATTGCCATTAAGGCAATCATGTGCTGAGACTTCCATAGTCAGTTAAATCCTCTGTCAGAATGCCCCGTAGGAAGTCTGCAATGCAAAGATCTCTGAAAACTGGGCGTTTGGTTCCGAAAGTCTTGGCCAATTCCCATCTCAATTTATGTTCTATTTCATTTGGATTTTTGAGAGGGGCTCTTTCATTCAGACCAGCAGGGACTCAGAATGAGTAGGAGAGGTGAAATATTAATTGTATAACTAGACTGACTGACTGAGCCCAGTGACAATCCAACATGGTGACACTGTGCTGTGCCAACAGACCCAGGGGTAAAACATGGTGCAGGGCCACCATGGGTGGGACTATAGTCTCTCCACAGCTCTGTAGCCACCATTAAGTATGTAGACCTTGGAGAGGGTTGCCACAGTAACCTGTTCCTACACACCAGCAACTGCAAAGACCCTGATTTCTGCTGGCCGTGCTCCGTATGAGCTGGAGAGCCATTTTACTTTGAACTGCGGAGTGTTTCTCTGGGATGCATGGTCTTACTTTAGATACCACTGTTCCTGGGAGGTCACTACATCTAGTTGGTCCAGATGTCAGAGCAGTCCTGTTAAAGCCTTCCTAATCACTTCCCTGTCATATGTGTTGAAGAAGACAGTAGATCAAGTGGAGTGTCGACACTCCTCTTAAAACAACCCACAAGGACACACAACAGTATTGACACCCTGACCGCTCGGACAAGGCGGGAATCAGGCGGGTACCTCATCTTCAACATTCACACACAGCAGCCATGTAGCAGTTCCTTGACCTTCATTGAAGACAGTGCTTCTCATTTCACGGGGGGAAAAAAATAGAGTAATCATAATAAGAACATTGCTTTGCGTCGTCTAGTCTGCTTCGCGACAGACTGGAACCGTTTCTTTGGATCACGCGATGTGGAAAGTAGGGAAAATGAGAGGAAAGGCTGAAGTCATCTGAAGCTCTGGGCGTTGGGCCTTCAGTCAGATGCTGAGGAAGGAACTGGAGTGTAGAGAAAGATCCCCGAACTTTTATATGTATACACATGCAATAAGGAAACCCAACACTTTACACACTGTACCACAGCTCATTCTGCCACCCGAAAATCTGACAGATACAATAACGCAATGCGGCCGCATCTACTGGAATCAAGATAAGCACACACACAAAGAAACCTTCACTGGGAGTCCATCTACAACGCATGCTGTGTTTCTAGGCAACCAGAGGTCTCACTGAGGCAAAATACTCCCTGCTGTTGTTGACAAAATTGGAGCAAGTCATATGACGTGTTATTCTCCCACCTCTCTGTGTGTCCGTCCCCAAGTAGGTCTGCCAGGTGGTGAAAGCGGTGGCTGGCGAATTCTTATGGAAGTCGAAGAACCCAGGTTCATCGCACAAATAAATATGGAAGCGAGTTCTACTGAGCTTACTGAGCGCTTAACGCACCGTGCAGCTAACGCCGTTTGGCCGTCGTCTTTCAAACACTTTGCAGCTTTCACGCAGAGGGGACGTTGAGCTTCACTACCCGGTTTGTGGTCCTAAGGTCAGGGACAGGGCACTAGGTGACAATACCATGACTCAGAGGTGCAGGAGGGCCCTGCTCTGGGTAAAGCACTTAACTCTAATTGCTTCCTTAAATGTCATCCTGTTCAAAATTCTGCCTCTCTGTATCCACGATTTCGCTGTTACCTGGATCTGCCCCCCTCCACACCCCGGTGAGAATAGCGCATACCTCTGAGCGAGATGGGGAATGGGGGACGGGGAATTTACTGTCAACAAAGGTTCAACCACAGCATAGGCAGGTACTGGCCTCCAAAACCAGACCCGACAGAGAACCCACCGAGATCTTACAGTGGTTGAAAAAAAGGGCAGCAGCTTTAGAAAATGAACCAAGAGCATTACGCTAACGTTTTGCCAACTCACAAAGCCTCTAATGCTTCTTCGAAATCTGGCAAGCCTGTTTCCTGGGAACATAAACCGCACCAGACCTGGACCTTATAAATAATCAGTTCCGACATCCTCCATACAAACAGAAACCCAACAAAAGACTGCAGAGGTGGACCTGTAAACAGAACACTCGACAAGGAACTCCTTTTAAATGATTTTTTTTTTTGCATCGATTAATATATTTAAAAGGGATGGTGGAGCTTTTTTTCAACATTATGGAAATGTACTGTGTTCAGGGCTGCTCACAGACCATCAAAGTCTGTTTGGTTCCTGATTTAATCGTGTGAAACGGGAGGCTGTTCTCATCAACATAGAAAACTTATCCTTTATTTTTTGATTGATTAAGTGAAAGAACCCTGGATGCACAGGAAATAGACAAGAGGCAGTAATGTCAAAGAAGAAAGAAGATTCTCTTAAAAAGTCTGGATTTGAGGTAGTGAGGCCCCCCTCACGCTCTGGTCAGGGGGACTCCTCCCCCGTCACGAACAGGTGCACCGTCTTTGGCGAGCGTAACATCTGGACGGCGCGGTCCGCCCCCGTCACGGCGGCCAGCCTCTGCAGGTCGAAGCGCGAGTAGAGCGCCGTGCAGGTCCAGCTGGCCTCAGCCCCATGCTCACCGGCGCCACCTGCCCTCAGCATGTTGCACAGCTCGCTGTAGAAGTGTGCGTATGTGGGCAGACCATAGAAGATCAGGTTCCGGATCCCCTTGATGGTGTATCTGGGAATACAGGGGGCGGGGCTTCCTCAGAATGATTCATTTTAAATCGGGCTGATTGTCAGGGACCTCTCTTCCCAGAATGCTCAGCCTGAGGTGGTCGTACATGGCGGAAGCTGTTAAATGATATCTAATATTAAATACCACAGTATTAAAGAACTCCACGCACACGAGGGACAATTATTATTCCCTTTGTAAATATGGACATCGCGTGTGGATAATGTAGATTCAACAGCCTTGAACGATACAGAAGAGTCTCTCGTTTTTATACGGCCTATGACTCATTTCCACTGCTCATTAAACTGTCAAATCTGCACAAGTCCTTAGCTGCTGCACCACCTACTGGACACCTTGGTGTCGGGCAGCCGTGTCCCCTCACCTCTTGTAGAAGTGGAAACGCTCAGTGAAGAGCAGGAAGTGGGTGTCACCCTTCTGGAAGTAGTGGCGTACACGGGACACCTCGGATTTGGAGGAGTACTCGCAGATACTGCTGAAATTCATCTCCTCCCTCTTCATGTAATTGCGCAGGCGAACGTAGTCAAAGTAGGAGGGGACATAGATGAGCGTGTGGGACATGACTGCTTCCCTGTACTGGGGCAGCACTTTGTCCACGAAGAACTGGAACCTGGGGGAGGGAAAGCAAACATTGTCATTGGCTGTCGGTAACATCTTCCAGAAGCCAATCCCCCGTGGTCGTCCACATCAAAGCTGATCTCCAGAGCGACTGGCAGCTAAATAATACAGTGATCTACGGCAGTACAATAGATATTTCTACAGATCTTTTGCCCGGCTTGTCATGTGTGGTGTTAATGGCGCCCTCTAGTGTCCCATGCTGAGTACAACGTTCAGACCTGGGTTCCTGGTCCATGTGACTGTCGGAGTTCAACCTCTGAAATACGTGGGGCAGCTGCACCAGGACCTGGCATATTGAGCCCATTTTGGGTAAGTTCTTCACAGAAACCTAAAAATAAAAAAAAATGCAACATTTTCAGGTCCAAGAAGCAACTGAATTTCATGGCTGTTTCTCTTGTCATTAACATTCATCCGGAACGGCGACTCAGCATGACTCATTACATTGATTTACCCACGTAATACACCCCTGATGCACCCACCTGGCCCCTATAGTTGAAACAATGCTTTGACACGATGCTGTTGATCTGGGGGTCCTGAACGGCACTGAAGACCAGGGTTTGCCGGTAATACCGGGCCCAATTGTTAAGATTCCACATCCGGACCCTGGAGAAGTCCACGCCGTGGGAATCCAGCGGCTGCAGGTTTAGGTGTTTCATCACGTGCTGGAAACGTGGGTTTAGGGAGGCGAGGGGGATTGTGGGTAAGAGAGGGCTGCTTCCATTGTCTCATTTCAAAGCAATAGCCATTGGATTAAAATCTGGCCCAGTTCTGTCCAGAAAGTCCAATGTACACTACAATTCAAAAATTTGGGGTCACTTAGGAATTTCCTTGTTTTCCATGACAACGTACATGAAATGTAGTGATTGACAAAGTTAGAAATAATGACGTTTAATTGAAGGAATAACTGTGTTCTCCATTTGCTGCAATTACAGCCTCGCACACCTTGCTAACATAATTGCGAAAGGGTTTTCTAATGATCAACTAACCTTTCAAAATGATAAACTTGCATTAGCAAAGACAACATTCCACTGGAACCTAGGAGTAATTGTTGCTGATAATGGGCCTATGTAGATATTCCACTAAAAAACAGCTGTTTCCAGCTCTGATAGTCATTAACAACATCAACAATGCCTACACTGTATTTCTGATCAATTCCATGTTATTTTAATGGACAAAAAAAAAAAACAAAAAAAAAACTTGCTTTTCTCTCAAAAACAAGGAAATTTCTATATGACCCCCAAACTTCTGAATGGTAGTGAATGTCCCTCAAATGATTATAGATTTTGATTTTCTAAAAATGACTATGGTCATGTGGTGCATGAAAAAGTCACATGGCCAGAGCCTACCAGCACATGCTCCCAGTTCTGCATGAGGAAAACATCAGCCTGGTCCAGCACCAGGACCTCGATGGAAGACAGGAAGTCAAAGTCGCGCTTGGACTCGCCCTCTGCGCCAAGGACAGTGCGCAGGCCCAGGGGGGACGCGATGATGATGTCTGAAGAGTAGAACGGCGCATAGAGACGGAGGCTGCGACGCAGAATGGACAGGCCTGCAGGGACGACATGTCACACAGAGACACATGCGGTGACCCGGCTGCGAGTGTGCCACAGCCAGAAAGAGGAAAGGGAGCGAGCCGGGCGCACCAATCCGGAAGTGGTCGTCCACGTTGCCGGAGAACACGGCGAGGTAGTCGTCAGGCCGAGTCAGGTTGGGAGGCCGGTCCCTGACTTCTTCTCCAAACTCGTCCTTGAACCTCTTCTTGTGGCTCACATCCATCTTCTTCCCTTTGGGCTCCAGCAAGCTGATGATGATCTGGACCACTTGCAGTGCATAATCCCGAAAGGGTACCAGGATCAGAACCTAGGGTAGATAGGGAGTGAAGTTGGGCGCTGAGAGCTTCGGAAGCTGAGGTAGCCAGCCCTTGTTCTTAAGGGAGATAGAGAAATCCCCAACATCAGCTCCTGAAAGCTCTCTAGTTTTTTTTTTTTTTTCCACTAAGATTTCACTATTTAAAATAATAGATTCTCTACAACTCTGGGTCAGTAAAGAGGGCTGGCCAAGCATGTTCCAAGGCACTCAGCTGGAAAACCACAAAAAATACAAATAACACGATAAAATGATACCAGCCTTAAAAAGTACAGTCAAGTAAATGCACCACCGTAATAATGGCTGATAGAACTGTACGGCAACGGCTGCTCTGGCCATGAAGTACTTGTGTATTTGCATTGATTTATCACATGTCCAAAGTGACTAACAAAGACGCAGATACCCCACCGTCACTTGAATTAAAACTTTACCCACAATCCCACAGGACGGACATCAGTAACAGGACGATTAGGGTCAGGCGGCGTGGCAGCTTGCTTCACCTTGGGCCTGGTCAGCGCTTGATCCCGGGGCTCATCCTGTGGCTTGTCCCCAGGCTCGCGCTCCCTGAGGAGGGCGTTGTTGGCCAGAACGCGCGCGTTGGCCTTCAGCACATGGTTGAGAGCGTGCAGGCAGTAGGCGCTGCGCACCTGCCGGGCGTGCACCATGGGCGAGTTCTCGGGGAAGTAGACGTCCCGGTAGGAACCCATGAGGTCCAGAAGCTCCCGCTGCAGTGGGCTGGTGTCCTGGGCCAGCCCTTGAGTGAGGAAGGCCTGGTTCACCGTGACCCAGTTGGCCTCTAGGGCCTTGTGGAGAGAGGGTGTTCTCGTTCTTGTCTCCGAGCTGATGGACCTATAGTCCTCCAAGGCAGAGCTACACTGTAATGTCCCCAGTATGGGCCACTGGGAGCGGGACAGGAAGGGCCAAATTACAGCAATGGACAGAACTGAGGCGCAGCTGCTTCTTGTTCCAACCTCCCAAAAGACAGCCACTGTCTTCCGACCACCCAGGAAAGCCTCCTCAGGTCCGTCTCCTCACCTTCGCCTGAGTCCTGCTCTTGTTGCCCGAAGCGATCTTCTGTACTTGCTCTTCACTAAGCTCGGTGTGTAGCTGCTGTACTAGGGGGTCTGCACAGGGGAAAGATGGCCCTTTTTAAGCAGCTGATACCTTCACTTCTACTGAGAGACACCCTGCTGGGGAAGCAGAGGTGGCTGCCAAACACAGGGCAGTGCATCCCCGCGTGTACGGGAGTGGCCAGTGCACCTACCATCAGGTTCCTCCGCAGAGTCCGCTTCACCTGCCCCCGGGAAGTTGCCCTCCAGGCTGAACTGGGTCTCGTGCTCCTTGTCTGTAAATTCCTCCCCAGTTGTTCCTTCCTCACCTGGCACGCCGTCCTCTTCCTCGCTTTCACCCCGCTCATCGGGTGCCATGCGATAGCCTTTCATATCATCCTCTTCCTCCTCCCCATCCTCACTAACCACCTCTGCAGATGAAATACAGAACACAGACGTACAGGTCCACGCGGCATCCTTTTGGGGAATCGACATTCTCATTCAAAACATGTCATTTATTACAACTGCACACCGATTAGGTGTCAAAATAGTCAAGGCAAAAGGCATCCCGCGTTCGACTCACCCTCATCAGGCTGCCCTTCGGCCTCTCTGTCACTTTCACTGTCCGATTCTTCATCTTGGTTCTCCTCCTCATCGGCAGACTGGCTCAGCGTAGAAAGAAGCTTTTGATAGGCGGACTCCGGCTCCAGGTCTGGCTCAGCCTCCTCATCACTCACCGCTGTGGGCTGCTCCGGACCGTCTGGCTGCTGTCACACAATCAAGATGCTACATGCAATCATATGGCAGGCATATGGCAGGCATGCCTGACAGCCCTGCCGTCACAGTGCGGCTGTATGATCAATGTGTTGAAAAGACATTCTGGCGTACATGTCCTGTACGTGCCATCTAAAGTCAGTAAACGTTGATCAGTTCGCTCGATGAAACAGGAGACACTGACCAGATTAAGAATTTGTGTTCTCTCTTCTCCTTCCTGGACACTGCAAATAAGACAGAAGATACAGCGACGTGCCTTATTCTGTTAGATGCATTACACAGATGGGTACTGTAATTGAATTTAAAAAAAGAAACAGAACTTACTTGTCGTCGAAAGGATGCTGCTCTCCGAATTCTTTCAAATGTCTTTTCTGCTTCTTGGTTAAATTATTGAGAATCTGCCTTTTCTGCCGCCTCTTGCCCATCGTTACAGCGAAGACACACGTGGGACTGCCAGCCTCGTGTTTCCCGGAAACGACGGCCAGGCTGACCAATAAGAATCGAGAGCTGGCCTGACGTCATATTTAAGCGCCCTTCGGCGCAGAATCTATTACGAGTGTAGTCTTGGCGTGTGTGGTTGCATTTAAAACGAATCTCTTACGAGTTTATTCTTCTTTACCTAGGAAGTGTGGTGCAGATCTTTCATATATAGCGTATAAATCAGCGAAAGAACAAACTCCGCTTACGTTAGTTCGTTTATATTCGCCTTTTTGAACATACAGTATAAACATGATTAAGACGTCACCTCTAGTTAAAGGATTAACTAGATTAACATGTCATCTAGTTAAAGGATTACAGCTCCAGTGTGATGGCTAAGAAGTGTGCTCTAACATTAGACGGCATGTTATTAAAAGGTGTATATTTGTCCCAGTGGTTTTAGCATCAGCCGTGCATTTCGTCTCCTTAATGATTAAATAAGCCTTTGTTCAGGTTCTAAAGTTAATTCGTATTCCTCACCTTAAAAATTCATGGCTTATGGTGAACTCCCCATTTCGGATGCAGTTAATGACGTAGTAATACACTGTAAAACAAACCCCAGTGAGTTCTTCACGCTTCTGCCATAAATCACTCTGCCCAAGTATCTGTCCAACTCCACTTGTTCATTTTTTCTGTCTGCAAGTCAGTCTTATGTGTCTAAATAGTGTAAATTGTGTCTCAGGTCGTTTTTCCTGGACATTTTAAAAAGGAAAAATAAAGACTTTTAAAGGCGAGTATTTTGACGACTGTCGTTAATGAGCTTTGTGGTTATTGAAATCATTCAGACCTTTTGCACCCTCTTGTATGAGTTCATAAAATAACAGCATAATAGAGGTAGATTGACCTAGAGTTTTAATATTTTGTTGTTGTGGAGACTTTCTATCACACACGACAACTAGGATTGCCTTCACGATGACCCAGTAGAAAACACAATACATGTGTTTACAATTAAAAAGTTCATGCCTAGCTGCGTGTGGGGAGATTTGGCAATGATTTTATTTTGCAATGTTATGAAATTTCAAGGGAAATGATCTCATATGTCATACAGGCTATCAAAAGCTGTTAGTACAGCAAAGCTCTGCTGTAATTTTCTTGAGGGTCGTAGTAGATTGTGACCGGTCAATTTTCGGTGGTTCTGCTTTACTTAATTTCACAGATATTTATGTTCACCCCTAATTCTACAGCGCCTTAAGTGATTATGCATGCATGTTCTTTTTAATTTGCCTGTTGAAGAAATGGTTGTAAGAGCCCCAAATGCAATACAATCATTGATAACTACCAGGAATAAAAGTCCATGTTTTTGTGGTGAAGAAAGGTGCGGGCATGCTACAGAACAGTGTTGAGATCAGGTTCAGGTGTGTTTTAATTCAGTCTATAAAAATTTCACACGTAATGCCGAAAGCATACGCATGGCGACATGTCCTATTGCACTGCACTCTGAGAGGTCATCATGTCCCGGTGCTTTGATCATTACTGACTGCATGTACGTGCAAATTTTCCATACCCGGAGTTCACCTAATTAAATGACGTCTTCTTTTCCTTTGCTGCTTGAAAAAACAAGTGTTTTATTTATTCAATACCACTGAAACAGTTCCTGCGTAATTTTGGAAGACCGGTTGACTTTTCTAAATTTGTGTTTAATGACAGTCCATTAGGAGCGACGCGGGGGATACGGATCAGGCTATGAATTATATGTTGTTTGAATGGCAATATTTTCATGTCTGTAGTAAGCAGATCAACCCCCCCTACAAAGCAGCAAACTCAAACCCGTGTTTACGAGAGAGAGTTTTTAATTTAGATTAGCTCTAAGTCCATCGTAAACTGAAAAGTGTATTGAAATGTTCTTTATGTGGTATTTTTCTGAAGCAAGGGTCCAATTTCTGTCTTGTTTACAAATCCCGAGTGAATGAGTGTCCTGAGGCTGAGTGGGTGTAGGTCGATCAGTACAATACTGCACAAGGAGCCCCAGGTTCAGATCGAGTCCCAAAGACCCTCAGTCCTGGCCAGATAGTTACCGGACTCCTATTGATTCACAGCAGCCTATGTACCTCTTAACTTCTTGGCGACGGCTTTGAAATGGTGTAATTGATTTGATCACTGAAACTATTTCCATTAGCCTGAATAAAACCATATGTTCTGCTTGCTATATATTCTTATATTTGCCGTGTGCCCTGCTTGTTACGCGGACTTGTTTCTCTTGGGTACCATCTGTTGGCCTCCAATCCATTTTGGACAAAAGCCTGCACTGTGTTTGTGATTAAAAGAGCAATTAATATTTTAGAGGCTAAGATCCAGGGAAAACAACAAAAGCAGGAGTAAACGAAATGCCGTTTACTGCTTGAAGGTGATTCGTAAACCCCTGAGGTTTAGAGAAATGAAGAAGGTGCTGTCTGCCTGGCAGATAGAAACTGCAGCAGCCAGAAGAGGCAAATGCCAGGCAAAAGATTCTGCTAGAAGTGGAAATGAATCATGTGGCTGAATCCTTGGGGCAAGTGCCTCCCTCCCTTTCTATTGTTAACCGCTTCTTGAACTCTCTACACCCCAGTGGCAAGACATGACTTGATTTACACAACGCTGATAAACAATAATTCAATACAATGATTGCGATGAATGATCAGCCAGCAGCGAAAAAGCAATAAACCCACAGGAATGCTTTTGCACATCAAAACCAGGCGACCTTACAGATTTGTTAAAACCGCATTTGATAATGCGACTCTCTGCTTAGCTGTACAGGGTTTTGGTACAACATTAATTGATAACTGGTTTATCTTTTTTTTTTAATTAATGGGCCTTGAGCTATCGACGCATGTGTTTACGTTAAAACAGCTGGATTACCCACTGTAGATAATACTGCCCACGTCACCAAAGTGAACGATTCTTTGCTAGTCATGGCTGCTGTATCCCATGTGTTTGTGGAGTTTTGTTTAAGTACTTTCCAAGTAATTAAAAGAAATGAATAAGTACAAGTACTCTGAGTGAATGCAAAATACATGTTTATGGGGAGCTTGTTAAATTGGCCACATCAAAATCAAAGTAGCTATAACTTTTAATGGGAGCACTGTGTGCTCTGCAGTAAGCTTGCTCCTCGGAGAAATCAGCGTTAGAACATTAGCTCAAAGTCAGATGTGAGGAGGTCAGATGGGGCTCGATGATGGAATGGTGGGGGGTGTCACGGTGGGTTCTGTAGCATTCTAAAGGCACTGTGCTGTTTGGAAGAGAGGCCCGTAATTGGTTTTGTATGGATGGGATTGGGGCAGAGCTGAGACCTAACTGGACCCTGGCACTTTTCGCAATGACTCTGTACTCACAAGGGTGTTGTGTAGCTCAGCATTTTACTCCCGATGGTTGTGGGCTCATGTCCCATGGCCAATAGAGTGATCATATCACGGTTGGGCTCTTTAGCAAGGCCCTTCGCCCTAATTGCTCCAGGGATGCTAGCTAACCCAAGCCTTTCCTCACTCGTATGCCATTATGGACAGAGATGCCTGCCATACAAATTCCTGTAAATATAAAAGCATTCTGCTGACGCTGGATTCAGTGTACCCATCACTACACAACATCGTTTTGGGTAGCTGATTAGTGTAATCACACCTAAGCTAAACAGACACAGCTAAGGGACTTCAAAAATGTGTTTTGTAAGTTTTCGTGGAACAAAATGGTCAAATAAACTAAAAAATGCAGCGTTTTAAAACTGGAGTGGAAATTAAATTAATGTTGATCTCAAGTGTGATGTTCCTGCTAGTAGCTGCCAGAAATGTTTAATGACACGGTTTATCATGACCACAGTCTGTGAAATGACTTATTAGTAACTGAGACGTTTATTTTGGACTTATCAATGTTTGTGGTCATGCTGCCATTTGTCACATTAGTTATGAAATGTAAGTGAACATAAAATGTGTCCTTGAACGTTCTCCTTGGAAACAGTGCTGTTTACCTTACACAGTCAATGTGAGCTGAAGCTCTGAGGGATTTTAAAACCAGGCAGAAACACCAGAAACACCAGACTCATCTCTTCCACAATCAAAAAGCACCTTCTGCTGGTACTGGAGCTTAACAGATAAAGTTAACAGAGAACTCAAGTCAAGTCAAACTTTATTGTCATTTCCCTTATGTGTTTAACGTACTTGCATGCGACAAAGTTACGTTTGGTCCCGGGGCACAATGCAACGTGGAACCTCGGGACACATAAGACTCGGAGCCTCTCAGGGGCCTCGTACCTTAACTCTCCCCATGCCACTGTCTTGTGTTTTACATTTAATGTGTTCTTCTGTTGCACCACCTCGGGGTGTGTGGAACACAGGGCCCCGGCCTGCCAACTGCCGAATTTCTGTGTCAAAAAGTGGCGGCTTAGAAAGTAGTAACTATATTAATGTCACACATCAAGGACTGGGCTGTTGACGGCATAGAACGTTCCAGAAGTTAGAGGTCCAACATCAGGTCTCCACCAGCCCCACCCGTGCGGACAAGGGAAGGGTCTAGTGTGGTCATGACCTGCACAGGGCCCCCGCTCCACAGTTCAGCAGTTCATCCCGAGATGATTGTTCAGCCAAACAAGGAAAGGGTTAAGCACACAAGTTGTGAGGAATGTGCTGTACAGGAGCAGCCCCTGTCTATTGAGCCTCCTAGGAAAATGACAGCATAATCACTGACAGGAAGTGGTCTGTGTACAGACTTCTGGAGTACTGTCACACTGATGCTGTGTCTTGTCTTAGTTTTATAAAGTCAGGCAGGTCAGGTGAAATGAAAACCATCTTGCTGATAAGTGATGTAGCTTATCACATCTGGGTGGCAGTGATAATGTCAACTTTCATCGCTTCTTTATTTGACAGCAGCCAGGGAGTGCAGGTCCACAGCTGTCTGAAAGAAGACATTGACACGTTGATTTGCAGTGGCCTAGTCCGTGGTGACAGTGGGAAGATGCTTCTTGTGTCAGACCACCCAGACACCAGTTGGGGTCCCTATTACTACTGAAAGGCCAGCGTAAAAGCAGACGGTGTTGGATAAAAGTGCCCTCTGAGGGCTGCGCTGAGATGCCCTCTGGTGAAAGAAAGGAATCTCGACAGCTCCGTTCATCAGCGGTCATCGAGTTCTGGTTTCTCCACCCAGGTGTCGCAATGGCAGCTCAACACCTGAGATGGATGGGTGCCGACGAGAAGCTCTGTGAACTAATTTGGAGAAGTGAAAATGGGGGGTGGGGGTGGGGGTGGGGGCATTGTGATG
>JAACJT020000021.1:17066552-17077982 GCA_009936485.2 Gymnarchus niloticus | reverse complement strand
GACAGGGAGGCCTGGCGTGCTGTGGTCCATGGAGTCGCGAAGAGTCGGACACGACTGCGTGACTAAACAACAACAATTATTGTGAGTCTGAGTATGTACTTTGTGAAAGACTGACATCGCATTCAAGATGTACTCCACCCAAGTGTACTGTGCTATATGCGGTAGGCTCTAGACCCCCAGTAAGTGCAACCAAGCTAGAAGATGGATGGATGGATGGATTCTTAGGTAAAAACAATGGCTCTGCCCATGTCTCCATTCACCCAATTCTATAATATTGACTGATTAATTTCACACTTCAGAAAGAACAGACGAAAAAAATTCATTTGTGTTATAGGCTGTATGAGTGACCGTCACCAAAGGTTTTTTAACGGCAGGGTAAAGAACGAGCACAAGGGCCTTCATAACTTAAATGAAGAGTCAACCTTTGGCCAGAGTCATCCTCACTGGTGCTACAAACATCGAAACAGTCGCTCGCCCCACTGCGCCGAAATTCAGCTCGCAGTGAAAATGCGCCTTTGAAAAACTGCAAAATTGTTTCGAAATTTGTTCTGGAAATGCATCAAGCTCCCACTGAGGTAAAAACTCCCGTTCTTTAAAAAGGGGCTGTGCAGGGTCTTGGCGAGTGGGAGAGAAAGGAAGGATGGGAAATTGAGGAGACGGAGGGGATGCATGTCGATTGGACAGATGATTCCATTCTCCCTTCCTGTGATTTACGTTATCTTAGATCTTTAACCACCATAGGCCGTCCACAGTGCATGCTGGGCCTCCGTTAATGATCTTAATGACGTATGACAGAAAGCAGACGGGAGGTGTGTGACCCTCTCCCTGGTGAAGGAATCCAGAATATCATAAGGCACTGGAACAAGGACACATGTACAGACAAACACACACACACACACACACACACACACACACACACACACACACACACACACACACACACAGCTGATATTTGAAGAGCCTGACAGGCAGCCCTGACCTCAGATTCCAAATTTAAACACAAATCATACAACATGGGTTACCATGGAGACTCGCCCGACTTGCTCCAGTGCTCCGGGGGATGTCCCACGTGGATGAGCGTCCCATAAACCCATTCCAGGTGTCATATGTAAATACAGGCCCTGGGCCAACAGTAGCAAGCAAACTGTAGCCCAGTCCTTTCCAGACTTGACCTCCCCATCAATGAGAAACGGGGCAGGATCATAAGCAATGAGCCCAGCTGCCCCCTGGCTGCCTGATTGGGAATGAACAGAATGAGAGGGTCGACGCACTGTAAGACACAGCCCGCATTTGACGTGCTGCACTGATGAAGGAATGACTAAGCGGGAACACACGAGGAACAGAAGATGAGCTCTGTTCACACTCGGAGGCCTAGGGCAGCCTTACAGAAATTAGCCAGTCTGATGCTAATCAAGATTCCTGGGTCACCCTCATTTGGAAGCTTCCAGAATCGCGTTGTCCACAGACAAACAGTTATGTTCCTCCATTTTGTTAAGTATGTACTGTGGCCTAAGTCTGCGTAAACATGTTGGGATCCATTCAGCCTCAGTGTGTGAAAACTCACAGCCAAGAGCTCTGGGAAGATGAGATTTGAGTGGTTCAAATTTCACCCAAATGTTTGGTTTCTATGCTCCGCTGAGAATATGTAAAATTAATGGAATTTTATTTGCTCTCCAAATTCATGAGTCCTGTCCTGTGAAAGTGTGGGATCCTGTCTACAAGTCTGTGACTCACACTTGCAGTAATACACAAGCAATAAAGATTGTTTATGAATGCAGAATTAAGTGGCTGGGAGAGTATAATATTTTTCGCTTTCCACAGTCTGATTTATACGGAGGATTCAGGCTTTTTGCAATCAGGTGTTCAGAAAGATGGTCAATACGAGCTGTGAACTCGAGCATTGATGAGAAGAGTGCAGTTCTCTGTGCAAAATGTAGTCTTTCTTGCTGTGCAAGCAGTGGATTAACTGTAATAACTCCTGATTAACTCTTCTATATAACACGATTCCTTGCTCATGAAAACACCTTGGATGACCTTTCCAAAAGAAAAAGAACTGCACAGTTTATCAGGACAATGTTTCCATGCTTTGAACGAAGCTCAGTAATGTTTAACTTAGCATTGTAAGCCTAACAGCTTCAGACTTCTTATTCCAGCACGCCAATAAAGTCCATTTCAAAAACAAGCTACGTCTGATCGATTCTGAAACAGGACCATTGCAGCCTCCTAACACTTTTTGGACAGGCGAGCCAAATTCAAATCGGATCTTACAAGTTTCCATTCTGCAAGCGGCGTGGCGTTCCTGTGTGGAAGCTGGGAATGGGAGCAGGATTCGGGTGGCTTCACACAACGGCTTGTCAAACCATACTGGCGGCCTGATGACCTTTTCATTTTCTTTCCACGCAGAAACGTAAAACAAAGCCATGCCCTGGCAGGCACAGAGCAGAAACCCTGGCTCAAATTGTTTCTCTTGCAGAGCAGTCTCTGCATGTGTTTGTGTAAATATCTGGGTGTCTATGGGAGCGTCTCTCCCCTCGCAGGAGCAAAACTGACAAACAGACATTGGGAAAACATCGGCACGGACAACACCTTGTGAGGCCACGTCTGCCTTTAAGATGCCTCTAAAGGACAAAGGCTGTTTTTGAGATCGGCCACCTTCAATTGCAGTGGGATTCGAAAGGAGGTCCTCAAAAGACCTCAGAGACAGCCCCGCAAGTGTACATCTGCATGCGTGTAAGACCTGGCTTTCCCTGTTAGCTCAGCATGCTGACATATCTGAGCTCACAGCCAGCGGATAATGTGGGTGGGGCAACTCCACTTTTGTTCACAGACGTCACGTAGATCAGCGTGTGGAATTAACCTCATAATCGACTTAACTAGAAAATTCCCTTATCTAAATTTTTGGAAAAGGCTCCCAGGCTAATATGGAGTGTCCCGGTTGCAGCGTCATTGGAGATGGATCTGCTAGATTCCAGGGAACCCTCCAAAACCACAGTCTAGGGGTGCATCCATCATTTGAAGTGACCAGGCAAAACTCAGCAAAGATATTCAATACAAATACTAAATATCTCCAATATTCCATTTGGGAAGTTGGGAAAAGAGCAGATTAGTTTTTATTGATGATTAGAGGGCAGGTCAAGTTTTCAAAATGGTGCCTAGACTCACCTTCAGTCAAACGCTAATCACTCACTTGAGTCCTGTCTGCTATGGAAACCTGTAGTCAATTTTAGGAATTTCTGATTGGCAGGTGGCTCAAATTTTGCGTCTAATCCTGGTCTAAATGATTAATGTTTTTCCAGGCCCCCAGCTCCTGTGTCCGTCGTTCCGCTCTGGGGCTGGCCAGCTGGGTGCCTTTGCCCTTCCCAGCACAAAGGAATTAAACTTTGGCCCCCATGAGGGAAATTTCTGTCATCGGTGTTCTCCAGCCAGAGGAGCAGCTCCCAGGAGGTGTGTCACAGACTTACAGTTGTTCTCATAGCATTTGGACATTTCTTTCCTTCCATCAGGGGCTGGACAACAGGTAGAACTTCACCTAGGACCACTGTGTTCGTTCCTACAAGAGCGTGACGAGGTCCACACAGTCTGTTCCTGTGCAGAGCTGAGTGGAGCCGCTCGCTCATCTCCTCAATCGGCCACACCAGAGTCTGTCTCCACTGTTTGGAGAAACGATGCAGGTTTTTTCAGGGTGAGCAAAGAAGCTTGACATGGTCCATAGTGGTCCAACTTCTGCTCAGTGACAAGGGCACCTTGAGACCCCACTGAAAGACTATAGGCGGTGGGATGAAAAACTCAACAGCGGCCTCTGTCCTCAGGCACCAGGTGTTACTATTTGGAAAGTAAGTCACGTAATTTCTCTTCTTCTGTTTGTGGCCTGTGGTGGCCTGATCTTCATTATTATATGACACACAACGTAAACTTTACACGTGACATCGATATTCCCCATGTGGTGACAACAAACGGTCCTTACAGTATTTCTTTAAAAATGCAGCGCCATCCCGGACCCGTTAGCTTACCCCCAACGCACGCAGAAACAGGGAAGCTTGGCATTCCGCCGCATCGCAAGTCACCTTGGACGTGGTTTGAATAAGCGGACATCCCCATCGGCGGCCTAATTTCATTTCCGGAGGGATACTGGGGGGGCAGGGGGGGGTACATGAAATACTCCTCGTTAGCCCGTGCAACAGAATACGTTTTCTTTAGCACAGGGGCCAGTGGCTCCCATCATGGTCTGGAGGTGGACCTTTGAAGACACGGTGAAACACGAGATTTATTTTTAATCGACGCCGGCCCGAGGTGAACGGGGCAGCACCTGAATCAAATTCCCTGGGCCCCGGCTGGTCACGGATGCACTGTGCTAATAGCTGGTGATTGATTTGAGGCACAAGATCACGTTAAGAAAGGCAATCGGTACCATTATTGTGTTACCTGCCTTGAATAATCGGCTTTTCTAACATAGCGGCCTTGCACAGGTGGGGGTACGCAAAGCTATATTACCGTGTGACTAAACGTGTTCGGTGACTCAAAAGGTCTTTTTCAAATGCACTACATCCTACTTCAAACGTCGTCCGTGTAAAGCAAATCAATGAAGTCAATTTCTAATGGTGACACATAAAAAAAATGCCAAAACAAACAACAAACCACCACTGATTTTCCCAGCTTTGCTATGGTGAAGGTCGGCCAGTTGCTATGATCCATTATGGTGCTCTCTCAGTAAACATACAGGGCTTCAAACGTTTTTTCTCGCTCGTGTTTTTTTTTTTTTTTTTTTTACCTTCTAGGGTTCGAGGTCATGAGCCAGCGCTTGCTGACAGATTGAAAAAGATTAACCTCTTCAGTGGTAGCCCGGGAGATTGAGGGGGAGGACTTGACCGAGGTCATGCGACCAAACAGAATGGGATCACATTTATAAGCAGATTTCGGTCAGATGGTCACAAAGCTGTAGCTAAAACAAGCTACAGAAGAGGGAATTTCTAACTTTTGAATCCCTCCCCAGTAGTTTACTCATCAAGTCTAGTGTGTGATTCTAGCACGGGAGACGTTTTCCAAACCGAGTCCGCCATGATTCTGTACTGGTACCATGTAATCTGGGCCGGCCTTTCTCTCAGGGCACCATGCGGGTGAGTCTCATGCTGAAGACTAAGTCGGAGACTCAGAGCAGGATCCCTTAAGACATATGGCGCCGTCACGCTGCACACTTTGGTCTCCCGTGGTAAGCACCCACATCGGCCCACCGGATCAGAATGACGGGGCAGCTTGGGGTGTGTGTGGAAGCTGTAAGGGGCACTCCTCTCCGACTGCCGTTATTTTGACAGGTAGAGTGAGGTCCGCGTTTCACCTCATAACACGTTATGGTGTTTAATGTGAAAACGGGTCGCAAAATTCCGTTTAGGGTTCTGCAGAGGTTTCCGGAGGACACCTCACTTCATCCTTCCAGGTATCCTTGGGAGACCTGTAGGTAAATGAAGAAACCCCGCAAGTGAATAAATAACCAAACGAGCACCACCGCTGATCCAGGAAATAGGGATGGGGGAAACGCGCACGACAGCTCCGGGGCCCAGAAACGAGAACCACATGCAACGCAGCCGGCGAACTGCGGCCATGGGTCTGGTGTAAAGACACCCGTGATGCATGAACGCGGCACAATGAGGTGACTGTTCTTCTTGTTTTGGGGACTCGACTTCCGGTGACGAATCGAGGATGCTGTACGGGGTCCACGAGATCTTCAGAGTAACGACTTCTCGCCGTTGTAACGCCTGTTCACTATTTCAGATATGAAAGTCATTTTAAAAATGACCTTCTTAAAGGAGTCAAAATAATGAGGTACTACATGAAAATGGAGAATACTGAGGCTTTTCTATAACATTTCATATTCAGCTTTAACCATCTAATGCTCATTTTGCAATCCCAGGCTGAGCTATTTTTGAAATGCTGCGGAGATCAGAAATGTTTTTTTACGAGAATAACATCCAGTTTTCCAGGGCTGAAAAAAAGTTGAATTTCTGATTTTATCCGGCATTGCATCAGTGTGTAGTTTGGGTCCGAATCAGTTCAGTGTGTGTCTCATCGGGCTGTGAAGAGCTTTCAGACAAGCTTACACACACACAGACACGCGTGCCACACCGCAGGCCAAACGTGTAAACACTCAAAGAGCTTGCTCTCTGACGTTCTTTCATCCCTCAAAACATTTTTATTACCTTATTTACAACCAAGAGGAAATGACGACATTTTATTGTTTTCTGTATCTCCACGTTTGTTTAGGCACAGAGACCGTGAGAGTGAGCTGTGGGAAGCTCTTTGGATGTTAGGGTATGGTTTTTAGTTTTGCATCCCTTTCTTGGGGTCTGGCTGGGGGGACGAGCTGGTAAATTAACCGGCAGTTTGATGTTAACCATTAAAAAAGGAAACTCTGTAGGAAGAAAGGCGCAATTAAGGCCAGTTCATATCTTCCGGCCACTCTCGCCCACGAGAGAAGCACCGTTCCAAACCTGTGCCATTCCATGCAGAGCACACTCCTCGCCGGTACCGGGTCACTGGCAAAAAAAGCTATCCTGACAGAACCACAGTGCTGCTCTTTCACAGCCCCCACCTTCTGAGCTGAGGACAGAAGGACATCCGTGGTATTGCTCAAGAGCGTATTACGCCCTTTTATTAAAGACACTCCATATGTGTTTTTGAATAGTAAAATACGTTCAGATTTGTGCGTTCATCAGGAAAATGCAGGCCACACTCTGGGCTGGCGTCAGTGCTGGAAAATGCTCTTTTCCTCCAGAGCAGTCATTCTCTCGCCCTCCGTCACATGGTTTATTGCTTTCTGATTTTTAATAGAAATTAAAATTCAAACTGAATTCCCCTTTCACACCGGTGACCTGGTCACATAAAAGTAAAGCTTCCGGATGAGAGCAGTCCCCTCCAACGATTGAACCATCGTCCGAGAGCCTCCCTCCAGTAGCTGAGTCAACATAAGCTGGATCCCCGGCCTTTATTAACCCAAATGTAATAAAGGAGGAGTATTCGACCTCTGAACGGCAGACACAAAGCAGTGTTAAATCACTCTACAGTCACAGTTCCCAGACTGGATAGGAAGTCCTTTGATTCGATTAGAAAAATTCAACCCTGGGTCACATTAGAGCTGTTATAATCAAATTAAGCCAAATAACGATTTAACAAAGAAAAGCTCCCGACTCTTACTCCTTAAATAAAAAAACGTGCGCACGCCGTGTCACTTACGAGAAAATACAGAATGCCTGTTCCAAACACCGAAAAAAGTATTTGTGTACATTTCATTTTCTCACAACTTTGTCGGACTCATTTTTACATTTACTTTTTTCAGGCCGAGCCAGGAACTTTTCCCTAAACTCCTAATTATTTTATGTTTTTATTGTTTATTTAAGGCAGTCTCGTTCCCACAGTTCACTCCCTGTGTACGTAGATGATGGGGCTGGGGGGGTGTGTAACTATGAGGGTCCACACGTAAGACCTGAAGGTCACAGCTGCATATGCATTAGGAGGCGGCCAGCACGGCCGAAGGACTCGGACGGGGCCCCTAGGACCAAGACTCGGCCCATGTCTGACACCCGGTCGGTTCCTCACTGTGCCGTGGTCCCCAGCACCCACCCTGGGCACATAGTATTCCACAGAATGGTGCAGTGCGATCGAGGGGAGAATATCAAACAATTCGTCTGGGGACCATGTGGAGGCCATTAAAAATGGGTGGTCTACAGTTCTGAAATATTTTTATTTTACTCCGTTGTAAGTAATTGTAAATTAAAGTATCATTCAGTGCTTATTCATTCCCGATGGCTGTGTGGATTCTATGTAACTAAGGATATAATAATCTTTCCACACCTTTGATTTGCTTTACTGTACAGGGGGAAATAATCACAATTGTACATATTTATAGCTTATGAGGCATGATGGGAATGCCAAGGATGGCTTGATTACATCCAAATTAAAAGCAGCTGCTGATTATGCATGGAGCTGGGGACTGGACTGGTGGCCAGCTCGACCTGATGGTGCAGGAGCCGAACGATAAACACCGTCTGATGGGTGTGGCCCAGCCGATCGCCGCAAAGCAGAGCTGCTTCAGCCAGGGCACCGTTCGGCTTTACGGAACGCGGCTTTCGGATGGAGAACGTCTCGATTCGTTTCCGCTGTGAGGTAGGGGGGAACGTGGTGCAGCTGATCTGTGAAGGAAGGTTCACTTGCTGGAGTCCCTGGAAAGGCCCCGCTGTTGGACCTTAAGTATCAACATGAAGAAAAGGATGTGAGCTTTGCTCTCAAGGAAATGGGGGGGGGGGACTTTTTAGAAAGCTTTACACCCCTTTGTGATGTGAGATGGGCCTCTGCAGAGTAAAATGTGCCAGGAAATGCAATTTAGGGAACGCATTCGTTACTAGACATCCGTGTTACCTTTAATCAGAGATTACAAAGATCAAACGGTCAAACAAAGAATATTTCTCAGCCTACTACAATTCTCATTTCTCAAAATTTGCCGACTGCTTCATTTGTGTTTCCTACTTCATCTCCTTTGTGATTTTTCTCTCGCAGATTAATTCTGCGTAATGACTGAGCGATGCTTGATTTCTCCAAGCCCCGTGAAGGCAGCACCAGCTCGACGCAGAGCCATTGCTCCTTCTATACCCTTTATTTTTCAGCTCCTTTTAAACATCAGTGTCCTAATTTGTTTTTTTTCTCTCTCTCTAGCTAATACATGGTGTGTGATGTAATTGTTTTCTGTGATTGGCTGTTTAAAAAATTGCTTTGCCTTTTGCTGACATGAAGGAAACCTGGACTTCGGACCAAACCATCATACCTCTGATATGGAACCGATTAAACTGTTGGCTTCTTGGCTTCTATCATGTTCTGTCCACTCCTGGTAGTTTTAAAACGTGTCTCTCTCTCTCTATCTCTCTCTCTTTCTCTTTTAAACTCAATATTTTTCAAGGACGGCAACATAAATTTTAAGAATAATATTTTGGCAGCGTGGCAACAGACATAAAGTGAAGGGAATGTATTTTTAAGAGTCACGTACTGAATGTCTGAAATCCCCACGCAAAGCCGCCTGTTGCTACCTCCTCAGGCAACGCTAGCAAAGAACAATTTCAGAGGACACCGAAGGTTTTTCTCTGGGTACAGCTCTGTTATACTGTGATTCATAATCATTTTTTCATAACCTCAGGAAAGAAAATGTATACTGTGTTGATGGCATGACTACGGGGAGAGCAGTTTCTGTATTTAAAATGTTATATGCTGAAATTAATAGGAGCACCTGATTTTATGGGCATTTGTCTCCATCTCTCCTTGTATCTGCTGTCATGTTTTCAGTTATTTGCACAAGGCCTGCTAATGAACTCATTGCTAATTCATTCCCAGCATGCCCCGGTGACCTCATGTAAATGATATGGGCATTTTAACAACGATGATGTCACCTCCCGTCTCTTCTAATGAACACGTCCTCACACGCGGCCTGCTGTCACGTGAGAGACTGAAGAAGGTCAATTAAGTTTGTGGCATCAGTTAATCAGGTGCCCGGAGTAAGTCATGAATAAGTCGACACGAGCTCCGTCTGGCTCGCTTTGAAACCTGCTGTCTCCTTCAAGGACGCTCAACAGCAGGGAATGTTCCTTTCTCCAGAGGTTGCCAAAGTGCCTCCACGGGTACCCACGAAGGGAGGGGGGGGGGGGGTTCCAGAGCCCCCCCCAGAAATATATCCCGGTGACTCAGCAGAGTAACTAAAGGTTTTACCTGGTGAGACGTTTTCCTGAAATGAGCTCAAGCACACAAGGGTACAACAGCCGTGTCTGGTTTCTTAATTGCATATGGCACCTGTTCCCCGTGTGCCTGTAGTGGTTGCCTGGAGGAAAGGCATTAAAATGTTGTTTTTGACTGATTATCAGACCCCCCATTACTCATATAAAGGGACCTTGGAAAAATGCTTTAAACGGATTTTACGGCCTTGCTGATAGCTACTTATGCAAACGGTGAGGTTTATTTACATGAGAGCTTTCCTCTTCCCCCGTGGCTTCTGTCCATGACGGCGGCCAGGCTGCGAAGGTGAGGGGCAGCTTCCTGTGGAGAGTCTGGATGTGTCCGCTGGTCACGTCAGATGTCCTGGCTGCGAAATACGCTTTCCTCTGGGCCACTCCCCTTTCTAAGATCACTAATAGGACATAAAACACGAAGGGTGAAGAACGATAGTCCACAAACAAACATTTTGTTTATGTGGGCTGTTTGCTAGCTATATGTAGGGTTTTGTTTGCGATGATATTTAGTTTTGTTTTGCTAGCCGAAAGTGATAACAGGAGACGGAACCTGGTCTGGACATCCCATCACGGTGCGGTCGCCATGACAAGCACTAACTCCGCCCTTCACCACATGAGGTGGAAGTCTAGCAAAGTGCAGGTGAACCCACCCACGTGCTCTGCAGAGGCACGCATCATAAATCAAGCCACCGCGCCCCCTCGTCAGCCATTCCTCCCCGCGTCATCGGCAGGCCATATGAATGGTGGAGGATGGAAACCCCACTGAAGTTTCTGAAAAGCCGGTGGCGATCCCACGTGAGTCGTGGGAGTCGGAGGATCGGTGCAGTCCGTTTTCTAATCATGGGGAAAACCTGTAGGTCCCGATAGCCTTTGATGTTTGCACAGGTGTGTGGGCGGGTTACGTACGGGCCAGCACTGGTGGACCTCACTCGCTCGATGAGGCTCGGCGTGTTGTGAGAGCTCCGGAAGCAAGTGGCAGCCTCCCAGCAGTGGCCTGGCTCAGGAAGCGGACCTGATTTTTATCAAATCCCCACTGCAGCACATGGCTACCGGCAAGGAACAGACGACCTGCTGCATGAGAGTGGGTCCTTCAGACGACATGGCCTGTTCAACACACACACACTCACACACATGAACACCCCCAACTCTCCAGCCCATAAATGTCTGCTGTTAGTTATACTGAGGTCCTGTGCTGCTCCTACAGAGAAACTGTGATATACATTAAATACAATAATTCACCCTGATAGGCCCGTTGTGCCTTAGGCAATTTGATGATGTTTAACAGTGGCAGTATAACATTGTTTATGACAGGAGTTTTCTTGCTCTGGATTAGCTTTTTTTTTTCCGTCTCCCAGACCCCCAGGCTCACTCTACAGCACAACATGGAAACCATTACATAAAAATGCAGATGCACATTCCAGCAATCTCCTCGGAATAGATAAATAGATTTTGAAATAATTTACAAATGATGCACAAAATGTGCTTGCCATCTGCTGCCTTTGCCGTGAAGCGGCCAGCACCGTGTCCCGAGTCTTCTCCCTGCACGCCGGCACTGGGACCTGCCGGAGGGGGAGGCAGCTATTGGACTGGCCCGAACAGCCTACAGAACTCAGCCTGGGATCGGGGGATTCACCAAGAGCAATCATCCCCCTGCAGGTGCAAGCGGTGGGGT
>JAACJT020000021.1:17052596-17065338 GCA_009936485.2 Gymnarchus niloticus | reverse complement strand
AAACCCCCCCGGGGGGGGGGAGGGGGGGGGGGGGGGGGGGGGGGGGGGGGGGGGGGGGGGGGCCATCAGGGCACACGGGGGGCCAGCCTTGGGCCTATCCCTGAATCGCCCTGGCGGTCCGGCTGCTCCAGACACTGGGTTCCCACCTGGGGATCTTCACTATCCATGTTTCCCATGCTTGTTCGTATCCCTCTCCATATGTCTGTCCTTTCGCAGCCACTGGTGGTTAATTTAAAAGTTAAGCAGGCAGCTTCTCTGCAGGACATCCCATAATCCCTCTGCTCAGATGCAGGTGAGCTCTGATACCAACAGACAGGCTTGGGGGCTGTTAGTCTGACTAAGTTTTCCTGAGTTCAGATCATTATTATTATTAGTATTGTTATTATTATTTCCTGCATTGATTTGCTTGCTAAACACTTGTATTCTAAGGGGCTTGTGTATTATGTCTGATATACATAGGTGTATATTTTACATAAACACTACAACTCAAGAACCTGTTCATTGGTCCAACAGCTGCTCCTTCATAAGGGATGGACAAGAAGCCAAAGCCTGGATTGAATCAGAACACATCCTACCTTCATTTTAAATCATTCCATTCATCTTATCCATTGTTCCCCTTCAAATGGTACATCAACTGTCTTCAGCGTTTTCCTCCAGTACTTGACGTCTTCCATATATTCCAGATCCCCATATTGTCCGACGTGCAACCCGGATTTCATCCCTCGCCATGCAGCTTTGGTGCCTCTCTGCTCGACCATGCAGGGGAAATGAGATCTTGGCAGGACTTTATTCAAACCCCTTACATGGACAGAGGGAGTTCAGGGAAAGAGGTGAGACATCCTACACAACAAACACCACGCATGGTCCCCATAATTTATAAACTGATGAAATACAGTAAGGATGGGGGGGCAAAACTCAGTAAACTTCCCCACATTCACCTCAAGTTCTTGCAGCCATGAGACCCATCTTTAGCCTTAGGACAGCCAGCTTTAGACTGCTAGGTGCTTTTTGGTGTGAGAATGATGATGCTACCATTTCACCGTCCTCAAAGTGTTTGTAATTTCTCCTATGAAATCACTAAAGGGACCCGCTGCTTGCGAGCTGAATTGGCATTCAGAATAATGATAGATAGTCGCTGGGTTAAAGATTCGGGTCCCATGACAAACCACTTCCAGGTCGAGTCAGTGGCTTCTGCAGGACGAGGACACGTGTGGGTGTGCAGGTATTTTTATGGAGCCGATCACACTAAACTGTTCCTTGGTTACCAGCAAAAGTCCATTTTTAGCCCTGGGGGGGGGCTTTCTTTGGCTGGTGTGGGAATATCTGCGTGCAGGTTGATGTCCTGTGAATCTTGGATGCCATGTTCAAAGTTTTGAGAAGAATTTTCAAAAATATATTTGTGATTCTCTTAGCGAGTGCCAGCTGGATCAAAACAACAGAAGAATCGAGGGGAACTACTGAAGTACTAAATATATTTAGAAAAAAAACTTCAGAGTGTGGCCATTGTATAGATTAACATCCAGTGTGATGCAGTATATGCTGGGTATACTGGGAGTACTGGTCAAACTGGCATTCCCGTTGTTGCAGTTGAAGCTAGAAGACATTCCAGTGTCCCTTACTACACATTTGAGTGAAAACAGAGACCTCACTGGACAACATGTTTCCAAGTCCATGAGCCATGATTTAGCCAGCAGATGGTTTAGGGTTCAGGGGTCTTCTGGAAACGGTCCGATAAGCCACAGAATCAAAGCTCTGGAAATGTGGAGGACTGGAAAGATCGAACGCCTTACGTTGACTCTTTACAGATTCATTTACCAGGGGCATTCTGAGCTGCTTGTGGAAATCAAAAACGGCTTGACAGCTTTCACACGCATGCCGTTTATCCTGGGTCCAGAGAGCTTTGAAGGCGGGATTTTCCTGAAATTAACACAACACCCATGCTGGCTCTTTTTTCTGGCACACAAGACAGAGTTTACCGAAGTAACTGATTGTTACACTCATCTTCACTAGTCAAATCAGAAATTCACTCGACAGCAGTGGACGTCCTGTGCTCTTCAAGCCTGAGCACCGGATTCACTGGTCTTTAGTCTGTCTTTGACAGTGCGGTCCCCTCAGAGCGCTCCGAGCTCCTGAAAGGAACTGGGTCGGTCCACCTGCTTCTGTTGGACCCACAAAGGTCCGTGATTTAAGCAGTGGGACTTTCCTTTACTGGTTGTGTGACTGACAAGCTCAACCTTACAATAACAGATGACTGTAACTTTAAAAAATAGCAATTACCCTAAATATAAACCAGATGTCCAGCTGGGGGTGTGTTTGATCCCCCCAACCCCATGGTTTATATATAGGTATGCAGATGAATGGCTATGATGCAAGGTGGCCAATTATCCTGGCGTTTGTGCTACAGTAAATGACTTAATGCTTTAATCATGCTGTCCTGGGCGCATTGCGGTCTTCCAAATAAGGTGGCCTTGACCGAAACGAAACGTTAGTGAATTGTTCGTGAGGCAAAGGGCAGGGTGTTCTCAGCGCGGCAGAACCCACCGTCTGCCGGATCCTCGACCCAGACTCAGACCCATCAGGGGGGTGCAGACCAAAGGCCTGCGTGACAGCCAGAGGATGGACTCCAGCCTCTCTGACTATGCTCTAACAGTCTATGTCTGTGTTCTTTACCATACAGTATCTCTGTGGTCTGAACCCTGCAAGAAACTAAAGCTTGTTTGGAAAAACTCCACGGTCCAATTCAATATTAGATTAAAATAGTACTTTCCATATACATACTCTGGGTAAAAAAAAAATATATATATATATATATATATATATGCTTCAGCAATTCCAAAAGCTTTTCTGTGAAAAGAGTATAAACTATCTAACGACCTGTTGCTAACTAATTAACAAATGGAAGGACAAGAAAAGAGTTTATAAAGGCTTCTTAGCTGGCCGAAGATCACCGATGATAAGGCTGCATTTTTTGGTGAAGTGCCATCAGTTACTGTTACCAGTTTAATACGCTATCACACAGTCTCCTAAGGACCCTAACCCCACAGTTGTGATCCCGGGATTCTGTCATCTCTCTGGCTGACCGCTCAGGTGACGCCATTTTGTACAGCAGTTCAAAGGACCCTCTCCCCTTATATCAGCGGTTCCCCCCCACTAGCTTTTGGGGGAGGCCTTGGCTTGACCTGCTACCACTTTTCTCTGGTTTGTTTTTTTTTTTTTTTTTTTTTTTTTGCTCAGTGCGGCCTGGTTTTGAAGTTTTTCTCTTCATGGGGGCTCTAATAAATACTCCTGAAAAGTGTCATATCCTAAAGCACATGTACGAGAGTGCAGTGTTGCCCCCACATCCCCCTGCTCCAGATGTTGGCGGATCTGTCCGTCACCATGGGCTACGGGTACACTCGCGTCGTGTGGCCAGAGCGAGTGAGCTGGGTTCCCCTCCTGCCCCTGGCCCCCAATCTGGGTAGAAATCAGCTCAAGGGCTGGGCTTTGAAATGTTTCTGTGTGGTAGACAGACTCTATTTGGAGTCTGTTTGAAAACCTGTGTGTGTGTGTGCGTGCGTATCTCTTTGCTGCCTTGTTTAACATGTAAATGGAGTCTTTCTGTAGTGTACATTCAAAAGCACGACAGACATGCAAATGTGGTGGGCAGTGCTGAGGCTGTGATCAAAGCCCTTAGCTACATGAATCTGCCCCACAGACAGGCAAACCATACCATGCTGGCCTTCCAAGGTCACAGCTGCCTCTTCATTGTGAAAAGACAGCGCTCCCAGGAGGCAAAAGCATGTTCCAGCTTTTCTTAATTTAAGTGATTAAATAAAGGACTCTTTTTGCCACTTTTATGAAGCCATAGCTGGGCCGAAGTATGATTCATTATGGCTTATTATGGTAGGTACGACCCACCTGAATCTAGCAGAAACTCCATTTTTAGTCACCGTCCGCGGAGAGGCTAAGTGGGACAGCAAAATCCTTCAGTCCCCTGAACCGATACGCCAAGTTGTTGTCAGGATGAAGCAGGGGATGGAGATGAAGATGAAGATGAAGTCTGGCGGGGAAGAAAAGACCTTCATCCCACCTCCCCGAGAAAGCATCAGCCAAGACACACAAGTGAATTCTTAGGTCACCATTACTAATCATACCTTCATATTAACTGATCTGATAATCTAAGTACAGGACTTTCTATGCAGGAAAAAAAAAAAAAAAACTTTATTGTTTTTACCACTGATTTTAGGTTTTGTTGCCAGTATGCATAATCAGGGAAGCACACCTGTCTTTTCATAGGAATATACACAGAAATTTGAGTAATTTTCTCTTAAATTGTAATTACCAGCTTTCAGCTTTTTCCCCCTGAATGAAAATACAGTTAATGTCCTCCCTGGTGAGTTGGAGGACTGAACTGAGTGTAGTAATACATCCGAGCCCTCGTGCTTAACTTCGCAGGAAAAAAACGGAGGGGACAAAAGCAAGGGGAAAAGGAGAGTGGGAGAGGGGGAGAGGAAGAGAGAGGCAGTGAGAGAGAAACCGGGAGAGGGGGGTGAGAGAGGAAGGGAGAAAGGGAGATTGGGGAGAGAGGGAGAGAGAGAGAGAGAGAGAGAGAGAGAGAGAGAGACTGGGCACACGGGCTCCGCTGTCATGTACAAGCACTGACATCATCATTGTAAAATTAGGAGCTGGTTTCTTCTTCCCTGCAGATGTGGAAGCTTGAAATTGCATTCCGTGGTCCCGTGCCACGTTTCATCAGCGTTTTTTCCTTCGCTCGATCCAGAGGAGCCGGCCCGCCTGTGCTCCCAGCACGGCCCCGGCCGGGCCCCCGCGATCCAGTATCCAACCCTGGCTACCTAATCCCAGGCCGTCCCCGGCAGGCCCACACCTGCGGCTGATTGGATCCTCCTGGAGTACAAAGGGCTGATTTACTGCGCCGAGGACGCGGGGCCCAGGACGCAGCTGCGGCAGGCAGGAAGGGGAAGTTGTTCATCATGCTTGGTGTGTTCCACTAACAATGGTGCACCCCGACGTGGGACTCCGGTGAAATAATTTCACATAACTGACAGGAGGCGAGATGGTGTTTGGCGTTATTGGGAAAAATGATTCAGGATGGAGGGGTGAAATACGAACTCGCCATTTTCCACTCACTTCGCCGGACTTCTCAGTGGGCAGGGGTGACGGTCAAGGGCGGAGGATTCCAGGCAGGATGGAGACGCGGGCCAGTCTGAACACGCACGTGTGTGTATTCACAGGTGCATCGTCACACATCACCATGGAGACGTGGGACTTCGGCGTGGACGGCGAATGTTGGGTCCGGGATGGTCGTGGGTTTGGACCATAACAGAGATTCAGGGCTGAAAACTCAATGCCACCTAAGCCCTAGATCTTCAATGATCGCTGAAAAACATCCTCTGCGTCACATAAAGCTTAATAACTAAACTTGCTGCAGCTTTTGGTCCACTTTTATTAATCAGACACAGCTTGAGCTAAAGTGGGCTCACTTGGGCCTGATCACATTTGTCACACTTGCAGCTTTGATCAGCAGGTGCAGTAGCTAAACAGGACAGCGGTGTAAAGCTATTTGAATTACTGCGGATGCTTCTAAGAAACCAAATGAGATGGCACCAGCCTTGACACTGCACAGTAGCTTAATCAGGATGCAAACTTTTAGTCTTGTAGACCTGAAAACACTTGAAGCCAGAGTGGAGCACTTTTACCCTTCCACCCACTCCCTGTTCCTACCAGCTATGGATGTTTCACAGAGAGTTAATAGCTCACTCCAATCCGATGTCTTTCCAAAGTCATTGGAAATGGAAATTGTGAAGCCAGTCCTTAAAAAGGGCAACCTGAATCCCATAATTCTAAACAACTATTGGCCAAATTCCTATATTCCTTTTTAAGGGAAAACTAATAGAAAAAATAGTTTTTTTGTCAGCTTAATTTTTTTTTTTATGTCAATCTTGACCACTTTCAGTCAGGTTTTCGACCTCATCACAGCACTGTGACAGCTCTTTTGAAATCGCTAAATGACATTTGTCAAGACACTGACATCTATACACTGTTAATCACGCACTGCTTCTTGAAAGACTACCCAGTTGGGTGGGGATATGAGGTACAGTTCTTAGCTGACTTAAATTATATTTAAATTATAGAGACTGTTTTGTTTCCACTGATAGTTTTTTGCTCAGGTTAATAACTATGTCGTGTGGAGTTCCTCAAGGTTCAATTCTTGGCCCGTCTCAATCTTTATATTCTTCACCTCTTGGTCAAATAATGAAGACAAATCGTATAATCTACCACAGTTATTAACACTGATGACACTCAAATATACAAAGCTCTCTCAGCAAATGATTTTAGTCCAACAGACTCACTGCGTTGACCAAATTAATAACTAGATGTGCCAAAACTCCCTTCAACTAAGGGAGGATAAAACAGAGATAATTTTATTTGGGAAAAGGAAGACAGACTTAAAATGAATACATATTTAAAGTCTAGCATCAAAGACCAAGTTAGAACTCTTGGTGTTATTTTAAACGCAGATCTAAGATCTCGTATAGCTATATGAAAGCAATTACAGAGTTAACATTCTATCGTCTCAAAAAAAAAAAAAAAATTGCCAGATTCAGAGATTTTATGTCCAAACAAGATGGAGAGAAACTCATTCATGCTTTCATATCCAGCCAAGTAAAGTACTCCGGTAGACTCTTGTCTGGCATTCCGAAAAACAAAAACGTGAGCATTTACCTCCTGTTCTTCAATGTCTGCTGGTCTATTTTGGCTTCCAGCTAGTTACAAAATTGGCTTTAAGGTATTGTTCTTAGTTTATAAATCTCTAAATGGCTTTGAGCCAAAATAGATTCTAGATATGCTTGAAGAGTACAAATCCACTAGACATCTCCCATCCTTTGATAATGCTCAGCTGGAAGAGCCCAGAGCGAGAAGTAGAATTGCTGAAGCTGCAGCTAAGAAATGAAACCAGCTTTCTGTGGATATCAAACAGGCCCCAACCACAGCTTCTTTTCGATCGGGATTTTACACACGTTAATTTTGCTAGGCTTTCATTTACTTTTTACTTATTCCTATTTTAGGTTTTCTATTTAGTGCTACATTTTTATGTGCTTTGATCTTTGTTGTTTTGCGTTTCTTGTTTCATTTACTTTTAACTCCATTCATTAAAAGTGATTATAATATTGTATTATAATCACTTTATTTATTATCTATTAATTTTTTTTAATTATTTTTTAATTGTGTTGTGTGCCATACGCGTTCTTTATCGTTGCGTTTTTTGTTTTCAAAAACTGACGCGTCGGGGATTACAGAGAGAAAGCCGGTGCGATAATCATGTCATTTTGTCCGATGCATCGCTGGAGGGAGTCAGACGGCACGTTATACCCCCTGTTTACAGGTTCAAGATGCCGATGTCGGCATGTTCGCACACACCGACCCCATGCAGCTCCCTGAGTCCCTCTGCCAGTGGAATGAGGATTTGCGGGATACTCGGCTGCGATCCGAATCACATCAAAGATGTTGGGGGTGAGCAGTTTTTTATAATGCAGAGAGCAGTGCCCAATCTTACAGACGAGGACGTGTCACATGAATGTTGCCGTTTCAAACCCTGGGGAGTTTGTTTAGGTTACACCGAATAAGGTAACCTGAAATTCCACTAAAAAATCCAGCTGCATATTATAAATGGGTCATATTTACCCTGAAGATGCTTTCAATAAAAGCTTGAGGTAGGAGACTAGATCATCCAGCCATCTTCTACCTGCTTGGACCGTGTCCCTGGTAACGATGCTTGGGTATGCTCTGAATGGGATCCATCACAGGCAGCGAAATACCCAGCTGGACATTATAAATGGATAAAATTTACCCCAAAGATGCTACACATGAAACGTTGAGGTAAGAAACCAGATAATTGTTATGTCAAAAAATGAAATATTGACGAGCTAGGTGTGGACAACATATATGACAGATAGAGTATTGATGCAGGCTGACATAACTGAGATGCCCCCAAACCACACTTATTCTGAGGGCCCCCCCATTAGTTTTTTGTCCCTCACCTCCCACTGTACATTTATTCCCCCTTTTCCAATATTACTAGCCGATACTGCCTTTTAAAACGGTATGGCAATGACTAGCCATATCCATGGCCTTTAGCGCCCCTGGTATACTGCATTGACCCCAGGCTCTTGGAGATGCTCTTAAGAAAGGATTTGCCACAGATATTGTCGTGGTTTTCCTTGTAATGTTTCTGTTGCGGTTTTGGAATGGAACTGTGTGTGTAAAGGAGCAAAACGGAATCACGCCAGTCTCCTGCAACTTCTTCCGCCAGGTGTTCGGACCTTTGGCTGTCTAGGCGGTTTGTCGGCAGAGTTGAGTCCCTTTTGGCCGAAGGTGCTTTGAACGGCAACTGGCTCTCGTCACAACTCAGCAGATCGGATGACTGACGCAGGAGGAGGAGTGGACGTGCCGAGTCGGAGCGGGTTTCCAGATTTCTCTTTTACCAGGATGGTGAACTCTCCGCAACATTTTAAGAAAACCTCTTTTCATTGGCTACGTTGACATGGGAGAGGGTCTCCAGCCCAAAATGCATTTTAGAAAATAATAATAAAAAGAAGGTGGACAAGCTGAGTTCTTCTGCACGTGTGCTGGAACTAGGAACCCTGGACACAAGTCCACCAGAACAAATCCTTTTGTGCAGGTCCTTTAAAATCCATTTCCTAATGGCACGCCTTTTAGGAAAGACACATCTCCTGTCCACAGGCCATTAAGGGTCGTGTATCTGTTTACTTCATCTGAAAACGACAAACAAATCACAATCTGCTGGCATGCACATTTCCAAATGATCTAACATGGTGCCACATCAGTGCACCTTTGATGGATAAAAACATGTGCATGCACTGTTGATACTGGTGATTAAATAATGTATTCAAGCCTTTATCTGTGGTGACCTCTGGATGAAGGCTTCACAGTAAAGTCAATATGAATTTTTGTAGTGAGATACCCACTCCGTATTGTGGCTTATGTCCTTCCTTATGTGTTAAACACGTGTCTGTGGGTATTTTTGCTTCCTGCGAGAAAATCAATCAGTCAAGGTGTATAAATCTGACGGAGGAGGCAGAATCGAAGACTCATCCTCTGGGAGGAAGTATGACATGTGGAGGAAGTCTGATGTACGGTACGTATAAACCGCTCGTGCGAACGAGGTGCCTTCCTCATCATAAGATCCGTGTCGGTTTGTACCATTAACACTCGTGGTTCAAATTCCGCTTGGTTCGTCTCTTGGCAGTCCGCTCTCAAATTCTTTCGTGAGCTCTAATGCAAGGGGTAATGTGTGTATTTACAAATCAGCCAATAAAAAACGACAAAACAGCCAACTTGTGGTAATAACTTCCAATATTATATTAGTAGCTTGACCACAGTTGGCTGTAGCTTATCACGGTCGACCTCCTGGGATTGTGACTACGTGTATAATTCAGCCCAGTTCTGACCGGTTATTTTTAACCAGGACCAGGCCAGCCGCCCACAGCCGCATTCTGGTGACACCGGAAGGTGCAACCGCAAAAGTTTCAGAGTTGGTCGATGGGCTGCCTGGTGTCTGACTCTCTTTAAGTAACCCCCTCCTGCCTAACAAGCGGGATTTCTTACAGGGAAGAGTCAAATCTATACTGATTGGATCCAGTGAAGCTTCAGTGAGTGTCACAACCTGAACGTGACCATTATCTGTTGTAGGATTGATGGCTAGGCTTCCGGCTGGCCTTTGGAAATTAACTAATCCCTGTTCATGTTGAAAGGGGTCCCAAACCTCACTGTTTAGGTCTGTATTACAGTGGTAGTGGAGTTTCTCTCTAATTAGACTGTCATTAGTCATCTAATGATCTGTTAATAGAGAAGATATGTGACAGGTGTTCATCAACCCCTGCACCTGTTCACGTGGGCGCTTTTAACTTCAGCGCAGGTGCGTCGTACTTTTCAGTCTGTGTCTAGTTTGGAAATACCTATGGACACTGGCTACTGCCTGCTGGTACTCACTGAGCTCTTCTAAGTCTGCTAAACTGCTGCCTTCTGTGGAAGAACCAGCCCAAATTAGCATCTGCTTAAGGTGGTTCTCAGTCTTCTCCTTTCTTGCCCCCAGAGCAGCGTCATAGATGGAAGATAGCTTAAGTAGAGGATAAGCTAGCTTAAGGCGTGTGGCCGGTTTTCTCAGAGTCTCCAAGTGCCATAATGTAGCATTTTTGAAGGCGATGTGTGTGACGCACCAGGCCAAAGTTAACTGACGTTATACAGGATACTCACCTGTTCATCATTAAGTTTCCGTCTCCTTTTTTAACGAGCCACACGTTACTCAACTCCCGTACAGCTCGATCTCCGGCCGACGATCGTCCAGAACGTCGTGCATTTATAGACATGCGAAGTGCAGAAACAAATGCTGTGAGACTGCCTGTCTTCCTGGGTGCACACCCTGCGTCCATGCAGATCGCAACAAGATTGCAATTATGTTAATAAAGCTGGGCCACCTGCATCAATTAAAAATCCACAGGGCCGGTTTACTCAACACATTCTAACGAACTACAGAGTTGTGGCCTGCGGAAAACATGTTTTTCTGAATTTCGCAGAGCCAGCCTGCGAAATTGGGGGGTGTGATGAAATCATAGGCATGCTTGCTTTAGCATCTGCGCCTATAGAGGTTTTGAGGTCTCTCAGGAACCTTCGGACCACTCGCTGAGCTCATGCAGGCCACTGGTTTGATAGTCAGGGTGACCACAGAGTTACAGGTTCTAATCCCCTGATGGAATTTGCTAGAAACAGGTAAAACGTAGTTGTGCATGTTACTTTGAATTGGCGAAAAACATTTATTCATGATACGTGCTTTTCCAAATGACTGTTGGGGGGCTTGGAAGTTCAGCAGGTGGGATTACTGAATTGCAGGTGCAGGGTTGGGGGTTCGAGTCGCGTTCTGTATGTGGAGCTTGCATGTTCTTATCTCATGTGCATTTTCCGCCCTAGTCTAAAAATGCCTCTATGTGTCTCTGTGTTGCCTGTAGTATGTCTGTACCCTGCATTCGTGTCCAGGTTATGCCTCAGCCTCATACCCTAGGCTGCCTGGCGTGGACTACAGACCCCTAAGACGTATGACTGACTCTTTTCTTTTTTGTTCTGCTCTTTTACAAAACTTAAGGATTTGAGTTTATACTTTTTATTCTAACCATACATTATAACCGTTGCGAAAATGTAGCGCATTAGTGGTGTAATTTTTGGCTTTGAGTGTTCATGGATGGTATACCCGGATCTTTTATGGCCGACTGTAAAGATGCCACAGTGGAGGAAGCTCGTGCTAACTGCGATGTGTAGAGACGTCCAGAAGTCACCGGAAAGGTACTGAAAATGTACGTCCATTAAATCAGACTCACACCAAGTTAGCCTGGCTGAACAGTCACTGCATCTCTGCCATGCAATGGCCTGAGGTCTGGAGAAAGTCCAGCGATTCTGGCTGCAAAGTAAAAATGCGGTATTGTCCAAAGAAGCACTTTTCTTTTCTGACGTTTCTTGAATTCTGGATATTGAAATGAATTTTCTGAATTCATACAAAACAGACTACAGATGGAAACTCTTGACGAATGTTCTACAGCCAGCTTTGTAATGCAATAGAACAGTTTGGTTTAAGGCCGTGAAACCTCGTTGTGCGTCTTTGTCCAGATAGATCCCTTCTGAGCCGTTTTAAAGATCGGTTACAAAAGGAAGTCTTCTCTAAAGCTGCATGGATCCCAGCTGCTGCCTCCTGAAACAGCGAGACATGTTAATCACTAACACCGCGCCATGTTGGCTAACGGTGGCAGTAAAGACGCCGCAGATCGTCTGAATCGTCTCGTTTTTCTTGCTATCACAAAAACAGACCCTTTCCTGTCTCCTTCTCTTCTCCAGCGCTCACATTTGCACATATTATGAAAAGGGGGAGATGGTGAGCACGTGTATCATATAGAGGGTTAAATTTAATACCTTTATTTCCTTTGGGTCCGATCCCTTAGTCAGAAGAAGAAAAGTTATTAGCACAGTTTGTAATGGTGTGTTATGGAGCCGCTCGCTCCCACCCGTGCCTTCTCCAGTTGGTGCAAAAATAGAGGGGAAGTTCTAATAATTTACGTTAAAACAACAGCGGGCAGAAAAGGTGCTGGAGAAGAGTTCTGCTGTTTTGTCTGGCGTCAGGTCACAGAGGCGTTTGAAGTGGTTTGATGAATACGTCTTATGTGAACACGCGTGTAACAGTTCTCATGATTTCTGAGTTACTAATGCGCCCACGAAGTTCAGGGTGATTAATTCAGGCGATGTTTATTATGGTCCCAGGGCCGTGATGTGTTTACTGAATGCGGCCTCCAGTTTGTTACCAACAGGGGGCATCATTCCGCTCCTTGTGTCAGAGCCATCCCCCCTGCCCTCTTGGAGGGTGACTCTCAGATCATTGCTCCTTCGTCTCGGTGTTTGATTAATTTTTATGTAGAACCCTCCTGGCTGGGTTGCCCCAGAAGGTCTTAAGTGGGAACATTACATACAGATGTGAAGCTAATGAACTGAGTACATATCAGATGGCTCTGGTTTTCACACACGCTTTGGTGATGGGGGAGGGTGGCCCAAAACCAGTCTTGGGCACGCTGACATTACTGATGCGGTGGTCTACCCCCCCCCCCCCCCCCCCCCCCGCCCCCCCCCTACCTCCCCCGCACCTTCACCCTACTCGCTCCGCCCCCCCCCACCCCTGCGCCGTCTT
>JAACJT020000021.1:17029828-17052496 GCA_009936485.2 Gymnarchus niloticus | reverse complement strand
GGTCCCTGGGCTTACCACACCGTTGTTGGGGGGGGGGGGGGGGCACAACCCCCCCCGCCGGGCCCACCACAGTAAAGATGGGGGGGTCCCCCCCCCCCCCCCCCCCCCCCAGCTGAGCAATGGAGAGAACCGCTGATAAATTTGTCCAGTTGGCCTTTTCCCCGTTTACAGCAGGAAGTGATGTTCCACACTTGTCTAGAGTTGTTCTCGCTTTTTCGGAACAAGCCATGCAGTTACTGACAACTGTGCACCGTGATGTGAGATTGATAATATAAAATAAGCTCAACAATTGTAAATAATAAGAACAAGTGAATTTTCAGAAGTGTGTTTTCTTGGTACTGATCGCATAAATTAGCGTGTTAAATTTTCAAAAGTAAATTAGCTCGTAGCTGTAAATTAAGGTGTAAAGATGAATCTGATAGATGAGTAAAACTGAAGCGTTGTTCACTGATCACTTTTGTCCCAGTTGGGCTCCCGTACGTCACATCCAGAAAACACAGTGTAATGGGAAGAATCCGCTGGTAATCCCGAACATCCTTCCCACCCACACTGCCTGTGGCCCCCCCACCAAATGCACCGGGGCGCCGCGGGGACCGAACAAATTACAGCAAATTACGCGAACGGGACGGTGTGCCGACAGATTTGACTGACGTTAATGAAACCTTTCGAAGGTGGTGGCGGATTCTGAGGGGAGGCCCCGTCTCCCCGTCTGCTGCAAGTTTCCCCAATTTCTCTAATTGTGCCCAACTGAGTTGTTGCTGATGATTAAAGCCGGGCAGAGGAGAAGGACTGGTCTCCATTGTAGCGACAATTAGCTATTAGGCCATTGATTACGATAATGCGGGAAATGGCCCATCGAGATCAGATGTTAAGTCAAACACCTGGCCTACCTTTAACTCACACACATCTGCTCCAGAAAGTGATATTCTGAGAGCGGGTGAGGATCTGGCTCTCCCCGGGGATACACGATGCAGACGTAGCTCGAATAAATGAGTTTCGGGAGAAACTGTGATGCAGGAGGATTCTTTTGGCTCGTGGGTGTACAAGAGAACCCGTGATCATCATCATAAGTAATCAGACAATCAGGCTATAACTAAACATTACAAGGCTTCCATGCATATAATGGCAGTGGTATTCAAGCGTGAAAATTTTAGAATTATTGGGGGGGGCAGGTTACTTTTAAACAAATGATCATGTTTCAGCCTAGTCTTAAGATATGGAAATTTGCATCTTCCCAGAGAAATTGGATAGCTTTATTGACATTAGTGACCCCCCCGAAGACTTTGACAGCGTCGGCCTTACATTTAACACGAGCTTCATGAGAATGTTAGTGTAAGTAGTTCAGTGACCCTTATGCAATTTGTTGTTGCAGCAGCAGAGAATCCTTAAGGTTCAATTGCGATCATCGCAAAGTGACTCTGGACATATTTTATTTTTGTTAAAAAACTTCACATTTTTTCCAAATGATGCCATCGCACCAAGTATTCTCATGATCTTTTGATAAACCAAAACAAGACGTGTTCTGTCCAAGGACCAAAAACACGAAATCCCTCTTGAGACAACGGTTACAATCAACAGCAAAACCGTGGCACTTGTTTACGTGAAAAAGGAGAGGACTTGTTTATGGAAGAGTTATGAGCATTAAAGGAGGAACGAGGAGGCAAAGAGAAACGAGTCAAAACAACTTCAGTTGAAACAGTAAATTTGTTATGTTTACTTGTCAGAAAAACCAAATCTTCCGGCCTGCTGTAGAAAACCAGTAGAGACAGCTTTTGGCTTGCTGTTGATATCGAACTGATGAAATGTAGTTTATGAGCCATTCGAGGATTTCCTGTTTAAACGACCACATCATTGTGAATGAAGCTTATTCAATGACGGTCCATGAATTATACCACAGGGGGTCAGCTGGGTGCGTTATTTGTGCCATGAGTATGTGAGGCTGACCGTAGTGTGAGGTAACCACACTCACATTTAGCCTCACCTACCTCCCAGGCGTTAATCCTGGCCTAAAATGTAGTGTATTACTCACACACGCTAGCTGATTATTCATTTCTTTGTTTAGTTGAGCCAGCAGCCCAATGCTTATGTTATGAGTGTACTGGATGTTGCCGGGTAACACTGTGTGTTCTATAGCGGGTCTGACCAGATTCTTTTTGGTTAAAATCGCATTGTTTCAAGTGTGCATCTACATCCCCAAGTTAGAAAAATTCGGGACCGTATGGAAAAGGCACATAAAAAAAGAAAATGCAGTGATTCTTAAATTGACTTTTATTTCATTGCAGACAGTATGAACCCAAGACATTTCACGTTTTGTCTGGTCAGCTTCATGTCATTTGTTAATATTCATTCATTCCTGCATTTCAGGCCTGCAACACATTCCAAAAAAAGTCTGGGCGGGGCAATTTAATGCTAGTAATGAGGTAAGAAAATTAAATAAAGATGTGATTTCAAACAGGTGATGTCAACAGGTGATTGTAATCATGATTTGGTACAAAAGCCGTATTCACAAAAGGCTGAGTCTTTGAGGAGCAAAGATGGGCAGAGGATCTCCAGTTTGTCAACAAATGTGTTTGAAAATTGAAATGTTTAAAAACAATGTTCCTCAAAGAAAGATTGGAAGGGATTTGCATGTTTCTCCCTCTGCAACACATAATCTCACTAAACGATTCAAGGAATCTGGAGGGATTTCAGTGCGTAAAGGGGGAGGAGCTGAACACCCGTGATCTGCGATCCCTCAGACGGCACTGCATCAAGAACCGTCATTCATCAATAGCTGATATAACCACATGGGCAAGGGATTACTTTGGCAAACCTTTGTCAAGCACTTAAAACTTTAGCTACTGTGCAAAAAAGAAGCCTTATGTTAACCATGTCCAGAGGCGGTGTTGACTTCTCTGGGCTCGGAGGCATCTGGGATGGACTATCGCATGGTGGAAACGTGTATTGTGGCCAGACGAATCAGTATTCTAGATCTTTTTTGTAAGAAATGGACGCTGTGTACTCTGGACCAAAAACGAAAAGGACCATCCAGACTGTTATCAGCAACGAGTCCAAAAGCCGGGGTCTGTCATGGTATGGGGTTGACCTTGACAAAGGTCATTTATACTTCTGTGATGGCAGCATTAATGCAGAAAAGTACATCGAGATTTTAGAGCAGCATATGCTGCCCTCAAGATGACGTCTTTTCCAGGGACGTCCATGCATTTTTCAACAAGACAATGCAAAACCAGATTCTGCACACGTTACAAAGGCATGGCTGAGGAGGAAGAGGGTACGGGTACTGGACTGACATGCCTGCAGTCCTGACCTGTCCCCAAGAGATAATGCGTGGAGAGTTTTGACCCAAAAAATGCGACAACGACGACCCCGTACTGTTGCACACCTTAAGACGTGTTTGCAGGAAGAATGGGACAGAATAACACCTGAAAGGCTTCATCGCTTGGTATCCTCAGTGCCAAAATGTCTTTTGTGTTGTGAGAAGGAATGGCAACATTACAAAGTGGTGAATGCTTTACCGTCGCAGCCTGAAATGCAGGAATGGATGAATATCAACAAATGAAATGAAGTTGACCAGACAAAACATGAAACATGACATCTTGGGTTCATGCTGTCCGCAATGAAATAAAAGTCAAACTAAATTTAAGAATTACTGCATTTTGTTTTTTTTTATTTGCATTTTCCATACTATCCCAACTTTTTCTGATTTGGGATTGTAATTAAGAAATAAATCATTGATTTTTTTTTTTTTATCCCAGGATGCTTGAGATGTCCTTTTTAGTGGAAAAATAACATTTTTGGCTTCAGCTTTTCTAATGTGCGGTCACGTCAGTCAGTTTGGATTCCGGACCTTGCGTTCCTAGGAAAGCGTGTCTGCAGATACTTGAAAGCGTAGCCCATGACACAGTTAAAACACATGTTTCGTGCTAAAGTGCACAATAACAGACGTGGTAAAGGCACAACGCTCTTCTTATAAACTCATCCTTAGTGGGTCCGGTTAACGTTCACCTGATTTCATATTGATTCCAGAAATCAGTTACGTGAACTGCGTTCAAAACAAGAGTTGTAGCGTGTAGGTAAACATTTACAGAAGCACCACCTGACTAGACGGCTGAGGAAGTATACCTCTCCAGGGGGGTGTCCTGGTGAACTGGACTGTGCCGTGTCCGTGTCAGAAGAATGTAGAGTCCTGTAGCCTTCTATAAGCAAATGCTACCTAATTAACACAGTAGCAGATTTAAGAGGGCGACTGTGTAAGTGGAAGTTAATGGGTGGTTTGTTTTTCTTACTTAGGATTGCTTTGGAATGGAGGCCAAGATCCTACCCGAATATAAACAGACAGAAGCCAGCCATCCTAATGCCTTCGACCGTCTCCGGCACCGAGGCTGCTCGTGGAAAATGCCCGATTTCACACGAGGAGGCAGCTTTTAGCACCTGTGTACCTGGGGGTAGCGTAAGGCATTTGAGGGGGTCAGAGGAAGGAGGGTGTTCGCAGTCCCTGTCGCACAAAGTCGCTGTGTCATGTTGGAGTTTTTAGGAGGAGGGATACTGTTCCACACGCCAGCTGTGTTTTTTGTATCAAACCACACTCAGAGAAATAGTGCATGGCTGAGTTGGGGGATGCGGAACAGAACAGAAAGGACCGCAAAGAGTTTAACAGAGTTGGTCATTTGCCTACATCAGGCAATGCTCAGGATTTGTTCTGTTGGTACATAACACCTGTCAAGAACTTTAGGTGATGATACCTGTGGAAACACCTCATTTATCCTGCTGCTCAGGCCTCTGGTAGATTGTTTACTGCACGATTTATTTGACCTGGCAGCAAAAATGACTTACCGGACTAGGAAAACACGAAGGCTGTATGAGGTTTTCAGGACAAATACTCAGGAATCGTCCATTAAAATGGTCAGATGTGTCCTCGGTTGTCGCTTGCTGGGATGTTTCAGAATGTGAGGATCAAACTGGAGTGAAAATTGTTGGGGTGGGCAAGGGTATGCATACCGATGTTAGAAACATTATTCTATCACTTTGGAAAGAAGAGCGTTTCAAGTAGAGGGGCAGTTTAAGAGGAGAAGAGCCAGAGTTGGGTCACGATGAACCAAAATAAACAAGACTAGACTAGAAGTAACCCTGAGTGACAGTCAGTGTACATTGATCCATCCCAGCTCAGCGTCGCTGTTGTACAGAGGCTTAGCTAATGCAGGTTAAAATAAAAAACATGGGCTTCATTTTTCAAAATGCATGGCTAAATATTAGTCAACATCATAATCCACATGAAAAAACCACTTCACATAAGAGCACGCAGTCCCTTTAAAACACACGCACACTCGTGCGTGTATTAGTAAATCTATACTGTACTATTTACAACTTCTGGTTGTAATCAAACCAAAACAGGTCATTTAAGGATCAAGTACTGAATGTTTTTCTCGCCTAGCTGTTCCAGAATTTTGGTGATGCTGTTTAAAATATTGCACAAGGCTGCTTTCCCAACCCAAGAACAGTAGTTTAGGGTTCCACGATTCGTTGTCTCTAAGGATGCCTTGTCTGACATTCCAAGGTAAATGGTTTGGAAGAGGTGGAACTGCTCTACATGTTGTTGTAATCTCCACAGGATCTGCAGAACGACTGCTCATTTTCAAACGCTGGCTTTACGCGGCGTCGTCGTGAAGAACGGTCTCACGTCGTTTGCACAAGGAAGGCTTTTTGATTTGCACGGGAATGAAATCAGAAGTTTATATCAAAATGTGGAGTTTGCCAACGATTGGCCTCCTTTCCAACGTGTGGCACCCGTGTGCCTGAGTGGTCCGTGAACAGTACGGTGAGAAAAGGTAGAGAAAACTCGCGTGAAACCGAATCTCTCCAGGTAGGGCGTACATGTGACTGACATGCCAGTTCCTCGCGATTGGGCAACGTGACGTGGGACTCAGGATCGCTACGTGGTAAAATGGGACCCGGCAGGCTGATTAGAGGGACCCGGGGCGGGGGGGGGGGGGCACCCCATGTTAGGGCAATGCTTGGTGCTACTGCTGGGTGACCCTCGCGGTTTTTTTTTTTTTTTTTTGTCAGGCGTCCCGTCGAAGGGCTGAAGGACTGGGAGAGGGAGAGTGGGAGAGGGAGGGAGGGAGGGAGGGGCTACTTGGACACATTAGTTTCAAACTCCGATGCGTCGCTGCGTTGGAATGCATTCAGCACTAATACTGTTCTCTGGGGCTTCTCCGTAAACCAAAAATGTTTCAGTGCATACTTTGGCTTATCCGTCAGTGCTTTCAAAAAACCGCCCCGGCATCAAACTGTTTACATTAGCTGCTACTTATTTCGCTGGCGTTAAAGCAAATTTCAGTCCGCAGATAATAAATAATTTTGTTTTCAGTTATTTTTCTTTTCATATTTCAGACGGAGGCCCAGATAGCAGCATGTAAAGTAAATACAAGTGCTGGGATGGAGAGGTGTGGAGTGAAGATCTGCCCTCCAAGCCCTCCACGCCATCATCGATGTATAAGCTTTGCTGCTAAGGCAGATGTTTCTTGGTTCTAAACCTCCGCTGGTTTCAACCTCGCTTGGTCCAAACCCTGGGACAGATACCCTTGCAGGGTCTCTGGCTCCATTTTCTTGGCTGGCTGAGGACATTGTGGCCAGTCTATCGGGCCCTGATTCTTGGTGTATTACGTTACAATGCAACGAACCTCGGAGCTAGCTTTCACCCTTCCAGAGCGGCCCAACCCTTGTTTCCAGAAATCATGAGCTTGTCTGATGAGAAACATGAAGATGCAGTTATTATTCTGTGAAATCATCCTTTTGGACCATTATGAAGATATTTTTGAGAGGCCAGCTGGCACTAGATTTAGTTTTGGTCGGGCCTATGCTACATTCAGTAGTGCTCAGCACTACCCAGCAGAGTTGGGGCACCTTTGACACTCACCGGCAGGCACGGTGACGTTCCTGAATTCTCCTGGGAAACTGTGGCAAAGCCACGTGAGGTAGCACCTGGTCTCTTCCAGCTGTGAATGGCGGCTTTGCCATGACTGTTACCGTTTCTGTCACCTCGACACGCTGGTCTCCCTGGCAAAGCGTCCGTGGTAATGATTCGCACTGCACTAAAAGGTATTTTGGATGCCTCCCCTGGCAGTGGTAGCTGCTCTTTTGCCGATTGGTACCAGACTACAGAGGAAAACCCAACAAGCAGGCCTGAAAACGGCATCGTGGGCCGCCTGGCCCCTTGGCCCGTAACGGAAACCACATGGCTCCCGCTAGTGTATCATTACCCAGTCCGCTTGCTCCGTCGGCTGGCTCAGGTGGACCGAGTTGTTTGTCATTCAGCCGCTCTGTAAGATGGGCTAAATGTCAACCATCCACAGAAACACAGCTACAGAAACACACAAACACACACACACACACACACACACACACATTTAATTAGTCTTTCATGTGACTGGAAGACGTTTAACATCCTGACACAAGCCTGGCTACCGCTACAGTGTTCCATGTGTGTTTCATTACCGCATCGGCGAAATATTACCGGACTAACCAGGTACAACATGCCCTTCATCAAACCCAGAGCTTCTGTCTGTTAAATTACACTCACGGCTTCCATGGGGGGGGGTGCTTGCTGATTGAGGTTTGAGATCCTGATTCAGGCTGGGCCTTATATATTATCAAATTCTTTCATCTTGTAGTGAGATGCAATGCATCCTGTCTGATTTATAATGCCTGGTGGTCTTGAAGCTATATCCATTTATTACATGTAGATGTGCCAAGGTGTTTTCACAGTTACAGGCTGTGCTTGATGAATTTTTTAGCATAAAGGCGTTAAAGTGTTATGGTGAGGGTTAAGGGCATGAACACACGGCATATTACAGCTGTATTGGAAAGTATCGTCTCAAGAAATGTTTGGTTGCTTTCGATGTACATTGTAATTAGCACATACTCATGTTAAGTGTCTCGGGGCATCCGTGTCATAAAGGCACTATAAAAAAAAAAAACACTGAATTGAACTAAAGATGAAATGTGGCTCTTAGATCCATTCAGCAGGGGACGTTGATGTGTCCTTCATCCTACGACAACCTGAAGATGTAGAAACACAGAAGTATTATGGACTCCTACGGCAAACCCTGGGGTGTCCATCCACACAACAACCTAGCCACGGAAAAATAAAACCACAGGCTGTATGTTTTTCACTAATTTGGTCAGCTGAAGAGCGCTGCTGCAGTTTATTGCGATCTCAACATCTTTCAGCATGGCTCCATAGCACAAGTAGGGCTCTTGAAAAGGCAAGCTGAGGCGGGCGATTAGGAAATCATTTTATTTTTAAGGCTTTAGATGAGGACACAAAGCCACGTTCTGCTTCTCTCCTCTTTCTGCCTCCCTGTGTTATCGTTCACCCCGTGGTCTCATTGCAGGTGTCAGTCATCACGTCACGCCTGCCCCCCGAGGCCTGTAAAAATATCTCATTTTCTGTAAAACCATTTGAAACACAAAATACCATTTTGTCTGCTTTGCGTCGTCCGTTTTCATGTTTGCCATTACCACGTGGCAGCTGCAAACGTGGGGCACAAGCCACAGCTCACGTGATACGAGATTCAGAAAAACCGACAGTAATTGTCGTCTCTCGAAACCGGGATTACATGAAATTGTACTTGTTTTTTATCCCCCCGGGCCGATTCAGTCCCCCGCTGAAGGCTCTCTTGGATCTGAGCCTTCATCGTGCACCTAGCGGACCTGTAGAGAAAAGCAGGAGTAAGGCTGTGGTAGTGAGTCTGTGTGTGTGTACGTCTGTTGATATGCACACCTGCAGCAGGATTTATGCGCTTGCTGCTGAGTGAGCGGTGATTAAATCCAGGCCCACTGTAAATTCCCACACAGCGCTGTTACAAAACACGCTCCTCATAGCGGTCTTACCTAATGCTCCTCTGTAACTTACATCTACGTTCGTACATAAAGCACGTCTACAGGGCAATTTAACGTGCATCGACAGTGGTTACTAAACACACATTTATGGTGTTTGCTTAATACACGTCCACCTGCTGCGGTGTTAGCCACAGAAGAACTTAACACACCTCTACGGAGGTTTCTTAGCGCACATCCAACTCTCCCTGCAGTGCGTAGGTAGGCGCAGGACGAACCGCTTTCATAACTGACCCGCAGAGCGGAGAGAAGACCCAAATATGACCGTTTGAACCTCAGAATGAGGAAACAGGAAGTCGGCATCCAGACTCTGGCGAAATGGAAAACACGCGGAAGGCTGGCTGGCCGGTACGGAGATTGGCATGCGTGGTATTGCTGGTCAAGCCGTACTGGTTAGGAAATGTCAGAGGCACAAAAAACTAAACTAAGATGATCACAGTGTGAAACAGTTGACCAGCGAGACACCAATGTCACCATCCAAGTAACACATCAGCTGGATCCCAACATTGTCACGGCTCTGTTGGAATACCTCAGTAGCCTTGAGCTTTCAGAACCCCCCCTCCACATCTTTCTCCTCTCTGACCCCCCCCCCCCCCCCCCAAACCTGAGCCCGAACATCTACACGTGGTCCCATCAGCATCGTCGTGCGGTGCAGTCCCGACCCCGCAAATTACATACCATCGTGTTCCATTTAAGCTATGCTTGTCCTGTCCAATAAAGCCTCAGAAACGGCTCCAAAAGAAAGCCATTCCAAAACAATGCTTGACTCTGTAATTTATATTATTTTGTTAAGCAAGCGAACAAAACCACTACAGAACACAGACAGCTGTGCGTAGCAAGAATTATGCTCATTTAAATAGTTACATATTTGCCCAATCCCCCTCCCCCCCTCCCCGGGTTCCTCAAAACGGCTGGCAACGTAAACGGCCGGGTTCGAGGCAGCCACCTGCTGTGGCTCCTCACCGACGATTCTTGAAGCGTTCTGCTACGGAAATGACGGCACTTTTGGGCAGCGGTGACACGGTTTATCTTGGACCACGATTCCCGTCGAATTTTTTATCCTTAATTTTGATTTAACGATAGCTAAATTAAATCCCATTTGTGCCGAATCCCCAAACTGGACCTGGCGCTGGTATGCTCGCTTCTGACAAGGTCGCATGACATTGTGCAGTTTCCTCTCACACGTTCAAGACGATTTCATGAGGGACTGGAGCCGTAAATGACCCAAGTGATATAACAGCTTAATAAAAGAGAACCTAAAACTGCTGGATCTCTGGTTGCCCTGAAACTGGGGCAGGATGTTGAAAGCTGCTGAAGGTTTCATGCTTAGGCTGTAAAATGTACGTTCTGGGTTTAATGGTCCTTTGTTCAAGCTCCTTGTCTCATCTTAAAAAAACAATGGAGCACTCGTGACAGACAGCCAGATGCTTTAGGTGTTGCATCAGCAAATTTTTCAGAATAAATAGAAAAATGGACGCCTTATTGTTTGTAATTTGATCCTGTAATGTGATAACACAGCCGCACGTCTGAACTAAAATCAGTATCCCGCTCGTATACGGTTACACTTCTTAACTCAGTCCATCCACATTTTTGATCTCTTCCTTCGCCTGCACACCTGAGGCAGGTAACCAAGGGCTCGATAACTGGCTGATTAGTAGAATCGGGTGTGTAGGAGGCTGGAGAGTTTCACTGCTGCATTGGCAGTCGCCGGCGTGTAGCAGAAGGAGAGGAGAAGCAGCATTTAGAGCTGCAGGTGAAACAGCCAACTTCAAATAGCCGTCTGACTGACATCAGCTCGTGTGAACAGAGCCGGGTCACGAATGATAAATGTGCAGCATTAAATATTGCATAAAAGTTCATAAATTACACAAACGACTTCCTCCTCACCTCAGGATCACCCCAGTATCGTCAGACTTACTTTAAAATACTTGTTTTGTAATTTTTTTTTTCCCTCCGTTTTGGCCATGGGCCTGAATCGTTGTGAAAATGTCTCTTAGTTGTTTAGATTTTTTTTCGGGTTCACTATAGTGGACATGCGGACGACTTGCACTTCAGATCTCAGAGTGAACGGTGAAAGTTCGGTCCGACCGTACAAAGGCCATGGCACGTGCCTGCACTCTAACGCTGCCCCTTATGGAGGCTCTGGGCCTGAACCATCTTCCTCCTAAAGTCAATATGATGCGACCGTGCAGAGATTGCAGATTTGCAGCTCGGGCAGAGAAGAGTGAGATGAAGAACAGGAGCCAATTTGAACAGTAAAGAGGATAGGAGAATGTAAAACCTATCCACCGAACGGTCACACTAAAGTGGATGTTAACCGTGGGAGAACCATAGAGACTTGCGTGGTCACACCCTCCTTACAGAAAATTTCGGGCTCTCCGCATTTGGCCCCCGGCCCCCGGGAGCACGCAGCTGAAATATCCATCACAGTTTCCCCAGCGTCCCTGAGTAGTGATGAGTATTCTTAAACTCCTCTCGCTCGTAAATGTGGAGGGAGCTGGCTGCCTTCCGTCCGCCTTCTGTGGGTCCCAGCGGCTCACACTGCACATACGCGGCAGTCGTTAGTCCTCACGCTTCGCCCCTCATCCCCTCAGAAGGATTCGGAGCCCAAAGTGGCACTCGAGCAGAATGAAACATAACAAAACCAGGGGCCCACATACTTGCTCCATGACAGCGTTCTTCTGAAAACTGACCGCGAGCTGGACCCCGAGTGCCGGGGAACTAAAACAACACTTTTTCACGTTATGACCCTGCGTCGGGATTAATTACTCCTACGGCTGTAGACGCCATCGAGCCTTTCCTTAATCTAATAACACATTTGTTAAGAAAACGAATGTGCTTTGGTGCAGCTCTACATAAAGGATGATTCGTATCGTGTTACTTGGCGGTTCCATGAGAAACAGAATCTTCTGTGTGCCACACACAGCAGAAACTGTCAGGCAGAACCGCGTTTAAAGCGCTCTTTAGTGCAACATCATTCAGGACCGATGATCTTTCCTGTATTGCCACATGACCTTTAATTTCTCATATTCCTTTGGAATGAGCTTAAATTGTTTTAGTTTACAATTAAATTGAAAGGTTTATTTTAAAACATCAGGAGTCTGAATGCAGTCCGCGTGGAAGTAAACAGATGTTCCAGTTTTTATTGCTCAATGCTGTCAGCTGGTCCTCAGCCGAGTTTGATAAACACGCTTATTGTGCTCTGCAGAGAAAGCCGGACGAAGCGGAGCAGTGGTCTCTCCTACCTTCGTGTCATCTGTGAGGTCGCCGGAGACGGCAAGCCTCTCGACTAACAAAAACAATTTATCGAGAGGTTTTTTTCAAACTTCCTGGAAAAAGAGACAGAGATTGCCATTTTCCTGTTTCTCAAACTACTGTTCGGGGATGGGCCAAGCCATTTTGGGGTGTTCAGGACTCAGGACTAATTATGCTAATTAAAACCAGGTTCCCCTCCAGAGCCCTTGCAACATTGACAGTCTGCACGTCTGCAAAACTCACTCAAGGGACATTTTCACCCATGTGCGTTTGCCACCGATGTCCGCAAGCGGAAAGGTGACGGATTAAACAGCCGATGTTATCGATCTCGTCCGCACTGAAGAGCAGGAACGTTTAAGCGTCAGGGCCAACTCGCTGCGTCGAGGACCAGGAAGTTAAATTAATGGGCGCTCGCCTACAAGAAAAGAGTAATAATTCTGACTTCAGGCCCTGGTTTATTACAGTTGGAACAGAAGGGGAAAAAAGGGATGTCTTCCATGAGCTCAGTGCACAGAAGCTCCACGTCTGATGATTTCATTTCAAGTAAGGATAGGTATTGAAGGCTGGAACCCAGCAGGCCTTCTCTGGGCCAAGCTGACTGAATATCCATTTAAACGAAGCGTGCTTAAGCAGACAGGATGTGGCACTCATTCCCTATCTCAGTCTACCTCACTAGCTTCTTCTTCTCGTCTGGGAGGTGAAGTGTATCATTCAGATATGAATGGCTGGGAAATGTGGGTAAGAGCGCCGTATGCACTCGCACTGTATCTGTGTGTTTCACTATCCGGTTGAGCTGATCTCTGGTCTCCCACTCCCCACTCCCCCTCTCCTGAGTGTGGTGGTCTCAGGATCCAGGCGATGCGTGCCTGTCGGGTGGGAAGTGTGGAATTACCATCCGCTGCGGACTAGCAGCTTAGCGGCGTCACCAAGAGCAGTCCCGTAAAACCGCCGCTAGTGTGCAAGAGGAACATATCCGTTGGTGTGAGAGCTCGCATTCCGTCGAAACACTAGCAAAAAGTCCGTGAGCTGCTTCCCGGACACTCCGGCATGACAGCATTACACGATGTTGGCCTGGATACGAGGTTCCATTAAAGGCCCCGTATCTGACGTTGGAATGCATGGGACACTCGGAGAGGGAATAATTAGCACGCCGATTTCCGGCCTCCAAAGGCGCGGACCCGCACAACGTGCGAAGAAGAAGGGATCAGAGTTAGCCTAGAGTCACATTCCGTGTGAGGAATCAGAGTCAAAGTGAGAAGTTCGTGATCCAAAGGGAGGTGGCTACGAGGGAGGGAGTCGCCTCGTGTGTCTCAAAGCAAATCGATGGATGAGCATCACACACAGGAGACCTCAACATCGCAAATTCTCCAGACAGACTCTGCTGCATTTACGTGTTATTAAAACATTACACTACGACTTATTTTGAGTCTTTGGGGATTTTTCCACACATAATTATATTAGAATCGTTTATGAATTTGTCATGGTCAATTCACGTTACAGCATTTTGGCCAGAATACAGAAACACTAAACTCTACAGGGGACATTAGGCAAAAACAAAATACTGTCCATTTTTGTCTGAAATACATGCACATTGTGGCATAAAAATCCTTGATATGGAGACTACATTACTAACAACAGAGATTTGCTTGGCCCACGATTTGTGTTTTTTTGTTCCATGTTGTTGCTATTTTTTAAATGGAGGGTATGAAAACTTGAAGGTTCGTCTGGGCTGGTTTGGTACCATCTCCGTCATCAGTGCTGCTGCATTGACCCCATTTCCATGTGGACTTGGCTGTCCCGCTGTGTTTCCGTTGATTCTGTTAATAACATGGCTATCCCATAATATTCATTTGATTAGTAGAAGTATCATATCTACACAACAATGAATCGTCGTCTTCTAAAAGCAATCTCGTGTTACATGTCGAACACCCAGGAACTGAAAACCCTTCAGTGTCATTCAGGAGGTCCGAACACGTCCAGAAGAAAACGCCAAGGTTCGAAGGATCTCGTGCTCATCCTCCTGCAAGGTGCTTGTGAATGCAGGGGCCCGGTGATGAGAAGAGTGGAGCTACGCCGAGTCCGGTGAGCCAGAGGCAGCCTTTTCTCCACACATGGGTCGCATTATAGATCGCATTATAGCCGCTGCATCGTTTTCCCGCCGATGGGGAAATGGCCTCTAACCTGCCCCCTCTGGACACATCTGGCAAGAACGAGATGAGAAGAACTGTGATGCATGTTGCAACTGAACGCAAACAAACACGCCACTGTTTTGTACTTTGAAACTTCTAAGCATAAGCACATGACTAATGTTGTTATTGTTGTTATTATTAGTGGTAGTTTTCAGTAGTTAATCAAAACACGAGTGTATTCCATATAACGCACTGTAATTTCACTCGCGTTCCAGATTTTCCAGCTTGTTTCTTGTCCTGCTGACACACAGTCTAGGACTCGTACCTCCTGTAGAGGAAAGTACACTCGTTTTAGGAGAGAGAGAAGAATCTAGTATCCGTCAGCCTTCACGTCGAGACTCGTCACGGGAAGCATGGTGTACCTCGGGCCGGAGACTCGCCTGGCCCTTGCCGTCAGGATAAAAACGCACGAGGACCTCAGTTAATCTAATCAGCAGAAATAATATTTGAACTGATAAGCTGACACGTCCCAGAGCAGCCGCGGCTAGTCTTCTGGCATGTTTGAGATGCTGGTAGGTGAGAGGCCGCCATTCTCCCCTCATTAGCTGTTATTTTCGTTATGAAAACACACACCATTTGCAGGAACGGCAGACGGCTGGGCCGTCTCAGCAACCTGACCAGATTGTGACCCACCCACTTCACCTTAAAAGGTCACGAAGCCAAAGAGAAATAGACTTTTGTTAAACACGTGGCCAAACGTCTTTGGCTTTGTCATAAACGATGCCTGCCGGTGAGTGCTGGCAGTTCAGCGGTGGTGTCGTGTAATTGGGCAATAACAAGCTGAGGAAATCGAAAGGAGAACTGCTCTGTGAGAACATGGACACTGTGGAATATTTTCATACAAAATAAATATTTATTCTTAACGCAAGGCTTCCTCTTTACCTGACGGGGCGAGATTGAAAATGGGTCCCTCTGCTGACATGAGCAGACCAAGCTGAGTGGTACCTCTGGGACACACAGGTGTTTGCCTGACTAAAGTCTGTTTTTCGGCTTGCCTCGGTCGGCATGGTAGCCACTCCAGTGATCACACTGTCTGAGTTAAAACAGTCCCCCTGGTCATATCGCTACAACTTAATGCAAACTGTAGTACTTTGAGTAGCCACCAGAGGCACTCTGCATTATTACTCTTTTGGTTTATGCATATTTTTGATCTTGCTAGTCTTTGATATGCAATTCAGCTTCTCCCTTGTGATTAAATGTCATAGGCAACGCTATTTATTTTACTTACTTAGATATAAATTAAATAGCAGCACATGCCCACCCTACACACTTGTGGGTAGATCGATACCTGTGACTTCAGAACACATCACAGTCCCTGTGTGAGTGTAGCCGATTTCTGCTGGTGCTGTCTGGGCGCCAGATGGTGTGCCCGGGTGTAAGCGGGACAGCCGTGTCGCAGCAGATTGTGTGTGCTAAGGTCTGCCATGCCAGATGCCAGGGAAAACCAGAATGCCTCCCTGCCGGGGAATTCACTGGACACCTACAGCGATGTGCTTGGATCGTTTGCTCTGGGCAGCTTTATAGGAGATCCGAGATGGGAATAAAGAGGAAGGTTCTCTATGGATGCCGTGCTGAGATGCCGTGAGGCAGTAGAGATGTCACCTGAATCCAGTGAGGCATCAGGTATTTTCATAAACACAATCAAGTCCCTCTAAAATTACTTCCATTTTTCCTGCTTTAGAGCTTGATAAATATTCAAATAATTATATTATGAAGTGATTATGAAATCTTGACTAGCAGGGAAAGCTGTGGCTAGAGGCGATTCTAGAGTCTGTTGGGGCCCTAGGCAAAAATTCACAGCCCCACCCCCGCCACCAGCGTTCATCACCATTACGTTATTAATACTCTGACAGCAACAAAAAAATTGCGAAATGTAAACTTCTTTTTTATTTCAGAAGTTCAGATTACTATGACTTTCAAAAATATAAACATTAAGAGCAGTAAAAAACAGAACAACACAACGGGCCCCAAGCTTTTGCCTCTGGCTGTAGCATGTCAGCCTGGGTGCAGGTGCTCCACAGAAGCCGGGCCCACCAAATGCTGCCACTGACATATGAACCAGAGTCCTACATCCATCTTTGCATAGCAAGCAATTTTAACAAACCACATGTGGTTTGGCCCCAATTAAACCAATCTAAAATATAACGGTCTTACATATATTCATTACGTTACATAAAAAAAGAGTCTGGATTTCTTCACGACTTTTTAAAATGCGTTTCAGTTGATGGAGCGTCTGTTTCAAAGCGGCGTGTTTAAGAATGATGCAATTCTGTCGTTAGGTTGCCAGCTTATTATTTAATTAGCACAAACACTGGCTGTTCGAGGACGTCGATAACAGTGATTGCGTGCTTGGATCATTAATGATAATGTTACACACGGGGCGTCAGACGACGCGTAACAGACTAAACATACACATAAGCACAAAGACAGAGACTTTTATCGCGATCCTAATAACTTAATTAGCTGTTAGGAGAAGGTAGTGCCATGGAATCCATGCATCAATGCTGCAGGTGCTTTAAAATGCCGCGTGAAGACTAATTGGATATAGACAGCACAGATATCAGGGAATCAGCGAGGCTTCAACAGGCACATCAGCAGACACTTTGGTCAGCTTTTAGCTGCTCTCATTATAGTCAGAAATCACTTGGAAAGAAGCTGGATGGATGTGGTCATCTGTTCACCAGACAGTCTTTAAAAGCACCACCCCTGTATACCCTCGTGCCCCTTCCATACGTACATGCTTTATGGCCGAGGTCACGTGACCGGGGTCACTAGGCACTCTGGCCAAATGTGAACTTAAGTTCCGATAAAAATCATTCCAACGCAGCAGAAGCTCGGTTTAATGCCTGCTTTCACTGTACAAACACTTCACTTAAGCGGACATTTTATAACGGCATAATTAAGGGCCTCGGTGTACAGATTATCAAAGGATGTCAGTATTCAAAGGCCTCTTGACACGATCAGACAGTCTGGCTCTGGTTACATAACGACGTAACTATGATAAAACATCCCCTTCCAAACACTGACAAAAACAAACCAGCAGCTCTCCGCTGAATCACCCTGGAGTGAATCCTGTCTCTGTTTTCCCACCGCTTGTCATCTAAACATTGCTTTTGCATTTTAAAATGTCTGATATGATCAGTGAGCATAATTTTCTTTGTGATTCCTGGTGTGGGATGCACAGCACCCCTCTCTACAAGATGGAATGGAAGCCCACACACACACACACACACACACACACACAGAGGGGGTGCTTGACCCAATTCCATTCTTTACAGTTTGTTTTTTCTTCCTCAGGAAAAAATGTAAATTATGTCTCACTTGTGTTTTTTATTATACGCGGGCTTAAAATACTTGATGTGCTTCTGTGGCAGAAATTGTTGATTAATCCCGAGGTCAGAGCTCTTGAACTTGGCCGAGTGATGCTAAACTGGAGCGCAGGGGCGAGAGATTGCTCATAAAATAAGCACTGGGAAGAATGTCAGCATATTTCACTCGGCTAGATGCTCCTTCTCCTTCTCCCGTGACATAAAGACACGTTACACATCAAATCACACTGACCATCCGCTTTCCGCCTTACCCTGCTCGACGTAATACGAAGCTATAAACTGCGTGTTTGTTACTATTAATAAAGCTGGAATGCATGCTCACGGCGGCAGTTAAGCGTAATCAGCCCCGTAACGCAGGCGCGATGCGCGCAATAAACGGCGAAGAAGCGGAGCGGCAGTTTCAGCAGAACCACCTGCGCCCAGCAGGTGGCGCATCGTCTACATCAGTCCAGCGCCGCGAGGCTCTGCCCCGGCAAACGGGTCTGGAATAAAGAGCGCAGACGGGGAAGCCCCAGTTGTCATAACATAACACGGAGAGGCAAAAAAGGAGAGAAAGACAGGAGTAAATGCCTACCACTCAGGCTCGCTGACATTTTATTCTACGTTCATTGACGTTATTTGTAAGGCGCTGGAAAAGGAGCGGTCATTTAACGCGTAATTTAACCGTGTAGTGCGTGTGGGGCAGCTATGATAAAGTCTGATTGTGTGGGTAAGAGTAGAAATGATGAAAAATACAGATGAAATATTCCGTGATGGATCTTAGCTATAATTGTTGAATATTGCAGAGATTATGTGCTGTTCCTGAGCGGAAAACGGGAAAGTGGAAAACGGATCATCTGCTAAATGATGACACTTTTTCTTCCATGAGAAAATAGTAATAAAGCAAATTTAAATGCATCTTGATTTGGACATTTCGTTTTGAAACAGCCATCAAAGTGCTTTAAAGTCAGTTCTTAAATACAGGGGGTTTAAACGAAAACGCCATCTGCTGCTTTCTCATTCTTCATTGTGTTTTTTTATCATATTTCTATTAATTTTCATTCAATTAAACATTTAATTTAATTGCGTTGCAGCTGAAATACACATAAAAAAAAAAAACAAAAAAAAAAACCTGACAGTCATTCTTGTCATGCAGTCATTTTCCAAACATCTTCAGTCAAATTTGTCTGAAATTTGCATTGCATTTAACTTGAGTTAAAAAGGTAAGAAGCTCATTTTCACATGGGTGACAAATGAAATAATGCCTTTAGAGACTAACACGCGTGCGCAGTTTCTCTCCCTCCCTGTCCCGAGTGTAAGTGACAGTTGTATATTTAGGCTAATTGGAATAAAGCGAGGCTTGATTTAGCGGTCTTACGGTCCGGGACGGCGGTCAAAGCTCTAAAGGGAAGGGGAAAATCAGAGAAACAGCATCCATGTAAGGTTTTAACATTTTCTTTATTTATTTTTTTTCTTCTTCCTTTTTGTTGCCTTTTAGATTTTTTTTTTTTTTTTCAGCATCATGCTGTACAATTTATTGTATGAGTTAAACAAGCCAGATAATAAAAAAGCATCCAGAAAGCAATTTCATATCACGTCTTGGCATAAGCGAAACAGCCACTTAATATCATAAGAAGGCAGAGAAATCAGTAGCAACAGGAAGGAGGCAGGAAAATAAGTTCAGGCTTCGCTATGCCGATAGATTGCGATTACAGGATTAAAAACGCCTTAAATCTTATTTTCATTTTTACTGGAATCGCTTTAATATGAAACATGCATGGATTTTTCATTAATTCGCACTCATCTCGTGTTGTTTTTGGCCGACGTGCAAATGCATTTAATGCGCGTTTTTCGATTGTGGCGTAAGTAAGAAGTTGTGAGCTCAATCGGGGCGCCGGGGAACCAGGGAGAGGAAGCTGACTCCTGACTTCATCTTCCAGCCTTCCCCGTAGCTCCTCGCTGCGCTGCCTTACACTTGACTCTGCGCTTCGAGATCCCGCAGCAGTTTGCATGAGGAAGGCGGCGTCGGGCGGACCTGCAGGCGAACCTTAAAGTCGGACTTTTACAGTAAGTCAAGCCTGCGGGGTGGGGGGGGGGTGGCCGCGTGACGCGCATGGGGTCGCCTCCCATAAAGAGGGGCTTCAAGCCCAGAGCGCAGGACAGTGTATGAAGGGGCCGGTGCACAATGATCATCACTAAGCGGGCTGCTTTCAGCGAAGCACAACTTTCCTGAGAGCCGCACGAAGCTCCTGAAAGCGTTAAAGTTTGCTGCGTGAAACTCCCTGCGACTTGTGCAGAAAAGAACAGCTGCTGGCGTGACACCGCTGGACCCACCGCCTTAGACCAGGTAATAATCTCTATGATAATCTCTATAATAATCTCTATAATCTCTAGCCGGGCCTGTATTCCTACCCGAAAAAACGTGTTTTATCATCTGTGAGCTTGTGGGCTTCAGCATAAAACATCTAATCCAGAAACTTCAACGCCACTCAAGCAGAGCGCTTTTCCTGCACCTTCGTCGTTATGGTTTATTCCCAGGGAGCAGACCTGCTTCTCCAGACGACTAATTGCAGCGCAACTAAACTTCTGAAGTCCTACCCTCTTTTTCTATAATCCGGATTATATCAGATCCTAAACTGGATTAAGCGGCTTGCATGAACCCGCAGTTCTTTCCAGATCTGTGGCCATGAGCAGGTGTCCCCGATGCGTTAATATAATAATAATTCTGATAGTTATGGATCGGCTGTTTCTTTCCACGCCGGAGAAGCGGCTGAGACGTGCCGCCGTCCCGTAACTCCGTACGTGTGTCTAATATGAAGGAGCGCAGTTTAGAAACGTTTTCAAAGGATCTGATCGGGGGGGGGAAGGCGCTTTTTCAGCATTGCATTCAATGAGTGTGAATATTTTACAGTAATAGGCTTTGCAAAATTACAGTGTGTTTACGCCTAATGAAGCGACAACAGCGCTAATAATAATAATAATAATAATATTAATAATAATAATAATAATAAAAAAGGGCTCCACGTCTCTGTGGAATGAGTCGTCGGTGACACCGCCTCTGCTCTAACATAAACCGATTTTTCAAAATTTGCCTCTCCCAGACTCTCGCTTATGATAAATCTGTGAATTTACTAGAGTAAATAAGCATGCATCCTTGTTTAATATCGCGCTTATTCCGGCGGCTCCCTGCTGACTGCACGCGTGCTGAAATTAACCTTTTAATTCGTTTCAGTCTTACTTCAAATACACTTAAACAACCTGGGCATAGTTTCGAGATGGACCCGGTGACCCGGGGACAGCAAAAACAAAAAGTACATCATGTGATGAGTGACTGAGCTTACATGCTGTCACCCACAAAGCCATGGCCCCAGTCACAGCTTATAGCAGTGATTTCTTGTTTCCTCCTCGGAGATCTCAGCCACCTCTGCTGACGTTTCATCTCCCGGTGCCTCTGAGTAATTTCACCATCATCTGTTGCTTAAAAGTTAAATCAGGGCCTAAACAGAAGCTGTTCGCATCCCAACAAAAGCCACGCGTCCGGCCGCCTTGCGTTTTATTTTCGCTGTTGATTCAAACGCACCAACGGAGAAACGTCCTCTAATTTTCCCAGCGTCAGCTATGTCTGTTTTTAAAATTAGCATCACTTAAATGTAAAACATTTGCTTTCCTTACGACACGCTTCAATAAAAGAGAATAAGAAACTAGTGCATTTGGTTTTATTTCTTTATTTGATTTGATTTATTTTATTTTTTGTTAACAGCCACGCTGCCTGCCAACAGACCGTAGGCCGATAAAAATCATCAGGCAGAATAAGAAGCCGCACGGAGAATGAGAGGCAGAGCCGAAGCCAGGCTTATGGCGCCGGCCCGATGCTCCCTCAGACGCCGCCGTGGTTCCGCTCAGGTTCATGAGCGCCAGATGACCGCACGGTTGCGGTCCAGCGGTAGCAGGCGTGACAGGGACGAGCACACACACGTTGATAGTGCGGGATGGGGTCAAGAGGCCACACACTACACCTACAGCCAGGCTTCTTCAGACCCTACCGACGGTCTCTGACGGCCGGACCCTGAACATCTGGATCATTCATCCGTTTACAGATTCTGCAGCTGTGAACCGCCGCTTTTCTTTATCATGATAATAACAATATAAATATTCACGGCGTATTTTATCTTAAAAAGCCGCTTAATTTTAGACGTCTAAACGTTTTTATTTCATTGAAACGGTCAGGGTACGAAAACGGCGGCTGGTGTTTAGTTGTGTCTTGAGGAGTGTAGGAGACTGGGATGCCCACATGCCGATCTGAGAACCCGGTCATCACCTGCGACCCCGCTGAGTTTGTAGCTGCCAAAGCCGGCCTGAGTCTGATCCTCTCCGCTGTTTGAAGAATAAAGCGCGGCTTCTGCCGTGTCATCATCAACGCTAAATCTCACCAATTAGCAAGACATCTCCCGGGCTTAGTCTGGGTCACCAGCGATGGAATTCCGCAGGATGTTCCGACTTGTTGGTAGACACTCGTGTGTTTTTTTTACCAGATCTTCGGACGCCCCCCCCAGCCACGCCCCCCCACTATTTTAAAAGTTATTCTATTAGAAGCCCTGTGCCTTACTGGCTACAGCATGGTCTGAGATCTGTAGTACATCTATGGAGACTCTGAGCTTTAAGCGTCCCGGGCGGCCGGGGCTGACCGCTGATCTCCTCTAATGACCCAGTAAGTAAAAGTCAATTATTTCTGCGTCATGATCAGACAGACGAAATCCCCGGGGGAGCCTGGAGCTCCCATGGCTCTAATTAGCACTGTTTTGTTCTTTATTTACGGCGGCTATAGCTGGATATGGTCCTAATCTAATCCGACACGCACTTTGAGTTTCGTAAAGGTGGATTTTTATTTGCTTAATATTCCGATTAAACCTAAAAACGACCGGTTCCAGCACACCTTGACCCTAAAGGTGGATTTTTATTTGCTTAATATTCCGATCAAACCTAAAAACGACCGGTTCCAGCACACCTTGACCCTAAAG
>JAACJT020000021.1:17014522-17029540 GCA_009936485.2 Gymnarchus niloticus | reverse complement strand
TATTCTAATTAAACCTAAAAACGACCGGTTTCAGCATACTTTGACCGTAAAGGTGGATTTTTATTTGCTTAATATTCCGATTAAACCTAAAAACGACCGGTTTCAGCATACTTTGACCGTAAAGGTGGATTTTTATTTGCTTAATATTCTAATTAAACCTAAAAACGACCGGTTTCAGCATACTTTGACCGTAAAGGTGGATTTTTATTTGCTTAATATTCTGATTAAACCTAAAACGACCGGTTCCAGCACACCTTGACCGTCAGTTGCGGAGCGACAGGGGGACGACGGCTCCCTCTTATAAATTACAAAGTATTTTAAAATCGCTTTAAAGTGTCATTTTGAGAAGAGTGCGGTGTAAACCATACTGATTACATTAAAGAAGCCTGATTTACGTGGGTAAAACATGCCATAATGTATCGATTATTACTTTAAAATGAATTCTATTCCTAAGTAACTCTCTTCAGAGGCGAGAGGCACTGAAATCAGGTAAAATCGTGGGAAAAAACCCCGTTTCTGCCTCATCCTGTCACTCAAGGCGCCGTGTTCCGTGGTTCTGTTTGTTCTTATAAAGCTGATTAAACAGAAAGGCATTTCTCCTCCTGAATGCCTCCTTTCAGTCTACCTGTTTGAAACGCCCAGTCTGCCAAACACACGCCGCCGGCAGCCTCCCCGGTTCGTGGTCCGGACCGACCGGTTCGGGGTCCGGGGTCCGAGAAGAGGGGGGGCGAAACGGGCCTGATCCCCGAGTAATGAGGCTCCTCAGCAGCCCGGCTATTCGTGTAAGCTCTTTAGCGCAGGAAAAGAACCGAGTTTGGACCGGCTGACGGTAGCTCGCTGTTTGACACAGAAAATAAAACCATTCATTAGGGACCACTGAGAGCAGGAGTTCCCTATCCAAAATGGAAAGTGTAATAAGAATAATAAAGCCTTTATAATTATGATTTAGGGCAGCACGCAGTGTGGCTCTTAAGGAATTTGTCTTGGCTACAATTTTAAACCTATATTCCTGCTTTTTAATGAACATGGAGCATACATCAAAGTTCCTTCTTTATAGCTAGTTGCTTAAATGGGTATTTTGTGTAAAAAAAAAAAAAAACTCCTCATTGCTGTAGCTCGTACTAAACAGCTACATGAACCCAGATGCCAGAATCTGAACGGATTTTTCGTTTCTGTTGCAGTCCGACGACTGTAGCTTTGCTGTTAGCGGCTGGTGAGCTAACATGGGAAGCAAGACCCTCCCGGCTCCTGTGCCTCTACACCCCTCGTTACAACTGGCCAATTACTCCCTTCTGCAAGCATCCAGCGGCTTCCAGCTGCCGTCGGAACACGTCCCCAGCATCTACAGCTTCAGCACGCTGCACGCCGTGCACCTGCACCACTGGGCCTTAGGCTACCCACCGCTGGCGCTGCCCCGCTGCACATTCTCCAAGCTGCCGGCCCTGGTGGATACCCGCTTCCCGCTGCCATCCGTTCCCGTCTTCCCACATGTGGCCGACCTCAAGCGGGAGAGCGCGGGGGCACCGGCCAAGAGCAAGCCCCGGTTCGACTTCGCCAACCTGGCCGTGGCGGCCACCCAGGAGGACCCGCTCAAACCCGAAGACCTCAGCTCGTCACCTGCCGTGGGCTCCTTGCTGGATGTGGCCAAGCTCTCCCCCGACCGGAAGCCCAGCCGTGGCCGACTGCCATCCAAGACCAAGAAGGAGTTTGTCTGCAAGTTCTGCGGCAGGCACTTCACCAAGTCATACAACCTGCTGATCCACGAGCGCACACACACTGACGAGAGGCCCTACACCTGCGACATCTGCCACAAGGCCTTCCGAAGGCAAGACCACCTGAGGGACCACAGGTGAGAGGCGGTCCACATGGAAACCACCACCGAGCGGCCATAAAACTCCTTACTGTCTTTCCTACCATTCCTTTTGATTTTTATTTTGTCCCAGACTGTTTAAAGGTCTCCCTTAATATGTTTATTTTAATAAACATATTGAAGTAAACTTGACATAAACTCTGACCGAGATCTTCTCTCTTTCTCGCCTTCCAGGTACATTCATTCTAAAGAGAAGCCTTTCAAATGTCAGGAGTGTGGGAAGGGCTTCTGTCAGTCTCGGACCCTGGCTGTTCACAAAACCTTACACATGCAGGTGAAGGAACTAAAGCCATCCAAGATAAAGTGACCCATGGGGGGGTGGGGGATGAGACCGGTGTGGGGGACCCTGGAACGAACAGGAAGAAGGAGAACGGATGTTTTAGCGGAATGAGAACGGGGAAGACACTCCGTCAGTGGTGCTGGCAGGAAAACCACGTGGCAGCGGCCAGAATGCCGAAATTGAAGTTTTGCTGACAACGGAATCTCTGACTCAGCGATAATTTGGGGGACTTGGTCAGAGGAGTGACTCGGACCAAAATTAACGCTGTCGTGTTTAACAATCAAATCTCCTCTTTTTCGGGGGTGGGGTGGGGGGAGGGGTGGGCGTTTGAATCTGTGGAATATGATCAGGGGCCTTCTGACGGCGTCGTGGACCCCCAGTCCCAAAGTGTTTGAGAGGGACATTCGAGTTCTCCAAATGGTCTTTAATAATCTTGGAGATGGTCTCACCAGGGATGCATATCCCTCTTGCCTTATTTTAAAGCTCACATTCCAATGAATTTTTGTACAGATTTCTGTTTTGTATAACTGATATTTGGCACTTTACTCTGATTATTAATATTTACATATATCACTGGATTCCTTAAGCTTATTTTTTAAATAAATAGTCATTTTCTAAACGAAACACTTTGTGGTCGATTGAAGGGAGCGCTATAAGTGTGGGACATTTGACGTGTGATTTTGTGGAATTCAGATATGGCTTCAGTGACGTTGCTGGGCATGTATGCATGTCTGAGTTGGCCAGGGTATCCACCAGGCCCACATGGTATCTAGATAAGTCTGGATTCCTCCCAGCACATCGGGAAAAGGTGGCGCAAATCTGTCACCTGCAGGGGCGTGGTCAGCAACGTCAGACATGATTATCGAGCACAGGAACACCACTGCAACCGTCAGCCAGCCCACCCCCTCACGCGGAAAGGCCCCCCAATAGGATACGGATGCTATTCGCCCTGTGTTACTCCCAGGAGCCTATTCAAAGCGGACGCAGGCCAGATTCAGCCCTGCACTTTCTTGTGTGATTGTATCTCTTTTAGCAAAGAGCATCTCAGGTATTGCTGCTGTCAGGGTATCAAGGCAAAACTCCACATCCACAAAGCTTATGAGGTACTCTAGTAGGGTGTGGTCCGGCATAGGTCCAGCCTTGTCGCCGTGACAACACTTTCAGCTCGCTGGGATTTACTTTTGTTTATATGGCTAATATGACCGATAAGAGGATTCAAAAACAAAACTGAAGGATGTTAATATATTTTAATATAATCTGTACGGATTTCAAAGGAAAACACACCCCTCCGAGTGCCTGAGATTCAGATCTGTTTTGAAACCAGCCGTGTTTTTACAAGCATTAGTCTTATCAAAGAAAAACATAATGAAGCCATATATTTTCCAGAGCGTCGCATATCAGCCATGACTCAGGGCCAATGCCCTTTAAGACCCAGCGGGACTCGAGCTGGTGAGGTATTACTATTGAGGTATTAGTATCAGAGAGGAGAGATGAGTGTGTCAGATCAGCCTGGCTTCCCTGATGTCACTGAGTGTGACAGCATCTAGTCAGCATCGAAGCCGTATGTGTCCTTCCTGGACGCGTCGCTGTCATGGACCGTATGTGTTCGGTTCTGCTGAATGAACCACTGTTTCGGGCCCTCAGCAGGGGAGCTGCAGGTGGGCCGGATTATTGCTCCCCTCTGGATACGTAGGCGTTAAACCGCGGACTGTCTAAATCGTCACGGGCTGCGGTTGAGATGATGTCATAGCCCTGGGTGGGGTGGTGAGTGTACAGGGAGGACAAAGAGTTAACTTCAATCTGGACTGGTTGGAATTCTTCAAACAGGCGCAGGAGGGAGTCCCTGGGCCCTGGGTTTTTTTTTTCAGTAAACCTGTTCTGGTTTCACCCCTACCAAGTATCTCCTCCGTGGCAGTCGACCAATCGGAATGGCCCATGGGGGGCCCAGGGGGCCGGTGACGAGGGACAGGCCCCCCCCCCCCCCGAACCTGTTTGCTGAGTTAGCCATTAGCACGGCAGTAAAGGCACAGCTTTCCCCTTCATGTAGAAGCCGTTTACCCAACGTGAGCAAACTCTCCTTTTTTCTTTATTGCTCAGAAATGTCTTTCGTGCAGAGACCTCCTGAAAACACAGGGCTTTTCGTGAACTGGTTTAATCACCTCAGGTTACGCTGGGTTAGCATGGTGTCAGGCAGGCGACCCAGGACCCCAGCTGGTGACACTCCACGCGGGCCAAAGCGTGCGTCAGACCTGGGCACCATCCACCACAGCACTGGGTACAGACCTCTCGGGTGTCAGTACTGTTTTCACACAGTCACTTCACTGGGTGGCTGTTTCAATCCATCTTCACCCTCTGACCCATCCCCCGTATCCCCCACCCCCACCTCCAAACTTAAACAAGACATTTACTTGATTTAGCTGCATAACTTTGGCATCTGCAGGGAACCTGCGGTTTTCAGCTCTGCTGTGCCGAACCTCCCCCAGCTCAGTCCGTCATGAGCAGAATAATAATCTGTCCCTCTGTGAATGGACTGGTGGGGGCTCCCAAGCAGTGGCACGGTGGACACCGGAACCCAGCCTGAGCTGGCGCCTGGGATTCCTGAAAAACGTTTTCCCTGGAAAAGCGTGCTAATTCCATATCGCACACTTCATTACGTCCACTCAGAGTTTTGGGGTTCTCCCAGATGTTTACGAGAAACTCCGACCGTTCCAGCAGCCAGATATCTCCAGTTACACACACAGCCTTCATTCCTGCCGCTTCATGACATATTACATTATGAGGCAACACGATATTCACGCGTCCGAAATGTGCTCCCAGGCTTGTTTGTGTGTTTGTGAGAGCGGAGACCGCCTGCGTATTTGAGGGCCAACACTCTGAATCTGATGGACACTACCACCCGACTCTGCTGTCGGTCCCACGCTGGGTATGTAGAGCCAGGTGGTGGCGGTAATAGAATTACAGTTTTAGTATTAATAATTAATAACACAGACATGGCTTCTCGAATGAAAGTGCAGCACGCACACACGTCTCCCTGGTCACCCCGGTCACACGTTCGGTGACTAAATCGTAATCGTTGGCTGACTGAGGATTCACAGCCTCTCTGAGATCAAATGCCGAGTGATTGTCCGCTCGATGAGCTGCCATCCCGTTTTTTAAGGAATTGACACTCCAGTGACAGTTTTTGTGAAAAAGCAAAACTGAGGTATTTATCACAGTGTCATTTCGTGACGGTTTCTGGGAATCGAGAGCTCGTCGTGAACATTCAGCACGTCCTGGCCAAAAGCATCTCCTCTGCAATAACATTGACCATAAAACATGTTAAAAAACGATCATCCCATCAAGGGACCGTGAAAAAAAGAAGCCTGTTATCAGGTAGCAACTTCACTGCTGCTTCTCAACAGGCTCGCATGCATGTAAATATTTCAGAGCGTGTGCTCGCTGACTCTTCCTGAAGTTCTCCCTTTCGGTCAGCGGGGACAGTACAGAGCTACTGTTCCTTTTCCGCCGCACCGCGGGTCTCTCCCCACTGCGTGGGAGAGCTTTCCATCCGTCTCCTGCAGAGGTAGCCCCCGGGAACAAAAGGCGTGGTGACGGCTCCTATCAGATTTACAGCGTTAAATGCGATAGATGGTCTCCGCTTGTCCCCCCCCCCCCCAAGAGTTTCTCAAATATTGATTCAGCACAGGAGGACGTTGCTGGAACCATATTAGACGCCCCTGAGACTGAGGACTAAAGAAAATGTATCTTGTAACCGCAGGCAAAACAGTACGGCCGTAAACCTTTGCCTGTGGTTGGTCTCCTGGCCACGACGGGGGATTTTACAGCCTCTGTGTCAGCAAACTGGCCTGATGGGAAACGACGACTCAGAGGGGCAGACCAGTACTGTAAACCAGAGCTCCAGCCTTGAGCTGAGTAAATCAATAACCAGTTAAGCAAAATAATCTATACTGTTTCGTGACATCGCCCGGATATTAATGTGTTTTTGTTTAATAATGGTTCTTGAACAGAGAATATGAAGTTTTGAGGAGAGTTTGGAGTTTTGAAATGTATGTAGGAGTGTCCTAAGAGCTTGGTTTCCCTCAGAAAGTGGGTCCTGGGGGGGTGGATTTCAGGAAGAAGACCCCCCCCACCACTCTTTGGCCTTCCTGGCACTCTTCGTTCCTCGCTCCTTCCCAGGAAGCCAGGAACCCATCTGTCCGTCATCATCTCCCTGACCCTTCTGGACGAGCCAGGGACATTCTCCCTGCAGCTGGAGGGTCGAGGCGTGGGTGTGGACACCACTGTTCCCTGCTCCGTCACAGGTGGTGTGGCGGTCATCCTGGCAGTGAGAGCTCTCCCAGACCCCCCCCCCCCCGGCGATTTAACAGGCCACGACATCGATACAGGTAGAATTAGAGAGGTGAGTGGCTCATCATTCGTTGAGTCATCACCTCCCTGTGAGTCACATTCTGACTCTGATCTTTGTGTGGCGTTTGGTTCATTTTCTATTGAGTCACCACCCTCCTGTGAGCCACACCAAGATCTCTGAGAGATGATTGGCTCATCATCCATCAAGTAACTCCCCTCCAGTGAGCCACACTGTAGCATGCATTGCCATTTGTTTTTTTTTTTAATGAAACAAGAGACTAATCCCTTCGGATGGTGAGCGGGAAGGGAGCTGAGGGGACAGTGGCAGGCATGGTGACAGGTTTAGGGCCCACCGTGGGTCTCGGCACTGGGGGTGGAGTCGAGGCCAACAGGATAAGCAGACGACAGGCTGACGGACATCGTGCAAAAAGGGACTCTAGCCCGCCATCCCAGTTTCCTTTCAGTGGGAAAGGGAAGCCTGCCCCACATTGCTGGGGAAACCAGCAGAGAAAAGAACACGGAAGAGCCTGGAAGGTGAAAGCGGGACCCGCTGAACACCACTTCCCTGTCCCGCCGTCTGCCATCATCTCCTGTGGCCCTCTGCAGCTATAAATACCACCTGTCTGTCCCCGAAGGTCTCTGCACGAAAACCAGTCGCCCGGTGATCGTGAGGTTGACTGGAGGTGAAACATCTAAACAGCACGTCAGAAAAAACATTCCACAAAAAAAAAACCTAACCCCCATTTCACACCACCAGCAGGAAGCATCAGACTCAGGAGCTTTTGGTGGTGCACTGTCCCCCCAGCAGATTCAATCCCAGAGAACGGTTCCAGTGTCATGGCTGCCAGATCTTGGGTCTGTCATCTCAAGTAGCAGAGAGAACCCACACTGTAAAGCTGACACCACCGATCCAACACCTAGGGTGTTTATTGGAATTCCTAAAATTAGCAACGTCGCTTTTTTCCTAGGGGTGCTACTACATTCCACCGTAAGAGAGAAGCCTGATGAGCTAAGAGAAAATGAGAGATCCTAACTACTACATTCCACCATAAGAGAGAAGCCTGATGAGCCAAGAGAAAACGAGAGATCCTAACTACTACATTCTACCCTGAGAGAAGCCTGATGAGCCAAGAGAAAACGAGATCTTAACTACTACATTCTACCGTAAGAGAGAAGCCTGATGAGCCAAGAGAAAACGAGATCTTAACTACTACATTCTACCGTAAGAGAGAAGCCTGATGAGCCAAGAGAAAATGAGAGATCCTAACTACTACATTCCACCTTAAGAGAGAAGCCTGATTAGCTAAGTCAGCTGGTCAGTGGAGAGAACACGAGTCATTCTAACTCTTCTGGGTTAGTCTGATTGGTCAGTTAGTCTTAACAGAGAGGAGAGGAAAGACTAATTCAAGAGCAAAAATCGAAAGAAAATCTTTACCAGAAGCTCTAGAGCAGAGTTTGTTTCACAAGCCAGACTGCGATAGGTGATGCCATCACCAGACTGGACTGAGCTGGCATCACATGTCAAGCTGGTCATGAACGATACCTCTAAGAAAACACATCTGAGATCCGTAATATTGCCTGGGAACGGTTTATCTGAAAACGTTCTGAGACAAGAAGAATAGTCATAAAAGCCAATAACCCACTGGAAATGTGGGAACAACATCAGCTACAACAACGTGAACGAAGGCCAGTCAGTCATGCTCCAAGAGCAGAAGGTGCCTCGGCTCTTTGCATTTGCCTTCCAGCCTCGCAGGAAAAACTGCGCTCGCCGGCCGTCTCATGGGGAATGATTTGCGACTCGAAATTGCGGCAAATTACAAATAAACGCGAGGAGAGTAAAACGATAAAAACAAGGGCAATCTGCAGACGCTGAAGCCCAAACCAGGCAGGACGGACCATTCATTAGGCCGTATTAAAGACCCAAAAGCCCATAAATGCTCAGCCAAGTTAGCACATTGTGAGTAAACAGAGTCTGATCCAAGCAAAGCGTAACCCTTGAAATATTTCCAGATAATAACCATAAGCCTTCTTGAAATATGGATTTATTTGACAAAGTACAAATTTATTGCCACAAAACAAGTCTTTAATATCATTTCTAGAAACAATCTATAATATAACTGAAGGATAATTTAAGTTGGCCTCACACTTTAATAGCCTGAAGCTAAGGCCAAAGCTGACAGGCAACCAGTTGGCCTTGAGAACGTTCTGAAGTGTCGCTGATCCAGAGGAACTGCAAGGAGAGCAAGCCGTTCACTTCAGGAATTTGAACTTCATTTTGAACCACTTTCAACATACCCTTGTTTGAACAGATGGTCAAGTGTGTTACACAAAGGCATACTCCAGGGACCGTCTCGATACGTAAACGTTAACAATTTTCTACCAGCAATTGTAATTTGTGTAATGGTATCTCATAAACAAAACCAGAACCGCCTGAAGCTGACTGTTAATGGATCAGTCAATCCAGGCTTATTTGAGGTACCTGTGCTGATAACAGCATTTCTGCAGGGAGCCTGAGGGAACTTGTAGGAAGCATGAGGTTCTGAAGGGCTGTCTGAGTAGGATAATCATTCATAACACATGGACTTTAGAAAAAGCCCCCCCCCGACCTCCAAGAACAGGGGGCAGATGCGGGCATCAGTGGTAGGAGGAAAAGAAAGCGAGAATTAGTCATTCAATTTTAAAAACTGGATAAGTCACCTGGGGGCAATTGAGGCCTAGCGTGGAATGATCCGGAACGCCAGGGTTCATCAGACGCTCGGCAGGTGAAGTAGAACCCAACAAATCATGGCCAGCGATGACCTGCAGCTCCTCGATGTAGTTGGATGGAATCCTGAAAGACCAAACTTCAATAGACTGGTGAAGCTGACAGTAGCATGACTTTCTTCGGGTGAGAGTCAGCATGGACTTCCTAAAAGTATGCAATGATTTGCTATTAGCTACGAGTTCATGAATGTGAAAAACACCTGCTGGACTTTAGCTTGGAGTCTAGCTTGGTTCACCAAATGACCAGTAGTGTATTCGTCACAAGAAAGCAGCACGTCAAGAACGCAAAAAAAACAAAGAAAACGTAAACCATCAAGGGAAGGCAAAAACTTTACAAAAACACAAAAAACAACGGGCTTCATGACTTTTTTTGCGGTTTCTTAATCGCGGTCATTTTGCATTTTCTAAAAGCACACTTCAGGGCACTTCAGGGCCACCATACTTCAGCCTCCCATCGCAGACTCACTCTCCCCAGCTGGAGCACTGATTCCCGCTCCTGAGAGGACAAGGGGATCTACCATACCTTTTCACGGCTTGATTAAGCTAACAGAGACGTAGCTCTCTGATTGTTTCACTTGACAATGGACAGCAAACGACACGCTAATCCCTGCATCAACAGGCCGAAAGGAGGGCGACTCCCGGCTGCTCAACTCCTTGTTGACTTATTAAACAGTCTAGTCAAGTGTGTAATATATAATGCATTCATAGGGCCGAAAAATGCCATCCTTAATCTCCGTGGAAGAATAGAGCGTACTCACATTTATTGGGCGTTTTGCTCCATTTGTGAGCTGTTGTGTACTTAATATGCATTCATTTGTTGTTTTTTGTTTAATTCACATGGGAGAACCTTCACAGGAGAGTGAAAGAGTTAGACATTAAACACACTTATACACAAAGTGCCTGGAAACGGCCACCCCCCCCCCGCGGCCCGGTGACCCCTGCTTAGGTACGTCCCCCAAACCATAACGTTAACTCTAATTCTGGCATATCTCCATCCTCTCCAGCTGAAGCCAAAATGAGGAGCCAATAAAAATCCACAGTTACCTAAGTAATTGGCTGTAAAGGGTAACTCCAGAATCCCAGGCCACTGTAGGCGGTTCGAGGCTCACCCCACTGAAAGGACATCTTAAACGTTTTTCCCTGCATCCTCGACAGTGAGTCAGCATGTTTTCTACCGTTGCAGACTGTGCACTGTTTCATGTGGTTTACGGATCTTACAGGAAGTGCCGAACAAATATCTGGCCTTCATCTGCCATACAGGGAGCAGATTTGGGCTTTTTTGGACCGGTGCAGGTGCTAAACATTCAATGTACGAAGCCCAGGATGGTTACCAGACTTGAGCGTGAGTGTAAAAATAATGAGAAGAATTGCTTTATTTATCCATATGAGGAAATTTGGTCTTCTAGTCAAGATCCAAGGGTCAATGTGCAGGGTCATCCAGTGTCCAGCACCACAGAGCAATTGGGGTTAAGGGCCTCGCTCAAGGGCTCAACGCTGACACGGACACTTTTCTCAGTTGCAGGATTTGAATCTGTGAGCTTTCGGTCATGGGCACAGAGACCTAACCCACAGAACCACATCCCGACCTCGTAGGGTGTTATGGTTGGGGGGGGGTGTAAACGGCAAAGCGATGCTGGCAGTCACCCCAAAGGGGAGTAGTGACGCTAGGGCCTCGCTGGCAAACGAATTCAGTGAACAGGAATCGGCATCGTATGTTATCATAAACACGTGCAAGGGGAAGGGGGCGGGTCTATGATATCGAAATGAGGTGCCAAATTCGGCTTCCGTAAAGGAGTCCGAGAGGGAAACCCAAACTGCCACACACCTGCTCCTCGTTACTCACCAAGACGCGAATTAGCAGAGGCGTTCGTCTGTGTGTGCGCGTGTGCGTGACTTTCCAGACTGAATTCAGGAACATTAATACCCACCCTCTCTTCAAACTCAAAACATCAAGCTAGCTGAATACACCTAAAAGTGTGAGTTAAGGAAAATGGAGTTGTGGTCGGGTTTTTCTTTTTTTAAACTTAACTGTGAGAAATGAGGTCACACTGGCTGGTGAAAGGCTGTTGAGGACATCCCCAGCTATCCCTTCCAGCTGCTAGCCACCGTGATACCATTACATCTCCAGTGTCAGGAGACTGGAAATAAATGATTACCTTCCAATCTGAGGGCTGGCTTTCAGAAACGACCCGCCTTGGACGCTGTTTAAACACGCAGCAGTTTAATTGTATCAAAAATACATATCTCATACATTTTCCAGTACTATTTTGAACTTGGCACTTGAAATTTCCCCTGCCCAAAAGCACTTTGTGTTTTGGTAAAATAAAACAAATAAGTCACACACATTTTCCAGAGTTACTCAACTATGACATCCTTCACAGGTGGTACCGTTATTGACTTCAAACCAGTGTTTAAGCAATTATGATGGATAATGTTTCACAATTTTTCCTATTTATGTGGTTTTTCTCCTCTTTCTGTGCAGTGCTAACATCCAGGACTGCCAATCCGTGCAGACCGACGGCACACCCCCTGACTAATCATCGGCACCACGGTATGACTATGATCCCCGACGTATCGGACGTGTGTATCCGTGACAGCGTGCTCATTAAGCACGATCCTGAGAGTCAGGCGTGGACCACGACCACCTCCCGCCGCAGTATACGTACGTCGGCCTTATCCTTTCTGGGTGAACAAGGTTCCATCTGTCATTAGAAAAGAGCAGAGATAGAATGGAAATTGGAGGCACGAGCGTGTGATCCGCACTTGGCGTTTGTTCACTAACCATTCAGCCCAATCAGATGCTCAGAACTTTTTTGGTTGGGCAGTTCAGAGTGAGCCACGATCACCACTAGAAGCTTCCAATTTTGGCCCTTCAGTGATGAAAGGACATCTATATGGACCAGTAAAATCCCGAGCCAAACAAATCAGAGGAATTGCACAATAACCAAGGCGCTCAGGCGTTTTACTAGAGCCTGAGGTGCCAAACCTTTCCCCCGCGTTCACACACACCTAACTGTGAGGACACTTACAGCAGGTCACTAGGAATCCCTGCGGACTCATACAGTCCGTTCACATCAAATCAGAGCCTGTTAAATTGATGCTGTTATGTTTTTTTTAATGAAAAGCTGTCATTTTCATTTAAGAAATGAGGCCAAACTTTTATTGTATTGTTTTCTTGATATAATCTTTTTTCACATGCCAAATTCAAAGCATGTGAGTCACTGCCATAAATAAATCAATGTTCTTTATAGAATTGTTTTGATGCCGGGATTTTACTCATTTCTATGACATTTTCACCCTTCGGAGCGCTTTTGGCTCCAGCTACGTCCATCGTTTTTGAGTGCGGATCCCCTTGACGACGCTGAAACCACAAGCGGCCTTCCTGTTGACCTTTGACCTTCAACCAATCAGACCTGAAATTGGGCCTGTCATGGCGGATGTGCTCAGGTTTGGCTCGCTTTCTGATGAGTTGAGGAATGCTGAAAAGGCTGGGAGCAGGACAGATCTCAGAAGATTTTGCTAGGCTATGTTAAACTGCAGGAGATTTAGCTAGTAGTCATTTTTAGGTTAGTAGAAACCAGTAGGTTACAGTGCTGCCTGAGCCGAACACACCCTGCTAGGCTGCTAATTCAGTCAGATTTTCTCTTTTCTGTTTCTGATGGAATGCTGTTTGTTCGTTTTGTAAAAAAAAAAAAAAGTACATAAAAAAGCATCAAAGCCAAGTACGTACTTTTTACCAACTAACTGACCCTGGTCTTGGCTTAAGTCAGCGTTATTTTGTTTCAATTTAATTTTCTGAAGCCTTACCGCCAATGTACTGGCTGTGTCATGCAGTTACGCTGTACTGGTAGCATCAATCACTGAAAACGTCTGTTTGGTTGCTGTGTGTGGACCTCGGAAGTGGGAGCGGTATATAGATAGGAGCAGCAAGAGTGAGCTTAGGCCTCAGCCTGTTGCATCGTGGGAGCTTTTAAAAGCAAAACGTTCAAACGTAACTGTAAACGATTTGGCTGTATGTGTACCTGAGGCCTAAGCTCACTCTTGCTGCTCCTGTGTCGTTTACACCATCCTCTGGTGTAGATGTGGCCTGCATATTCCAAAAGTGGTAATACATATCTGCGGGGGAGATATTTTGTTGTGGTAGAACGTTTGGGGATGTTACATAATGGGCCCGTCAGTTTGTATTAGAAGGAACTGGCGCTGAGCAAACACACAAACAAGGTCTGCTTTGGTTTGTGGCGAGTCGGTGTATGGACAGGTGCTGCTTAGGGTCAGGCCTTTCCAACAGGGTTTCCCGTTTTCAAGACTTTCCACAGGGCCAGCTGACATTCTCGGGGCTCGTTTAAAAAGCATGAAAACTGACTAGCGGCCGGTCTAAGGATTGGCATGAAGCACACATGACTGCAACACAAACATGTTTGTTTAATTTTGTCAAAACTTTGAGATGCCGCTCATTGCCAGGAACTGCTGCAGGCCCTGAAAGGGGAAGAAAAAAAATCCACTTACAACCGAATAAAAATCCCCTTAAACACAGCAAGACTTGTGATTGTTCTTTCGTGTGAATCGTCCATCATCCTTCTTTTCACTGATCTCCTCTCGCGGGACGGCCGGGGAAAACGTCAACGGCATGAAATCAGGGCTCCGTGAGGTGGTGAAAACTCACCGGTGTTGTTGGCTCCTCTCTCCCGGACCCAGGCGGACCAACATCGATGACAGAACCGTGTGTGAACGTAAACTGGACCGTGAGATTCTAAGGAAACAGACTTTCAGCATGATTTTTTGGACCGCACCTAGACAAGCACCACTTTGCAGCAGGTCACGTAACGTTACTTTAGCGTTCTCCTCTTGGCCTTCGATCAACCCACAAACTAAAATGATGTACCTAAGCCTGACTACACCTGCTGCACAGATGATACACACTGACCCCACGCTTCCACTTGTAAGAATGAAATGACCTTGGGGGTATTCGAAAAAGTCAACCAACTTTTCCACTGGTGCACCTTCTTGATATCCCACAATGCACCAGAAGCCTCCCACAGTGCTATGCGATGAGAACTACAGAGAAAAGTCCCTGATCCACCAATGTGTTCTTCATTTTCCCTAATAACGTTACATCTCGACTTGTGTGGCTACCCACTCTGACATTTTGGAGATATATTTATATATATCATTATATTTAGTTCTTTTTCTCAGAGGGGTCTTCTAGCTCCAGCTGCTAATATGTAGACCCTAAATTTCATCACAATTCAAAAACAAACAGCTGACTCCCCTCGAGCATGTTCGTGTGTGTGTGTGTGTGTGTGTGTGTGTGTGTGTGTGTTCACAACACTCCAGAGGGAAAGTGTACCACCATGCTGAACCACCGGGCAGACCCCGCCCCCCGAGCCTGGGTTCAACGGTAGGGTCTGAAGGAGTAAAACCCCAGGGACCCCCAAAACACCGCCCCTGGGGGTGTGTCCACAGTGGGGAATGTGTGTTGGCTCGGAAAACAGAACCGTTAACTCTGCTGTGTTTGCGGCTCCAGACTCCTTCAGCCATCCTTCACGGCTTAAGAACACTTTGTCAGCCCTGATAAGATCAGCCATGCCCCCGACCTCCGCTGCAGCCTCACATGGGGTGGGGGGGGGGGGGGGCGGGGGGGGGGCCCCCCCCCCGGGTTCCCCCCCTTTTCTTTTTACGGAGATTGAAATTAGACAAAGAAAAAAAAATTTTTTGTCTCAGAGGAGAAAAAAAAAAAAGAGGGGGGGGGATGGAAGGG
>JAACJT020000021.1:16979623-17012905 GCA_009936485.2 Gymnarchus niloticus | reverse complement strand
GGGAGGGGGGGGTGGGTGGGGGGGAGAAAACGGAGGACAAGCAGAAGTTTGAAAAGCACAGGAGGCGCAGCGGGGTTTTAACTCTAAATAACTCCTGCCCCCCCCCCCCCCCCCCCCACCAGCTGTGTTGCTATCAAAGCTGCAGCAAATCAGCATGAGTTTTACGCCGAGTAACGCACCTCTACCACTTGCATGCAGCGACGTGCAATCAAGCACCTGTGATGTATAATTAATGCAGCCCAGGCTCATCACTCGTACATGTGGATGGGATGAGGAGGTGCTGGAGGTCGCAGGGACTGCTTCTGTCAGGTGAGCTTGAACAAGATCCTGGGGGGCGGGATTTGACCCGCTACTCCGTCGGCCGGTGAAATCGGGATCAGAACCAAGAGCCCATTCTGTGATTCTGCTGCTATGGGTGTGTGAGTCTTGTTTTTAGTTTAATTTGATTTTAAAAAGCACCACTCACTCGTCAGGTCAAACTGGCATGCTTCCTGTCACATAGCGCCTCCGTCTGGTAACCCAGCATTGAGCGGCATCGTCAGACCACGGTCACTGCTTGGGTACGCCCCTCGAGCTGTGCGAGACTCAGTTCATGGTGAATTAATGAGGCACCCACGTTTTAGATCCAGTGACACTGGACTGTAAAACTTTGACGTGTTTAAGAACCTGAAACAACAAAACCAGGTTCACGCTGTGGGGTTTCTGCTTCAATCACGTGCACAGTCCTCACACCCAGGAGCCGTGTTGGGGTGTTTACCATGTGTAGCGTTCCTCGGTACCTGAAATGCTTCTGGCGTACTCTCTGTGTTGTTCTGTCCCAGCCTGACTCCCAGTCGAATGTTCACATCCATGTTGTCAGCTTTTGACACTCTGCAAGTCATTTGATAGAATTTTCCTTGGCGGGTCTTCATCCAGCTATGGATACGGTCAAAATCCTCTTGGATTTCCGTCACCGCTATCAGGATGTTGGCCATGCCCGTAATTTCACGTCATCTGTAAATTTCATAAGCGCTAAAAATATCATCGGATTGTTCGGGCTTTTTGCCGTGCTCCTGCTCTGTCTCGCAACTTTCCACGTCTGGTACGTGTCGAGATTCTCAGCGAAGTCGTTCGCTGGCAGTGTAAACACTAAAAGCAGCTGGCTGACCTGTACACCGGTCAGGAGGCTCAGGGGGAAATGGCCAGGAGTCACGATTGACCGCCAGGAGAAGGTGAAACAAAATGGAATCATTTGTGGGTCTTCCTTCTACCGAGTGGTTAAGAAGGACGTCCAAGTGTGTCCTTTAGTCTCTCAGAGAAGAGAGTGCAGGTTGGGTAAGGGTCAGGGATGTCATAGTCAGGATTAGGGTTAGGCCAATAGAAATGAATTGTGGAATGTTCCCACAATGATATAAATACACAACTGTGTGTGTGTGTGTGTGTGTGTGTGTGTGTGAAATGGAGACCTGTTGCATTAACAGACATGAGGCCCCACCCACCCGGTATAGTCCTAGTGGGGGCAGCACTGGTTTCAGCACGAACATTTCATAACGACCAAACAATCAGCATTAAAGCAGGAGCCATCGGGGGGGGCAGCAAGGAAAGCGAAAATGACAGTGCTGATAAGGCCGTCGGAAGTGACTTGGGGGGGCGGAAATGGCTGAAAGGTGATGCCCACTGTAAGCGTTATCTCTGACGACGTGAGCTGTAGGTCCTGTGGTTGCCATCATCCCCCTCGTCCATCCCAGGGGACCTCCTGACACCTCCATTACGAATGAGACTCCCAACGGATGTTTTCCCAACCGAGGTCTACAAACAAACTCTGGATCCTCGTTTGCTTTGTGTCGCTGCAGGGGAGGACTCCGCGTCTGGCTCCCCGCACGCTTGACGCCTCTGCTCATGTCCGCTGGCATCTCGCTTAGCGTGACGGCCGGGTGGGGGACACCTCGCTGACTCACGGGCAGAAACAGATGGACACATGAACTCAGCTCGTCCGCGGACACCGGTGCGGAGCGTAGTGTACGATGTATGTTTAATGTAGTATAAATATTATCCCCCCTTCCTACGCTCGCGGTGATGCCATTCCGATCATAAAAGAGGCCTTGATTCCTCAGCGGCTCCTCGCGGATCTCCTGGCAGTCTGGAAGCGGGGTGTGTTGATCCTGACAACAGGAAGCTTTGATGTCAGGGAGTTCACAAGTTCTTGGCCTGGATTAGGACAACTGCGATAACAAGAGGGACTTCTTCTCTCAGAGAACCCGGGTTCCTCGGGGTTCCTGAAGGCCAGAGCTCTGTGAATAGCTTATCATTAGGTTCCAAGTTTCATGAATCAGAAATGCCCATTTTATGGAAATCACCACCCTTAGAATAACATACATCCTCATAGTCAGACATATGATGATGATTTCGCAGAAGGGTCATGAAGGACATTAAGAGACAAACAGAATGAGAACAGACATGAAAGCTTGGACCACTTGGGGTGGATCATCTCTCTCATGATCTCCAGCCTGCATGGAGGCCACTGCTGGGCTGATAGGCTTTTCGAAGTGGGGGTTTCCTGACACAGATTCCTACAGCCACTGTAATTCCCCAGAAGACTGCATGGCTGGGGGGTAAGAGCGAAGTGTCACTTCTTTCTTATCAAGATAAGGAAAGGAGAGAGAGCAGACTCATTGTGGTGTGAAACAGGGTGCCTGAAAGCTGAGGGGGTGCCCCCCGGGGGCATTTATTTTTCTAAGTTTTGTTTGGAGAGTCCCCCCTTGATTGATTGCTCCCCCAGTAATCGCTGCTGTTAAGCAATGTCCAATCTAATTACCCCGCCTCTGCTGGGGTAGGGGTCGACTGGGGGGTGGTGGGGGGGGAGTACCGCTGCAGAGGCAGGCGCACGTGCTGATGTCCAGAAGGGGGAGACCAGGGACGTCACTAGGCGAGAGAGCTCTGCGGACAGACCGCCGGCCGTACTTGGCTTATTTGCTCTTAGGCTTGTTTGCTGATTCTTCCTTGGTTCCCACAAGGTCCTCTATTAGAAAAGAGAGAGAGAGAGGGAGAGAGAGAGAGAGAGAGAAAGAGGGAGAGAGAGATAGAGAGGGAGAGAGAGAGGGAGAGAGATAGGGAGAGAGAGGAAATGTTTTCTTTAAAAACTTCTGGTCCCTAAGACACTTTGAGATTGGGTTTCAGTCCAGGTTAGATCACAATGTCTTCCCTGTGATTTTTTTTCTTTCCTTCCCTGAGAGCGGACATGGATGAGAGGGGACCGGTGGCTCGAAGGAACTCTGCGACGGGGGGGTGGGACCAGGGGTGGCCGGAGCACATGGCAAAGCATCCCCAGAATCCCCTCCAGCTGCCAACATTAACAGATATGAGGTATTCGGTATCAAAGTTTTTAATATTTGGTTCCACAAACACAACAGCGATTGCTAAAGCATGCTGAAGGGTCTCCCGCTGATTATTTAAATAGAAAATGTTTAATTATGAACGTTTGGGAAATCGAGTTATGAAGCCCAGAGCCGTTTGAGGGCCAGTTTCCTACTGGTCTTTAAAGTGATGCAGGAGGGGGCATGCCAGCCCCCCGCTGGTGGCCACCGGGGGCGCTGTAGCAACTCCATTCTTCTGAAGTCTATTTGAAAATTCAGCCTGTGTACTGAATCAGTAGAGATCTGTGACGGTGGAAAGAAAAACAGGGTTAATAATGACAAGAATGGGGACATTGTTACTGAAGGGAAAAATTCTCCAGCTGTCCATTGTAACATTCCTGCCTCGTACTCTCAGAAGACTCCACTCTCCACCGTTTTCCGACACCTTCAGAGAGGTCAGGGAATCATTTTAACTTTTTGTATTTTCTTTTTCTGCTTTTGAAAATCTTCTTCTGACCATAAACCTTGGCTTTTACATGAAATGAATGACCTGCCTTTATGTCCCAACTGCTTAACTACAGCTTGTCCTTTTTTTTTTTTTTTTGAAAATAAATGTTTGCTTTTTAGGTACACTGTTGGTGTGTTTTTATTCATTTCTCAAATGTATTTTGCATTTCACAATCAGTCTCTACTCTACCGATGGCAGACAGTCAATGTCCTCAGATTTTTTTCTTCAGCCAAAATAGCGCAGAAGTAGGACACCCGCATGAAGAGGCCAGAAATAACTCATTAAAGTCATTACAGAAGTAAACATTGTAGATGGTTCTGTAAACCAAAAGCCTGGATCAGCTGAAGGCAGCGAGGTCACGGATGACTGTGTATTACAGCGGCAACGTGAGACGGGTTTGGATACAAGAAGGAGGGAAGGTCCTGAAGTTTTGGATGAGACATGGATGAGGTTTCTAGCACATAATTGGCAGTTGGGTTGCCAGATGATTCTAGGCCTCCGCAGCCAAAAGCCATCTTGTACATGTGAATGTGTGGGAACGTGAGACAAATTTGTCGGATTTCATTCTGAGTCGTGGGCTTTTTTTTTTTTTTTTCTTGGTCTCTTCTGTCCAGGGCCAGGTGTAACAGAGGTTCCTGTTCACTGGAAGTCATTGTATACATAAATTAATCAAGTCCTGGAAGCCCGAGGTGGTGTAATTAATCATTAATTTCAGACCTTGCGAAGAAAATAGAGTTTACTCATTGTTAGAGATCCATTTAATGAAGACTGACTGTGCAAATAAATCTTCATGGTCAAATGCAGATTTGTTGTTTATGTCTCAAAGGCTCGTGGTTTAATTCTACGGTCATGGTGGAGAGCCAACATGCGGCAGCGTTAATATTCGTAATGATTATATGAGAGAATGTGATCGCAGGCTCCATTACGTCCTTGATAAATCAAACTTTAATGCGAGACGACGTTGTTTTTCTTTGGCTGTTTGTTTCTTTTTGGGAAGCCGGCCTCTCTCCGTAAGAGTTTTTTTGGCTCGCGGGAGGAACGTTGCCGTGCCATTCGAGGGAATATTTGCGTCCTCGTGTATCGATCACTCCTCGCCAGATAGTCTTCATAAACGGGTGGCGAGGAAGAAACTCTAAGCTCTGAAAGCTTTTTTAAAATGTATACACATTTCTTACGGTTAAGTGTACGTTTGCACATGCTGTCAATAAGAACAATCCCACCGACAATTTAACATTTGTAAATGAGGAGGCTGGGATGTGTGTCATGCATTGAACATTTTTTTTCCCCTTTTGATCAATGTGATGGCTTAAGTCATTTAGAAACCACTGGGAATCTTGGGCCGTCATGCTTTCCATTGGTAGAAGCTTGAGAGCACTAAACTAACACATCAATATGTCATAAATCAGGGTCAGATGACAAAACGGCCCATAAACCAGCTATCTTCCACTAAAACAATTCCAAGCAACGGCAGTACAGCTTCTCAAAGAGTATTTGAGCAGCATTTTTTTTTGAGATACCTAGTAACTACAAAAACATAATGGCAAACAGAACCTGAGAAAAAAAAGTACATAAATGAGCTTAAAAATGACTTATTTGACCCGTAAAGACGTTGTCACTCAAACAGTTTGGCAGGTCCGACTCCTCCGTAAACGAGAAGCACATGTCGGCAAGCTGGAGAGGTCCTATGGCAGTCGTGGGTGACTGAAAATGCAGGGGAGAATTCTCCAATAATCCTGATGGTACGGTGGCACCAGGACCCCCGCGACCCCCGGCGAGTGAAGTAGCCAAAGTACGCAAGTCTGGAAAAGTTCTCCTCCTCCACTGACTGTAACTTCTCAAGACGAGGTATTGTGGTTGACCGGCAAAGATTGTGGGATAAAGTACTTACTTAGAGGGTGAACCAAAGAGAGAGTAAGTAATGCAAAGCCAGCTTGGATGATCCTGGCCCTCTATGTGGTGCAGCTACATTACTGAAGGGGGTCCAGTGTTGAAGTGGAGTTGATCCTTAAAACAGAGCCCAGTAGAGCGCCGAGCAGAATTCCACGAATGTCTCCGGCACAGCTGTGCTGCTCCCACCCCCCACACAGCTCCGAGCTGCAGGTGGCTCGTGGAGAAGCCTGGCTTGCCTTCCTGAACACACGGCCTATTATCAGACCTGCCAAACATAACAGTTTCCATACCTCCTCTGCTGGCCTCCACCGCCATCCTTTATCTGCGTTTGTGAAGAAAAAAAAAACACGGGGAACGTTCGGCAGGAGCCCAGACATCCCCGAAGCCTCGTGGCGTGTTTACGCTCACATCTTTTTAATTTCCTTTGTTGGTTTACGTCGGAGGCTCTCCCGACCCCTGGATTGGGCAGGATGCGCGTGGGCGTCCGGAGGCCGACAGCGCACAGATGGCCTCACCGCTTCCACGACTGAAAGCTCGATTCTCTGTCCCTACCTTTTCTCTCTGGTCGTCAGGCACCTCGAATTGGAATTCCTTCACGATCCGATGCAGCATTGTTTGTGTGTTCCTAATGTACGAAGAACACTAAACGAGGCGGGGGGGTGGTGGTGGTGGTGGGGGGGGGTTTCGAAGAACCTTTCCTTTGATCAGTAAAAGAAAACATAATCATAGAGACCATGAAAATGGTTATGATGTAAGTCTTTTTGGGGTAATTTTCTCCATTAAGCATCATCTATGAATCACAGTGGAAATCAGTAAAAATAGCCTTGGTTCTTTGGATCACTAAGCAGAGTTATTACGGGTGTGGCAATAAAATTCTTGTAAACACAAAAGCCCTTAAAGACCTGCAAGGTCAAAGGTCATTTATGACCAGGCTGCGTGGTGTAGTTGGAAACCTTTTTTTAATTGGGTGTCAAGCGAACCCCCACCTGACACGTATGCCCCGCCCACCTCGAGTTTCGCACAAGTTCAGATTTCTGTGTGTGATTGTAGGGTGTACCAGGAGAAGGGCCCACTCGTAGCTCACAAAGGTCACACGCTTACGATAATTAAAGCAGCAAACATACACCAATGTAAATGTAACCTACAGCGTGGCTAATACACACTGTTCAGTTACTGATATCTGTGTGAACGCTTTTGGAGTTAAACTTAACACTGCGAATTTTGTTCAGCGTTCAGTGCAACTGATCTGTCAGCCTAAACAAATCGCGTTGCGAGGCAAAACGCTGCAGGCTCCAGAACTGTTATTCATTATTGTAAAAAATGAACTTGCTAAATTTTTCCTTTACAGCGAGTTTCTGATCTTAGATATTATACCTCACATGCTCTGGATGAAGGGGTCATTGTGTCAGTCAAAACTTTTCCATGTTCAGAACAGAAAGTAGCAAGTGTATGAGACTGGGACAAAAAAAATAAAACAGGGAAGTCACCTTCAAACTGCCATGGATAAAAGGTTCTGACAAACATCAGCGTGTGGGTAATGTCACATGCTACCGCACGATGACACCCTAGTTGATGACACGCAGCTAATCCAATTCAGGGTTCGAAAACAGAGAAAATTCACTTCCTCTCAGCAGTCCACGGCACTCTCGGCTTCACTTTACCGGCCAAAGTTCATCCGTGACGCCAATTTGGACATGCCGAGGTCATTCAGAACCGGAGAAGTGAGCAGATGTTTACAGATGATGTCCGCAGTGGTAGTTTACAATCGGCTTTCAGTGCGATTCCTGGACCTCTCTGACTCCGTGAGTCGGAGCGTTTATCTGAAGGATAAGCTTCCTTTGCCCAGAGGGGGCCCTCCTTTGTCCTTCCCCAGGCTGATTGTCCTGCAGGGGGCTCCGCTTTGCATTGGACAGTGAGCCAATCAGCTCGTCTCTGTGAAGTGAGAAGAGATTCATGGGAAATGAGAAATGGGCCATCTCTCTGCCCCTTGTTCTTTCCATTCCTCGCTACAAAAAACAAAAAAAACTGACTCCTGTTTTGAGTGATCACCCCGCTTCCCTGACAGATTTCAATAACGGAAACAGATTAGGAATGTCAGAGTGCTATAGTTTATGTCTTCATGATTTTAAACTGGAATGTCATTTTTTTCTAAAGCCATTCCAGGAGCATTCATCATGTTAGTGGCTTCCTTCTAAAGAAGGACGTGCTCCGAAACATGCTGACATCTTTCATCTCCCGCAGTAAACGTCGGACAGTTGAGTCTCCGTAACCAGAAACGTTGGGGGCGGGGAGGAGAGAGAGAAGAGCTTTCTGAAAACGGAAACATGCAGCTAAATACATCCTGTGATCATTCTGGAATTTAATGGATCTCAGGATTTGTACCTGAAACTCAGTGTAAGCCGTCCTCAAATACCTCGAAACGGGTGGGTCTTATTTTTTTAGCTTACGACTTGACAGCTGTGTGACTGGAGTCTCAACAGCCAAGCATCAGATTGTTCTATACTCCCATTTTTTCGGCGCAGGATACGGTGAACTTGGCGTAGGCAGTGTTTTTGCACACATGCAGGTGTTTGGTAATTGGATTAACGCAGAGTATATGGAATGTGCATCGTCCCGGGGCTGAGAAACGTAGGTACAAAAGACGAATCCACTTCAGGATCCCGGCCCGGAATGTGTGGCGATAAGCCTCAAAAGTCCGAACGATAGCGGACCGCCGTGACCCGTCACCTTCCAGGAACGTTTATCTAACCCTAAACATAACAGCAGCATGGAGTAAGGAGTGAGGTAGGTGGCTGTGCTTCGCTGGTTTGATCACCTTCCAGCAGTAACCGCAGTAACCCTTGCCAAAAAAAGAATTTCACATGGTTTGTGGGCTGAGCTCCTCGCGCTGAAGGCCCCAGACCAAACGGGGTGACACCGTTTCCCCCAAAAAGTTGGGACTCAAATGGGGCCCAGCGAAGGTGCCAACAGCTTCACTGTAACTCAACACCAGTTGTTTTTGAATCATATGACCATGAAGGAAGAGCGTCCCAAAATACACTTTCCAGATTAACGGTCAGAGACCTACACCGTCTTTGAGGGATGCTGGGCAAGGCTTCATTTTCGGAGGAAGGGTCTTCACACCAGCTGTCTGTCCACCGTGCCTGATTCTCAGCGGTCCCTTTCCTACGTCAAGGAGGTATTTGAACCTGAGGTAGTTCCTGCCAAGCCTTTGAAAGGCAGGATTAAACCTTATTACTCTGTACAGTTTCTTTTAACAGGGGAGACACTGAGTGATTGAACTCTTAGAGAAACAGCCTGACCGCTGAGCGTGTCTCTTTCACAACGCTGGGTTCCTCTCACACGAGGACAGTTCAGAGCAAGTCTAGATTTGCAGATGGGGAAAAAAAAACAACACATACAGAGTCGGATCCCATTTGTACTTTTGTTCTTCAGTGAGCTGTTTCCGAAAGCTGTGGATGGCTGGAGTTGGTGTCCTTTGCTCTGATGACCCCTGCCCACCTGCTCGTGGTCACATGCTATGTTGTCCCAGAGACGTGTTCTCATTCCACCAGGAGCTTATGGAAGCAGGTTCCGGGGTTGAGGGCAGGGGACGGTCTCCTCCACGCAGACCTTTGACTTAAACACTGTCTCCATGAGTGGAATTTATTTTATTATGACATGTGTGGTGGTGCTGGGGGGGTACAGCTGAACTTAAACCCATGCATCCACTGCTCTCTGTTTGTCTTGCAGCCTCTCTAGAAACACCCTGCTCCCCCCCACCAATGCAGTCCTCCATGTGTTGCATAAACAGAGGAGCCCAACACCAGCGTAAGCTGCCCTGGCTTGGCCCACCCCCCTGTGCCTCTGGGGTTCTGGTCCACACAGAGCCTCTCTAGAGTTCCAGCAAAGGTCCAGTATTTCATTGCAGCACCTTGTTTATTTTCATGATGGACGGCCACATTCAAAGCTGGTGATAGCGGCTTACAATTAATGGGACAGACCATGCAGTATGGTAGAGCTTTACCTGAAGAATTCATGTTAAGAATCAGACCAACAGCAGCTGCCCTCAGATTTTTATAATGATAATAATAATGATGATAATGATAAATGAACAACTAGTTTATGCAACAACCACAACTGTGAATTCTGGCCCTTAACTGTCTTGCTACCCTGTTTTCTAGACTGGCTTGTTTTCCATCAAACTTTGCGCACAGCATGTAGGGCTCACCAAGGGGGACGGATTGATGGAGACTTTCAAAGCCATGCCTTGCCTTTAGAGGGCGCTCTCAGTATCGCTGTGCACAATGCAAGCCTCAGTCCTTCCGACATCATCCGTAAGTCAGGTTTTGAAATGACTAATCGCAGTCGTTTACAACTACGGCCAAAGTGTCTTAAGTGTTAACACAGGAAGGCAGAATCGTGCGGCAGACCAATGGCCTTCCCACCAGTCCTGTCTGCATGGATTGCTTGACTTTAAATTCTGTGAAAAGAAGCACCAGGAACAGTGTGGCCAAGTGAAAGATGGGAATCTGAGACACAGCAGAAAGTACTTCATTTCACAGTGTCCATCCATTCCTACAGCTGATCCATAGCAGGTTCGAGGTGGCCTACAGCCTAACCCAAGAACTATGAGCCAGGGAACACACTACAGGCGATTTAAGCCCCATTTCCACCACATGGAACCAACTCGACTCAACTCTACTCTACTCGTCATTTTTGCGTTTCTATTTAGCAAGATAGTACCTGGTACCTGGTCCCATCTCTTCCACAGTTCCCATTGAGCCGAGTCGGTACTACAACGGTCACGTGAAAACGCTGCAGGCTACTGATTGGTCAGAGAGAATCAACAGCACTGAGTCATCAACACACTACGGGGTTTACTGAGCAAAACATTTTAGCAAGCTATTTTGGATTCGACTGACCGTCTATTGTTTTTAACTTTAACCGATACGGACACCCGCAAAACCACGTCGTGGTCAACTACTATTACATATTAAAATGGCTATGTTGTGTACGTGGGTGTTTGACTGAATAGACCACCGTTTTTCAGTAGTGTTTTGTTTTGCTGCACTCAGCCTCTTCCGAAATCAAAGTTTTCTCCTCGCTGTGGCAAACAGCCACATACCGAGAATCAAACACAGAATCCCTTCCATATCATCCATCGTTCATTCCTGTTCGTCGCGTTGAAGATTACGTTACTGGAATTGCGTGCAGCGTCATGACCACCAGCTTTCTGTAATGGAAACGGAACGCCAGGCGAGTCGAGTCGAGCTGAGTCGAGTCGAACCGGTACCATGCGGGGGAAACGCACCGTTAGATAAGCCAGTGAGGAGGAGCAATTTGAAGTTCCAGCCCTGGAGGTGTGAGGGCCACACAGAGCGTTATGAATTTGAGAACTACCCCAAGCAGACCTGTGGTAGAGTCACGCACCTCCACGAGTAAGAGAGTGAAAGCTGCGATTTGGGATGGCTCATTCCCATGGCAGCACTTCCTGCTTCAGGTTTCTTCTTCTTTGGTCAAGGTGGTACAGTATCTGATTCTACTTTGTCATTGCTGTAAAGCTGTGTGCAAAGGGAAACCCTTTGTAAATATGAAATCTGAATACTGGTAAACATTTCTGAATTTTAAAGTAAACAGTTTGGAAACATTGATTAAATAGCTTAGATTAAACACGTATATTTACCAATATTATGAAGAGCTAAATCTTAACATACTGAGAGATACCGTAACTGGCGTGCACGGCCCTGAAACGAGGGGCCTTTAATTAAAGCGAAGTTGGCCGCATCTCTGAGTTCACGTCCCGTCTTCCTTAATAACTCTAGGAAGCTTAGCAGATTTCTATACACTGTCAAACAGGACAATAAAAGTTTCTTTGTTGAGTTCGTCTGTCTTGTTTTATTTAAAGATTAAAGGAGCCATTGTTTAGAATAACATTTCACTTACGCCTCCAGTACGATCCGATTTTTTTTTCCTGCCGTCTCCCTCAGAATGTCTCTCAGCAGTGTTCTTCTCTTTACTTTCTAAATTTTTATATTTGACTTGATACTCCATTCCCGTTTAGTTCTAATAACTAAATGTGTTGTGTTTTGTCTCTTTCTGATTACATGCAGAATAAGTACATTTTAGCCCCATAACACAGAAGTAACTCAAGCTATTTTTACAGCGATAAGTTAAGAACACAATATTATTAAATTTAATAGGGCTGCTTTTTATAAATATTGTATTCAAGCTCGTAGACATAGCTGGCATTGGTACTAGAAGTGTGGAGGGAGAACAGAAACATGATATTAATCTTTGGCAACTTAGCGGGTGCCGTGTCAGCTTCCAGTAACGTAAACGTTCGAGCCGAACTTTTCTTTAAAGGGCGTGAGGGAATTAATGCCAAAATCGCATGCGTGGAATACCTTTATGAACGCATATTGATATTTAATCATATCTCAGTGGTCATTCGCTGCAAGTACAAAGCAAAAACATGTTTATGTGACAGAGGTCTGGTGGCAAAATTATTTTGAACTATGACAGCTCATCGCACGGCCATCCTGATCTTGTCACACTACTGGTGACCCCTCATCAGATGGTTACTTTGTGGAAAGAAAGCCACACCAGTAGCTTATCAAGACAGTAGCAGTAGCTGATCTTAAAGCATTTCATGGACAGTTAAAAGTAAATTTGTTCATTCCACTTTTAAACTGACAATTTATTGAATGAAGGCTTGTTAATTGAGTAAGCAATTATCCACTTAACAAGCTCAGTAAAAACACTGGAAATATAAAATCGCCAAGCACTTTAAGTGTGGTATCCAAACATCCTAGTAAGTGTTTAAAACCATCTTAATTATGGTGTAATTATGCTTTGAAGTGGCGGGCTAACCTTCCATGGAAGTGTTAAGGAGTTTTCAGATTTGCGATTACGTTTTCATTTTGATTCTCCCCCGCTCCCCTTTAAGGGGTGTTCCTTTCGGAGGTGCAGATTGTAAAGATCCTCTTGTTTGTCTGCTGGCCTACCGCGCCCTCCCTCCCCATCACCTGTCCATCCTGACCGATTTGCTGTCATCTGAGCCACCCAACCTGCTCTTCAACACGAACACCTGACTGCCTTCTCCAATACACCGTTGTCCATCTGACTGTTCTACCTCATTGTCGTTCACATTGTATTAATGAACTTGTTCTGCCTGGTGATGGCCAGAGGAGGATGGGCTTCCCCCTTGAGTCTGGTTCCTCCCAAGGTTTCTTCCTCCTGAGGATGTTTTTCCTTGCCACTGTCACCTTTGACTCGCTCTCGGGCCTTGTTAACGGCGCTATATGAATCAAACTGAATTGACTCTTAGAGAGACGCCGTATCTAAGAGCATCCTTCTCTGATTGGCCAGAAATAGAGGTGGTGAGAACAATGGTACATCCACGAGTTCCCAGAACATTTTTGCGGTGGTAGGTCAACGTTGTCATTGTAATGCCTTCTTCATTCGTTCCTGCTTCACATTTTCACGGGTGAGCAGAAGGAAGGTTGCGGCCATCTATGGATTCTGCAATTCGAAAGGAAAATGTCCTAAATATGATGGTGATGATAATTTGCCAAATGAGCTATCAGTTGGGCTACGTGTGTTTTTTCCAGGCACGCCATTGGCTTCCGCTTGGCCGGAGAGGACAGCCTGACCCACGGCACCCTGGCTCGGTATGAAGCTGCGAAAAGCCTTTGAGTTCCCTGATTATTCATGAGACATTTTGCTTCCCTCCACGCCGTCGAAAGAAATACATCCAGCAGTGAAGTTGCTATGGAAACCAAACTACTGTGAGGTTTTTCAGAACTTATAAAGCAAACAAGGCCATTAAAAATAATTTGCAGAAAAAAAAGTAACATGATATCATAATGCTGGTTTTAAAAGGCCTACATTAGATCCATTCTTTCAACTTGCTAAACAGATTCTAGGGTTTTTACAGGGACAAAAAGAGGTACAGTTAATTAATAAATTGTCCTCGGTAAATCTCTGAGTGTTAGGGCTATTTCAAGTCCACATCTGGAAAAAGTAACCCATCGATTCACTTTGGGCAGTTAAAAGGGGCATGTCCCCACCTTTTCTGGAGTGATTTGGGAAGGCGGATGAGTGGACGTACGTTTTCCATACCTCACGCGTCTGCCAGGACCATCTGCGGTCCGGCCCACGCTGCTGCGTCCGCAGAAACCAACCCCGTGTCAACGTGGCGGTCACCTCCTCCAGTTCCTCGTTTTAAAGGCACTCTGCAGCTCCTTTTTAAACGTGTCATTATTTTTACGGTTGACTCAGACCATTTCCCGTGATCAGTAGGACGCCGTTAAGGTTTGAGAAAGGTGAAGGTCTCCTAGTAAGTGCTGGCCATTCTTCTGTCTTTTAGCATTGGCTGAATAGCAGAAGGCATTCCTCTCATTTTACATGCGTATTAGCAGCGTTAAAGAAAGCATTCTGTTTCTAATAACACCCACTGGACAACTGATTAATACCTGCACCTACATGGTACTACAGCCAGCCACGTAGTTAGGCACGGACACTGCAGAAGAACGACTCAGCGTTTTATGGTTGAACCATGTCCCTAACCGGGGCTACTGTAAGGAGAAGTCCAGTATTACTGAGGTGAAAGAGTAATTCATGTTGTGTAAGGAAGACTCTGCCAGTTGGGACATTTGGGGGGAGGTGCTGTCCATCATTGCAGCTTTTTTGGGTGGGCTGTGAGCTGGGGCTCCGGTACAGATGCGGCTTGTCTCCCCGTCCTGCTGGGATTTAGATGTGTGGGAATCCCTGTCCGATGAGGCCACTCCTGGATCCGAGTGGAGATTAACCTCTGAACTGAGAGGATTAAGCAAACGGAACGGAGACGGTCCTGAGAGCACAGCCGTATGGCATATTTGTCAGGAAAACAGTTATAACATTAATAAATGTTATTATGACGTATGAACAAACAGCCGAGGTACAAAACTTCTCCTACTATAACGACAAATCGTCTCTTAACTGAAGTCATCGCCTTCAGAAACGAAGAGGGATGAAGGTCAGTGAAGAGTCTGCTCTCGAGCATGACCGAGCCAAGGCGATCCATCGTGAACTCGAAAGGGCTGTTGTTTTTTCAGATGTTTAGAAATACGGAAAGGCAGATGAGAGAACGGGAAGAGCTGGGATCTTCATACCAGTGCTAGCTGGGTGAGGCGGGGCACCGAGGGCCCATGTACCGCCTACCTTGACGCTCCTGGATGCCAAGAGGAGACGCTGTGGAGCGGATGGACTCCCCTCTGCCGTCCTTTGCGCCCATGCCTCTGGCCTCTGGCAGGTTTCCGCTGTGGATGTCGAAACGTGGGCCCGACCAATTCCAGGGACGCTGCGGGAGCCCAGGAGGGACGGGAGGCCAGGAATTTGGGCGTCTTGTCAGTGGGCTGAGGTCACCCAGGGGGTTATGGGGGTGGGAATACTAGCTCAAGATTTTGGACTATTAAGAGGGTGAAAGGTAGGATGTGTTCGGCGAAGTCACTCGGAATGGCTCAATACCACGTTTTCATCTCTAATACTGATGACGCAACCTGAAACGCTGGTCTGAAAGTCTTTTGTAATGCATTGTGGCTGCGTGGCTGCATGGCTGTGCTGTGTTGTAAAGTTGAACATGTGGAGACTGCCTTTGTTTATGAAGTAAAACTTTTTATTTACACCATACAGCTTTCATTCCGTCTGCTAATCATAGAACGTCTAACACATAACTATTAAGCCATTTATATTTAATATGGTCATCTAGAAGAAGGCTCAAACGGTCAAAGAAATGAAGCGAGGCTTACCGTGATCAGTTCATAACCGTTAAAGTGCTTTTGGGCAGTATCAGGACCGGTAATGACACCGAATATTAAATAAGCTCATCCCTTAAAGCTATGCCAACAATCCTCACTACATTGTCAAACTCAGGCCAGAAGGTTTCACGCAACAGGCTACCTTCGCGTCAGGGTGCAAGATCCACGACGGACCGTGAACGGGCCAGATTTGCTCTTGACTATTGGGTGAGCCTGTCTGATCCCATTATGAGCAGGACTCCCTCTCACTGTGAGGTTAATGCTGGTTTTTATAATCCGTACCACCCATTTGGGTATACAATGAGGATGAGATGAACGACACGTATATAGTCGCCTAGATAAAATTTTATATAGTTCGTGCAGTGATGGCATTATTAGTTTTGGTTATTCAGCAGTCTGATGGCTCAGTGGGCGAAGGACCTCACACCATGGGCATCTCCTCCTTCGGTCACAAGAGGCTTTCTCACCGGAAAACTGCATATATGTTATTAAAAACAACATCCTTGACATTTTCTTTTGATGTAAGGGACACACAGAGCTTCCGTTTGCTTTCTGAGGTCACCCTAACTCAGCCGTTTACGTCGTTTCTCAGTGGCTGTAATTAAACCCGTTTCATGCAAAACAACTGACATTTTTCGTATAACTGAAGCCGTAAAACAAATAGCGGGATGTGATTTTATTTTTTCTCCTGTTATTGTGGTTCAGCTTTACGCTGTGTTTATAGAAAGTCATTTTCCTGCAAAACCATCCCAAAGTGCCGGGATTCTTGCGCTAAATTCGCAATGAGTAATTGTCTCACGGTGCCACCGTGCTGTGTTTGAAACACACTCTATGTGCCAATGATACGGTATTACGCCAGTATGCCGACCACTGATCGCTCACCAGGTGGACGCTGTTCTGAGTGACAGCCGCACCGCGCCGTGTCTCGGGAGGGATGGGGAGGGTGGCTACTTTTTTTTTCCGCGCATGTTAATTCTTCAAGGATATTGCAACAATTTGCCAAAAATCTTTTTAAGGGCCTTGTGTTAGAAAAAGGAAATTCCTGCAATCTCCTCATACCCCCGTGGCAAATCCAAACCTCTGTTTCCCGTTCGGAGATCACGCTCTTGCTCTCTTGACCGCACTCTGAATTTCACTGCCTCGCCGATAATTTGACAAGCGGCCGAGCTGACATCCTTACCGATTTGCCGTTACTGCCCGTGATCGCTGCGGTACGCAAATGTGTGCGTGCCAGGATTTGAGCACGTCTTTCTCTCTGTGTGTCACATCCGTGTGTCTGTGTGTTATGGAACGCAGACGCATCTGCAGGCCAACGGGCCTGCACATGTTTTTCTGCACAGCGAAGGAAGTTCGGCCCCCGCACCACTGAAGGCGGGACTTGAGAGCATGTGTCTTGTACACTTTGATCCGGTAGAGGCTCAGGATTCTGTTTCCTAAACCCTTCTGGCTACGGTTGTCACGGCGATGCACCACGTCACACGGGCTGTCCTCTCGACCTCAGCTCTCTTTAAATTGGAGATTTAAGCAGGGCTTTATGTAACAGAAACCAAACTCATGCTTTCAGATAGGAAGTGTGTTCAGAATGGTACAGAAAACCGCACCATGCTGAGTATGATAAATACTCTATCAGTGGTCATTCTCGAGTCCCAGAATTAAAGTCTAGCATGTATTACAATGGTTAAGGTTGCTAACCTGCAGGTTGTTGGTTCACATCCTAGAAGGGACTCTGCTGTAGAAGCCTTCAGTTGACTTCTTCATCTAAGGCACTCCAGTTAAAATAAGCCGAATGAATAAACACAAACTGAATGAACTCGGCCTGTTTTCTTTACTGCAGCTGCAGCTGGCCAAGGTCAAAGGTCACACTGGCCAGTTGCCGTGTCCGTTCTCCATTTAACTGCCATATCGGTGGGACGCTCTGGAAGGAGGGAATTTGCGTGAAGCGAATATTGATTTAGCTCGTGCTGGGGAGGCGGGCTGGGCTCGAACCCCACCTATTTGGGAAGATGCATCACTGCCACTTTGCAGTCCAACAAACACAGAGAGCACCCATGCCAAAAAATAAGAAATAAAGAGGAGGGTCATAAAAGCCGTGAGTGTGATAAGGGGCCAGCTGTCGTCAGCTGGGGGGAGTCCGGGATTCCTGCGCGTTTGACTGTTGCATCATGAACGCCGGTGAATCGCAATGCCTGCGGTCATTCTGGGAGGTAGGGGTGAGAAGGAGGGCTTGCCAAGCAGTAGGGAGGTGGTCGCAGCTTCCCCGTTGTTTGAAGAGGCCCCCGGGGGAGTTATCACCCCCACCGCTCTCCTGTCGAGGACAAACACGGCCAAATACAAACCCTTTCAGTCAAGGCCGTTCTGCCCTTCGTAGAATCCTGAGTATTCTGCGGGATCCAGCATCAGCGAACGCTGACTTAGGAAACGTTTAGAAGGAAAATCCCTGAACGTGGTGGCCGTCAAATGAGCGAACATACAGAGGTTCGGGTTGCAGAACAGAGGCATGGCAGCAAGGCAGGCAATTCCTGCTGAAGGCCTGCTCCGGTGGGGGGCACAGCCGACTCCGTGACAACGATGTGTGAGCAGAAGGGATCTTGTAGCTGTGATAGCCGTCACCAGTGTGGTGTGAGAGGCCCCCGCCCCGGGGGCAGTGATGTGCCAAAAGGCACAGATAAAGACCCTAGCTTCTCCCACATACTAACATCATCACAGCAGGACGGAGAGGCTAATTGGCATATGTGGTGGCAACCTCAAAGACCGAATGGGTGGGGCGTGTGTGGGACAGCAGGCTGTCACGTGGCTGTCGCCTCCCAGGAAAAGGCACTCATACCTGTGCGGGAGCCGTTATTCCAGCCGGAGGGAGCTCGCTCACCTTCCGTGGACATAGCGAGTAAAAACATTAAGGACAAAGCGACAGAATGAAAGAGGTAGCGCCATGTTTCGACAAGGACAGACGCAACTCGAGATCAGCTTAGCCTCTGCTTTAGACCCGTCCCTCCGGCAAGTAGAATCCGCGTGCTTACGTTACCACACCCATAGAAACACGGCTGAGCACATTTACCACAGCGTTGGCGAGGCCTGGGTACACAGGAGTCTTGACAGGAGGTGCCTGATGGATCCCCTACTGCCAAATCCAGGAGGGAGCAGAGCTGGGTGACGTTAATGACACTTTGGGAGTGCCGTTTTTCACTCACTTTGGAGCACTTCCCATGGGAGCTTTGTTTTGCCTCGTCATTTTTTCGGTACGGTACATGTAATGTGACGCCAGGCAAGGCCTAACCCAGATCTTTAAACAGCAGCTGTGTGGATAGCAGATGCAGAGAAAGCAGTAACAACAGACTTATCGGGGGCAGGGGGTCCCGTTGCAGAGCAAACTTAGATACAACTAAGGCTAAATCACACGTCAGGCCTCAATGTCCTGTGTGGTAGTGGAGTGCGTCATGCTGCTGGGATTTCAAACGCACTCCAGGTGCACAGGAAGCTAGCAGCCCTAACGGAGAAAGAAGGAATCCATCAGGAAGACACAGGTTCACGTAGACCTCATTACAGCCATCGGGAGCCACACTTTGGGATAAGGGAAGGCGATAAAAGGAATTTGACTGTGCACAGGTGCCTAGGATAAACATTACACTGTGCTTTGATGTGTGTGGGACGGTTTCCAAATCACCCCAGTTTTGTACAGCCTGCACGAGAGCTACAGGGATGCTCCACGCTCCTGGATTGTAGATGTGACTGCCGGGAACACATGCTGACATTGTCCAGCCACATGGGTGTTTCCAAAGGTCGGTAACAGACGCCCAAGTGGACCAGGTCGAAAAGGGACTCTCTTTAATCACTACAGTGCAAGGGAGCTGCTCGGCTACAAAAAGAATCTTTCTCCAACCCTTTGTATTCACGTGAAAAGGTAAAACCATGCCGTGCCACAATTCTCCATGTTTCCAGGAGATAAGAAATTGAAAACGGACTTGTGAAATTCAAGGAGGAGCAGGATGCTGTGGACATTGTCAGTTTTGAATGCTGGCCCTTTTGCCTTTTTGGGAACCTTTTGGGAAACTCGCTGTAACTTAGGGAATTTTACATGTCATGTAAAGCCGTTTCATATGGGATCGCTACAAAAATAGATCATGTCACACACAGGAATGTAAACTCTAACAAGGGAGCAAATTAGCCGGCCGCAAATTATTGCTAAAGTATGAAGTTTTCCACAAAGATTCCCGGCGGAATGCCTTCGCCGAGGGCACGGAACTGCAACTACACATGGTTTCGTTTGAACAGATGGCAACGGAAGGTTGTGTTATGCCTGCGAGTTAGAGACCTGCAGGCCCTTCACCACCCTTCGCCCTGGCCTGCTTCACCAGGGAAGGACCATCGGTATTAAAATCCTGACCGGTCTTGCAAGTGGTTACACTAACATGGGTTCAGGAAATTCAGCAATACACTAATCTTCTCTGTCACACAAACTGCACTTTTCATTGTAGTGGTAATGTCGCTGTGTTAGATTCTTGGGGGGGGGTAAAAGCTGATCGTTTCCCCCCTTAGCACACCCTGATAAATGGCACACCTCTCCTGTGACCCCCCGCCCCCCCCCCGTTTGTGGCTTTAGAACCAGCAGAAATTCACGACTCTCTGGCTCGAAATAATGATGGGGGCCTTCCTTTCCCATGTTTCCCTATTTCTGGGTAGGACTGATGATTAATGCCATGTCTGAATTACTCCCTTCCTCATGTTAATGATGGGATGTCTGTCATGTTGGAGGTTAGCCACTCTGTAAGGCTAACGCTCGGCTTAGCTGGCCGATGGGGATGTAGCGTTCCCATGGTAACTAGGGAACATCTGTCGACCGTCGTATTCAAATTGGGTTATATGGTCTCCTGGATCTCCATTCTGCTGTGTTGCAACCTCGTCCACAGAGGAATTAGCTAGAAGTAATGCTGCCTGTGTACCCAACTGAAGTCCTCTGCCACGTTGATGCTTGATCGGATATGTGGCCCAAGAGAGCGTTTCCTGGGCCTGTGTGAAGGTGGTCCACGTTATGGTCGTACGGCTGAGATGATGGCTGCGTGCTGGTCCAGTGGTCACGCTCCGCCCACTTGCATAGGCCCGCTATGACCAAGATCCCCCTTCGGGCCGCATACAGCTATGGTCTGTACTTTGTAAAGACGCCATCTCCAAGCATGTGACGTGATCACTGTTCCCGAAAGACTCAGGGAACTATTGCTGTTTTCCCAGCGTTCCCGTCTTAGACCTCCATCTGTTTTTAGCTGATGATACTTCACAGGGTACCGTGCCAAAGGTAATAATGTGCTGTTCTAAATAATATTTGAAATTTGATTATTTGTTTGACTGATTGATGATTAAATGGAACGTGTGATATTTTATCCATATCACGCCCTTGTACATGTACATAGCTCCACGTCTTTGAAATGCAGAAATGGAAAAACATATTTTGTATGCAAGTGTGAGTGTGTGCATGGGTGTGCTTCTCTCATTTAAAGCTCCCCCGATGAAATAGTAATTTTATTTCAGCGCTTACAAAACGTCCATTTTAAATAAGTGAGGCAGAACACGTGGGAGTGCAGGGTTTCAGCCCACCGTGATTGGCGTCTCGACGCCAGCCATCCGCTAACCGCTCCCGCGAGTGGCATCGGCGACGTCCGCTCCTCTCTGGTTGGCGGGCGAGCCTAGCTGACTGACATCGAGGCCTGGCCGATTACAGAAGCAAGGAAGGTTCCGAGTCACGTTAACCGCAGAGCCGCTTCTCAAAGAGATGGCAGTGTTCCCAATAGAAATCTGCCTAAGACAGGGAAACCACATGTAAATAGTAACAAAAATAAAAATGGCAGCTTCGGAAAGTCTTTAATAAACTATGAGAAACGGAGGTATGGCCATCGTCCATTGCATAGAGAGAGCAAGTTGACTGACATTCTCTGCCTCTTTCCCTATACTGGATGTCCACGCGCTCTGATGGTGTCGAACCGGAACGCCCCAGGTGCTTCTTACTGTCCCGGCACGTCCCAGCTTTTCCGTGGGTTTTCCCGTGTGGACACACAGCACTTGCTTCTTACATCTGCCAGGGTTTTTAGATGAAGGTTCAGTCAATATTAGTGTAAAATGTTCTAGTCCTCATCATCGCATCATTTAGATCCTAAGGATGTGTACTTTGCCCCATTTAAACTGCCAGGCGTCATTTCATGTTAAATGCTTTTAGTAAGTACCCCGTTAACAACTACTCCCCCTAGTGACAACCCCTTTTTTAAGTCCATGAATGCAGGCAGTATTCAGGCCAGCTCCCCCTGGCTCGTCGCCCCTTTTCCCGTTTGCTGACCTTTCTTATCAGTTGCTGAGAAACCCGTGATGCATAGAAAATATTGGCGCACGACTTCAGAAGTTGTGCAAAAGTTCGATAAATTACTTCATCTTATAATTTAAAAGCAACTGTTTCGAGTTTGCCGTTCGTAAGGGAAGATTTGTTCCTTGGCTTTTCAGCTTCTACAGGAAATATGTTCGCAGTAATGAACATCCCAGGTGGCATTCACTGCCAGTGGGTTTGTTTTATAACCGAATCTCATCCCTCGGTCAGCATGGGCGGCTCGTGATATAACGTCAGTCGTTAGTCGATGGCAGGCTGGCATTCACACCTGGAGACTTATGGGGCATTAAACTAACCGGAAACTGACCGAGACAGGCTTGATGACGGGAGCTGAAATTTGCTTGGGAGTCCCCCTGGTGCCCCCCATGACAGGAAGAGGAAACGGGTTGACACACGGTGATCCTAGCCGGACTGAGGTGCGGGAGGGGGTTCTTTAGAAACCACTGAGGAGGAGCAGTCGATGGCTGTCAGAGGGGGGCACCTCATGGGCCCCATCCGACAGAGACACTTCCAGGGGCCGGCCTCTGGTGGGCAGGTGTCTGTCAAATCTTCCTTTTCTGCTTAGCCCAGCACATTCCAGACAAGATGGCCGCCCTGGGTGGCTCTGTGAAGCCATTGTTTGCTTTGCATCGATTTCAATATTCAGTGTGGTGTTATGACAGAGCACTCCTTAACTCTCTGCGCCCAGAAAGGCTGGGAAATCTGCAGGTTCAGTCAGTCATAGGACGAGAACGAGAACGAGCTCGAGCTCTTATTTAGTTTGAATGTTGGCCATTGCACCATAACCCTGAAAGTATTTAATAGCAACATACGGCCAGATGGAGCAGTAATTAATTGCTTATGAAAACCAGTACCTGCCAAGGACTATAACAGTAACCTTTGGTAAATTAAGCATCATAATTTAGGAATTTTAAACTTAAAATATATTAGGCAGGGCTACTTGAGTCTGAAAGACCGCTTCAGCAAAGCTATCATCACGGCCATAAACAGGAGGTTCGAGGCCTTAGATTGATGCTAATTTTCAGAGCTGACTATAGTTTATTTTAGCAACGTATGTAAGGAGTGATAAAGATGTACGGCATTTAAATTAATTTCAGCTCGCATTCCTGCCCGCTTTAAAATCAGTAAATCACAAGGTAAGAAAAACACTGAGGCTCCTCCCACAGAGTGCAGTTCGCTGGGATGCTGTGAAAGATATCCTTCTTAACTAAAGGTTGAGGCACGTCTTCCTCACACGGCCCCGTCTGGCACCTTGTGGCCAGACCACATGCTGGATACAGGCGAGGGGCATGTGGCGGTGACCCGTGCAGCACCTGGCGTGTCTGAGGGCAAGCATCTGCAGTGATAGCTTTGGGCAGAGCCTTCTGGGATAGGCGCAGCGGAGGCTGCATTTTCACGGTGCCCTGTGTCCTCGGGAACACATGCTCTGAGTTACATCCCGGAGACGGGGGTGGCTCTTTCCCACAAACACAAATCACAGCCTTTTAACGCCAAATGTTTGACTCTCAAAAATGATAAAAACACAGCAGCCCATCAACCTTGGCCAAATTCACAAGAAGACTGATTTAGTCCCATTTTATTTAATCTGTTTATAATTTAGCATTGTGAACGAAACGCAGGAGATTCGAGGGCAAGTGGGCCAGGATGCTATCAGTGGGAGAAACCTGTTAGTCATCGTGCACGGTTAGTCGAGAGCAGCACTCACTGGGGAGACAGTGTGGGCGGAGCCTTAGACTGCTCGATGTAGCGGTATTGGACACGAAGCAGGCCAGTACCCCGCGAGACTTTCAGACAAGTACTATGTTCCCTACGATATCTGTAAAGTAAACCCTTGGCCAGTTCCCTGATTTGTCTTGGCAGTGAGCACGGGCCACCAGTAATGCATCGAGCGCTGTTTGTTACAGCTCCTTGTGGTTGAGACTTAAACGTTTCCTGCATCCTCGACGCAGTCCGTACCTCCACGCTCGTGGTACCCGGGCACCCCTGCCAGTCGGTCATGGGCATGCTTCTGTAGAAGGTGCACCCTCGGAGGCTCCCTTGTGCATCTCTGATGTCCGTGTCCTGCCCTGTCAACAGCCCCACAGCAAGTTCCGGAAGGCGCTGTGGGGCCCGTGGGACTGTCGTACTCCACGCCAGCCAGAGCATCGAACCACAGTCACAGACCTGCCGTGTGTACGTCTCTGCCCCGGCGTTATGTGACGCCTTAGTGTCTGTGTGTGCGTACATGGGTGTGTGTGTGAGTGTACTAGGTCATTTCAGAGAGATAGTACAGGGTGTGTCAGGATCGTAAAACTACTTGTTTCACTTCTGAACCTGTCAAATAAGGTCACTTTCAGTTCTGCCAGCTAGAGGAAGGAAAAAACCTAATTACTTTTCCTCAAATATGCGGAAAGAACAAACTGTGGTACGAATCACAGCATGTAATACCTTATCCTCCACACAATACAATTACCATGTTAAAAATGTCTTCTTGGTTTAAGTCGATCGGTTTTACACTGGGAACGGAATAAGAACGAATTACAGCTACTGTGTGCTCATTCTTCATTTCAGAGAAGAAGACCTGAAATTGGCTGGTGGTCAGTGGAGGACCGAGTGGTGTTTTTTGGGGGGGGGGGCGAGTGAGAGAAACCTAGGACACAGCTGGCCCTAAGCAGCTGTACCCGCGGATCTTCCTTGATGTGGATACCGCTGTGTCTCTGATGAAGTCGTGGAGGGTCTGTCCTAGACCACCCGGCTACAGTCAGGGTCGGGGGCTCCATACTCCCCGTATCCCTGAAGAACTCTGCACTGGGGTTACCCGGCTCTGTCCCGGAGCCTCCCGGCCCGGCCCGGTTCCTTTCTCGGTCCCAAACTCTCCGTCGTGGCTGGGAGACGAGCCACAGCTGCCAGGCAGCGACCTGGCCAAAACAAACACGATCGAATGAGTTTGCCATGCTGAACAGATTAAGGGCCCGGCTCGTTTTGTATTGACTGACAGAACTGGGGAGAGCCATAAAAACATATGCATTAAATAAAAAAACCCAACCGAGTCGATGACATAACCCTCTGAGTTTAGGTGAGCACTATGGTAATGTATAGTCTGAGCATTAATGAGGCTGGTAAAATATCACTGCAGCAACAGAAACAGAGGAACACCCCCCCCGCAAGCAGAACCCAATAGAAATGGTAGCGTGTCCGCCCCTGATATCTGCCTACATATAGTCGTCATGGCGAGTTACATCGTGTTCCTTAAAGGGACAGGCGCATTCAGAAACACTTAAAGGGACAGGCGCATTCAGAAACACTTAAAGGGACAGGCTACTCATACGCACATTCAGAAACACATCTGTATCATCTTATGAATCCTGTGTATTGTGGGGAGGAAAATCCCAGAGGAGCCCATTGTGTCTCCAGGAAGGGTGCTGACTAAGCCAGGCAGGGCCACCATGCAGACTCAGTGGAACAGTGAATCATAGCTAAGGTGCTGCTTGACAAGAAGGGGAATCGCACAAGTGGATCCTCTTACTGTGCATGGTGGAATTGCACGCAGACGCGGCCCACCCACTAATTACCAGTTACACACTTCAGATGGCTGGTGGTCTGTTTACGCACTCCTAGGCAAATTCAGAAAAGACAACCATACCCTCCAACCCAAAACACACCTCAAACACGAGATTCTACATAATTTGCTGTAGAAGGATGACTCACTCATAAATAATCTTATGGCCGGGCTGGCTTTATGAAAAAACGTGCAGACAGAGTGGGAGAAAGAGAAGAGGATCTGGATTAAATCCTTATCACGACCCTCGTGGAAGACATTCAGAGACAAACCACTGGCACAGAGATGGCAGATATTGGATACGTCGACGGCAGTAAAAGATCCACGGCCTGCAGCTGTGTTGCTATCAAAAGAACGTTCAGCTTGCCCCATTAATTTCCAGGTGTCTGAGTTAATTTCCATTCAAAGCGGTGCGCCTCTGTTGACGACTCTGCTCACGTCTTTAATACCAGAGCCATGATGTCACAGGAGGGCAATTTACGGCTTTAATAAAGGATAGGGCATGTTGCAAAGACTGACTAGGAGCGGGAATGCTTTGCACCCAGACGGTCTTCTCAGCGTGTTTTTTTTTTTTCTTTCGAACCCGCTGCCAAATCTGTAACAATGCACAATTGTGTGAGACGCCTTCGGAAAACACCTCTCTTGACGGAGCACTTTGGAAGAGTGTCTGTTTCCAGTAGGCACAATATAGCTTTGTCTTCACGTTGTGGTCCTCACTTTCATCCCACTTTGCTCTCCACAGTACAGGTTCTCAATATCGATCTTCTCAAGACGCACCCATGGTGCTCCAGCAGGGGGTTGGGGGGTGGAATACGGCTGAAACAAAAGCAGTCCGCAGAGAAGAGGTTGCGGTCACCCTTCCCCCACACATTGGTCAGCCTGAGCTCCGGTCATTTGCTCCATGTTCGCTAGAACATTCCGCAAAGTATCCTGTGTCATTTATTCTTTTGAGGGGGGTCACTGAATAACTTTCAGATTGTCCCAATATGGGTGATCTTCCAAAAAACAATCTATAAATGCTTTGCAAAACATGCTAAATGAAATAAAACTGGTAAACGACTGTTCTAATCACCTTTCAAAAAGCGACCACCAGTGTCTGCGTGGTTTGCATGCAGTGCAACCGGCTTTAAAAAGCAGTGGAGTGTGTGCTCAGATCCAGCGTGTATTTTACTGAAGGAGACTGCTAGATAACCATATAGAGAAGGCCATTTTGATTCAGGTTCATGAACATCTTGGTTACGTATAGGAGGCAGACACTACCCTTCTGAGGTTTTAATTCCTGGTCCAACAGAAATGCCAGCTGCTTGCCGGCGAGGCAGGAGCAACATACTCGATACCGTTTCAACGCCAGTCACTCCAGATAAAAAGCGATGTTGTGAAGTTTGGAGACCCGGTTAAATTCAATTCCTTTTTTCCGTCACTGGCTTACTCCTTTGTCCTCGGGCCCCCGTTAGCAGCATCACGGAGCCGCTGTCAGGCCAAAGGGCAGCAGGGGGAAAAGGCAGACACTGGGACTCAAAGGTAAAGAAAAGCTGCAGGCTGCCACGGTCTTCCACGTACATAAAGACCACATCGGAGCTTACCGTGTCTGGACACACGTTCAATAATATCGAATTCCTCAACTGCTGGCTGTGAGCAACAAAAGTTAGAGAAAAATTTGTTCAGAATAACATTTGGCTGGAGTGAATTTTTAGGTAATTTACGTCCTCATGATGCTCTGTATCTCAAGCTAAAACTCAACAACGTTGTCAATGTGGATATTTGTATATTTAAAGGTAGAATGTAGGGATTTCAGCTTTTTTTTTCCAGGGCAAAAATGTTGCCAGTTCATTTCTGGATAACACCTAAAGAGCCCAAACCTGTTCGGTCATGTAAATCCTTGCAAGCGGAAAAAGAACCAATCATCCACTCCCCTCCGACTCACTGAATCCGGTGAGTGAAAAATCCCAGGTGTTTATTGTTGAAAGGATCCACTGCTGGCTTCTTGGGATGTCTCCCAGCATCCTGCTGTCATGATGTGGGGGGGCACGTGTGTAGAGGTGTCGTTTGTGAGTTACGACCCCGCCCTCACCCCCGGCGACGTGCTGCATTCCTCAGCAACAGACGGCCTGCTGAAAAGGAGCCCGCTCGTTTTTTGTTTTGGTTTTAATTCATGCCCTGACTGAAACTGAGGTATGACGAACGTTGGTCGTCATGACGACGGCCGTAGCTCACGTCCACGTAGAAGACATGGACCATTTGGTTTCGTGTGTCCGTGTCTTGACAAAGAAATTTGCAAAATGAGCATCCAGGCCTGGAGAAGGCTGATACCCACGTCTTGATTTTTAACAAGTGTCACATTCCAAACCAGATGCCAGGTACGTTCCCTTTGCTTAGCCTGGTGTGACGTGATAATAATAATAATAATAATAATAATAATAATAATAATAATAAATAACTGTGATGATAAATACTTGTGACAAGCAGCAGGTGGCGTCAACGAAAACACATTGAGGTCCCAAGCAGGTCATCCGCGTGCCTTAAATTTCCAGACGGCACAGAACGCCATTGTTCAGCGCAAGAACGGGAGTTGTGTTGTGGTGAGACAGTTATTATACCGAGGAATTTACTGTTGAAAAAGGTAAGTTCAATTAAAAATGACTGACAGCTGCCAAATAGTTTTTAAACAGCTGTGTTATCATAGTATTTTTAAAGTCCGTTGCTGTGGGCATTTAAAAACAAGTTTTTAATCTACAGGAAAATTATGAGCAATGTAGAATGTCCCCCTTAATGAAACAATGTTTTCTTGATATCTGGCATGTGGATGCATGTTAGGAAAAATGGTATTGCTGTAGAATTTCTATTGGAGTCGCTGATAAGCACGTCTAATAAAACTTTGTTTTCTTCGTCCAAAATGTACCTAGATGTAAATAAGCCTAAGAATGGACAATAAACATATAAGTATTAATGTAAAATTCTTTGTGAGATGGATAGACAGTGTAGTGGAAGCAATGAACATGAGTTTGGGCAGGCTTCGAGAGGCGGTGGAGGACAGGGCGGCCTGGCGTGCCGTGGTCCATGGAGTCGCAAAGAGTCGGACACGACTGCGTGACTAAACAACAACAAAAATTCTTTACTTTCCTCCTAACACGTCAGCTGTCACGTTACCATGACGACAAAGCTGCTAGTGAGCGCCGTCATCGTGGAGGCAGGGTTACGTGGTGGGGGGTGACACTGATGTCTTAGACATACATGAACCCATCGCCGTGACAGGCCATGAAGGGCACAGCAGGGGAAATATTGATACAAATAATATTGACACAACTTTGAGTTCCCTCGCATAAAAGTTTTACTTCTCTGGTAAAACAACAAGACACAAAAAAAAAAAGGTTTAGATGGGAACGCAGTAAGATTGCAATAAAAGACTCACTCCTCTGAGGATCACATTTTACAGGAAAGAAGTAAACACCCCAGCAAAGCAGTAAGGCTGACCGTTGGCTGTGTTTGTGTAAGCTGCTGCTTCTCTCCTCGGACCTTGTGCACTCCTGAGGTGTTCCTGATTCCAGCACCCCGAGTCAGTCATTCTAGTCACTCTCAGGTGACACAGCCCGCGCGCGAATATACGTGCTGGGGCCGTTCCCGCCAAGTCTCCTCACGCGGGGTAAGTCGATGCAGGCTCCGCTGTGGCCTGTGCGTTTGACACGACGCGGCCAAACCTGCACCCCGATTACAAGAAAACGCATTTGGTTCAAAAAAGCACGCGGCTGAAAACCAGGGAAGATTTCCGGGCCGGGCGCACGTAAACCTGATTTACCCTCAGCGAAACTGTGTCTGGAATCAACTCAATGCTATTAGTTCTGCATATTTGTTTACTCTGTCAACAGCATCACGAAATTCTAGATTTATAGCCGATTCCCCCGAGGACTTCAGTTTCACAATCACCACACAGAGGGATGTCTCTGAGGACCAAACGACAGAGTCGTGTATAACAGTGTGCATTAAAAATTGTACATTTTACTCTAAGCTATATGTTAGCTGGATAGCTACACAGGAAGTAGAAGAAACTTCGGACATAGATGTTTTTCCTTTGAGCTGCCCCCACCCCCCACTCCATCCCTAGCATCACCTTCCCCCCGACACACTGCACTTCAGAAGGCCACAGGCTTCTGGGAGATGTGCTGCCCGTGCCCAGGCTCCCTGTCTAAACAGGAAAGGCCTTCAACTGATGCCTTTTTTCAGTGGGAAAAACTCCTGGGCTGCATTCCAGTACAGTCTGAGGCCGCAGCTCCGAAGTTGGGGGTGGAGGAATGGCATTAACCAGACCCAAGTGGAACCCCGGATCCCCCACGAGTATCTGTGTGCTTCCCTCGGCCTGTCCGGGGCGTCACGCTCGGCCCTGGCACAGCAGAAGCGCTTAAAGCACATCCGGCAGCTCTGCCGAAAGAGCTTCTGTGTTATGACAAGGAATTCCTCTGAGGAAGCACAGCGAGCCGTTTCCCCCTGCAAGACCCCGATGGAAACCCCGCGTGGAACCTTCCGGGACAGGTAACAAAATAGATAGTAAAACACACAATAATGGAGCGTGACAGTTTGACATTTTTTGCCTGGTTCTTTTAAAGTGCTTTTTCCGTACTGATAATCGAGACTCAAACACCTTCATAAGCATGACTAAAGTAACAAAAACAACATCTGCTTAAGGCAGGTGACCAGACGTTAATCCGAAAATTCTTGTTCACATTGGTGACGTCATTTACTTCAATACTGTATAACTGAACGGGATGTGGCCCTGCCTTGTATAAACTCTGCTAAACTGACTACTCGCGTGTTGGAGAATCCCACTGTTACACGTGTAGCTGCTTGGCCCGAAATGTGTCCTTTTGTGATGTTCCGTGTTAATACTTACAGATTAAACTTCACGCCTGCCTATTGGTCGTGGTGAACCACTGTGGATACGGACGTTGGGTGCATCTGTGTGCGTGTGAGTCTACAGCTGAAGTGGGGGGGGGGGGGTTCGTCCTCTGATTTTAAACATGCAGTGCTGTCACCACGACGACTGCCTTTCATCACTGTCATTTGGCCCTTCTCTCAGAAGCAGGCCCCACATCTAGGTCTTGTACCTGAAAAGGCTCAGAGGTGTTCATGGGTGACAACTAAATGCATTTTAATTAGTGCTGCTATACTTCTCAAAGCCCCAGGGCATGCTGGGTTTTCACTTGTCCTTACTCTGTTGAATAATTAGCTGCCTTAAATCGCTTTATGTTACACATCCAGCACTTAAGAAGTGCTACTTGCAGTTTTTATACTGGATTTCAGACGCAAGGGTTGGGAGTTGTTTGATGTTGGACTTCTTTTAAAGAATATGAATGAATTAACTTTATCTTTTTATATGGCGTTTCATCAACACTGATCTCGCCGTTAATTTTCTTTAAGACTCCTACTTTTGCTTGCCACTGTCACCTTTGGCTTACTCTCTGGGGACCCTGGGCCCGGGACCGTGTAAAGCCCTTTGTGACAGTGCTTCTTGTTAAAGGTGCATACAAATAAAATTGAATTGAATCAAACCTATTAGTGCTCTTTTTCGACCCTGTGTGTAAATGTGCAGCCGTGATACAAACTTGCTTGTTGGTGGAAGGCAAATTCGAGCAGGTCACTAGAGAACATTCACAAAACACAGCCTGGTAACCAAGATCCTGTTTAACATGAAGACGGGGAACAGGATCTAGACAGAGAACCCATTAATTTGTCATCGCTACGTTGTTATTGACAGATTAATTGTTAGCCCAGCAGCGTTGCTTTGTGAAATGTGATGTCACATTTTATTCCAGCACTTAAATTTGTGTGCTTTCAAATGCCATGATAAATGTAAGCAACATGTTTCATAAACAGGCTGAGGTTAAGTCTGAAAAAAATGGGCACTTTGTTCTGTTTTGGCTTGAATCTGACATCTTCTTTTAAAAAATCCACCGTAAGGTTGAATTTTAATCACTGAAGATTAATGTTTTGCATTTTGAAATCCAGCTTCTGACTGTAATTATTCTCACCGCAGTTTTCTAGAAGAGGCTGCAAAAAAGGAAATGTTTCACTAGGGGGAAGAAAACAAACTTCGCACAGGCTGCAGGAAGCAACCCTGGAATTGATGTCCTTCGGAGACGCTGCCAATGGGAAAGGAGACGCGGTTCGCTAAGGTCACACCTTTGAGGTCACAGCATACCTGAAGTGCTGTAGCATCTATTAAATGCAGAAACACGAGTACAGTAGAACATCAAGCAGAGCATCAGTGGAACGTTCCAGAACATAGCTATCTGTTCAGGCATCACCCTGGGCACCATGACTGCAGACCTGACAGAAACGCGTCCTGGGTCCTGCCATTACTATACGCTCATGTTTCACATCCCAAAGGAGTGGGTGGATGGAGCAGTGGGCTGGGGAGGTAGGAGGAGCACGCAGGTGGACAAGGGTGATGGAAGAGGCCAGTAGGCTGGTGGATGGGGCAAGAGACGGGGCAAGCGAGCATGGCCAGAGGGAGGGCTGGCTAGATGCCATGATTGGCCCCCAGCAGCTGTTAGGAGGAGGCAGCAGTAAAAAAAGAATGAGAAGAGAGAGAAAACGAGGAGGATGAAAATTGTTTACTTAAAATCCCTGCCAGATCGAGATGGAGACTCGACATAAATCACGCCGTGTCACATGAGAAGCTTTCGGACTGCTACCAATCCAACCCCTTTCCTCCGTCTCGTTGCCGCACCGACTCCATTATCAGCATATCATATTTTTCTGGGGGGTGTTTGGAGGGTGGGGGTTATAAACAGCTGTGAACCAAATGTTCGGCCCCTAAACCAGGAACAAGGAGAGAGCACTGAGCCAAAGTTGGGACGGTCATCACAAACTCAACGAGTGGTGTTTGCATTCGCCATTTGAGGGTATGCAGTAGACCCAGCATCACACCCTGACAGGAGCTTCACCCCTGGCTTATCTCTTGGTCCTCCTGCAGACCGTCACGTCCGTTTACTTCAGTCACATCTTGTTAAAATGGCCGGAAGGTCTCCCCATCCACATCTCATTCCTGTTTTACTTCAGCCTCAGAGAGAAACCTCTAAGAGGTGGCAGGAATCATGACGGGGGCCATGGTCACTGTGCCAAACAGGGGTCCTCTTTCCGCCACTGTCTCTGTTCGGCAGGCCCTTGGTGCTGATGTGGTGCTTGATGTTTGGAGAGAAATCTGCAACCAGTTCTGTTTGAAGTCCATGGGGTGTGGCTGCCTTCCTTCAGCCTCTGCAATTCATTAAATAAAAGCACAAATTAGAAATGAGAAGGTAATTAATGCAAATGTAGCTCTCAGAGCCCAAGACTTCCATCTTGCAAGAGTAGAGCCGATTTTAATTCAACGTTTACTGCTTGGAAATTATGGGGGGGGGGGGGTCTGTTATTGGAAGATGGTGAAGGAGGTTGAAAACAACATCTGATGTCAACATCTATAAAAGCATGATAAACACATTTAAGGGCAGCTCTGATATAGCTGTTTCTCTGGTAGCAGCTGGTAATGTTTACAAACTGTATGCCGATAATGGGCTGGATCGCTGCCCGAAAGTGACTAGGTCCCGTTTTGTAAAAAGACAAGTCATATCTATTTAATTCATAATGTCTGAGGTTTCACGGGAGCCTCCTGTGTCACTTTCACGGTGTTCACAAAAGCCCATGAAGATCACCAGAGCCCCTCCCAGACCTGGTCCCATCCCGTGACAGCAGAGGAAATAATGCCATAGACTAATGCCACAGACTAATGCCATAGACTAATGCCATAGACCAATGCCATAGACCAATGCCATAGACTAATGCCACAGACTAATGCATAGACCAATGCCATAGACTAATGCCATAGACTAATGCCACAGACT
>JAACJT020000021.1:16961230-16979523 GCA_009936485.2 Gymnarchus niloticus | reverse complement strand
GACCAATGCCATAGACTAATGCCATAGACTAATGCCACAGACTAATGCATAGACCAATGCCATAGACTAATGCCATAGACTAATGCCACAGACTAATGCATAGACCAATGCCATAGACTAATGCCATAGACTAATGCCACAGACTAATGCATAGACCAATGCCATAGACTAATGCCATAGGCCAATGCCATAGACTAATGCATAGACCAATGCCATAGACTAATGCCATAGACTAATGCCATAGACCAATGCCATAGACTAATGCTATAGACTAATGCTGCCCATGGCTCCAGGGCAGGTCTTCATTTCAGAGGTTTACTTTTCCCAGCTGCGTTTTCGTTTGCCAGCTGCACGTGCGTATGCTGCAGACATCTAAAGGTAATCTCCGCTGCAAAACAAACCCAGTTTAAGATCACTGTCGGCGCAGACAAACAGGGGTTAACGCCACCCACCAGCCGGAACTCCGGCGTTAACGGTACCAAGAGGAACGGGGCTTTGCTTGTCAGCGTCCCTAATCTTCTTTGAGTGGAATCTTATAAATCACCCATAGCGAAACCCTCTGGATTGTAGCTCACTTGACAGCAAATGTGCAGGTGGAGAACACAGTCAAAATGCAGTACGCATGCAAAATAATCAGTTTTTATTCTTTTAAACGAATGAACGTGATGCACTGAGGCAAAGCGTCCTAACAACTGTTTAAAAGAAGCATGCGGAAATCAAACAGCAGCCATGCTTGGATTTGGTCCCTCACCCAAACGATTTTTTTTTTTTTTTTGCCAGGGGTCACTCCTTGGCAAATATGTGTCAGTGCCACTCTGAGATGGAGGTGGATGGGAAACTTGACGGGATGGACAAATGTGGGATAGACTGCAGAGCGTCCCGTTTTCGCTGAGAAACCTTTTTCAAATCCTTGAGATCAAACGCAGAATAATATCCACAATTGGAAACAGTAGTGACATGTGTTTTGTGGCAGTTCCGACTTTATAGCCTTACTTGAGCTCAGAATGGTTTAGGAATACATTAAATGGAGGTCCTGTTTGAGTGGAGCACTTCATACATTTACCACATACTGAAAGAATCATTGGGTGATGCACTCTATGGGAACCAGTTGGAGACTGCAGGTTTGTTGTGCAAAGCAAGTTCAGTTAAATGGCATAAAATAACATGGATGAGCATGTGTAATCTAAAGCAAGCTAGCGTGAAAGTCCACAGCAGCATGGAAACAGCAATATGTCCATCATCTAAGAAACCATCTTCGATTCGAACCGAAAACCAGTGTGAAGGAGCTGGAGCTGTTCTGGACATGCGGCGTAGAGGAAGAAAACATCTGAAAGAATGTCAGGTGGTGATGGTACAGATACAGAGAAGCTGCGAGATGAAACATCCTCTGAATCATTGGTATCACCCAGTGCTTGACGGTCTTGGTTAGGAGGTTGGTAGAGCTTCAACACGTCCATCAATCATCAGTCACGATTCCCTCATGTGTATCAGGATCTTGATTCATTCTCTGCCAGGATTTGAAGTTCTAGACTTGGTCTGTGATCCATCCCCATGGGCTCGTTTTGCATTTGGACAGCATTCAGGCAGGGAGCACCGAAGCACTGGCCCCAGCGTGAGAATGGCAGCGCTTGGAACGGATCTCGTCAGCCCACAGGTCGTTGGGAACAGAGTGAGCAGAGACTCGTCTCACGTAAGACAGCTGGGCCCTTGTAATCTGAGCTCATGTGCCGGGTGTCACCCCACAAGATGCTTGAGTCATGTTCCTTATGCATACGCATGCACCTAGAACATAACCAGAGGTCAGCTTTGTGCAGTGCAGACTAATTCACACCAGTGAGCTTCATTTAGGTGGACCCATTCATTAAGCATGGTCCTTATAATGGATGCTGAGAGCGTGCTAATCTAGGCACTTTCAAATCTGTCCCTTGCATTGGTGACCTTTTGAACCACACACCTCATCCTGGAGGGGTATACAACCTTTGTAATTTGTGCCCTAAAGGTCGTGCATTTGTACCATTCACGTGTGCGCAGGTTAGGGTTAGGATTATGGTTAGGGTTAGGGTTAGGATTATGGTTATGGTTAGGATTATGGTTAGGGTTAGGATTATGGTTAGGGTTAGGGTTAGGATTATGGTTAGGGTTAGGATTATGGTTAGGGTTATGGTTAGGATTATGGTTAGGGTTAGGATTATGGTTAGGGTTATGGTTAGGATTATGGTTAGGGTTAGGTTGTGTGTAAGTTCTACACATTTGTTGCCAGTTAAGGATCAGCACAAGAAGAAGAAGAACAAGAAGACGATGCATGATTCTGATTGTGCCATGTGAGAGTAACAGAGCAAAGATCACGCGTGTACGTGGGAATGAAGCAAACCATTTGTACAGACTGAGGATACACATCCATCTTCATTTCACCGAGACACAGCTGCTGCTGACTGAGGATGAAACACATCCGGCTTTTTATGTGTTCCACACAGCACACAGCAGGACTACCACCTCTGCTGATCTCAGCACGCAAGAGAAGAAGGGGCACCCTTCTCCCAGACCCACGACGCCTCCAGGCTGCATTTACGTCTTTGCTTCTCCTTTCTGTCCACCTTGCCGTCATCTTATCATAATGACCACGACAGCAGTAATAGTCACATACCGTGGCTTTGACAGCATCACGTGTCAGACAGAAACCTGGAGTTTTAACCGCGAGTTGATCCCACCAGCGCCCGTCGGAAGAGAGCTATAGAAAAAAAAGGAGGGCAGGTGGAGTCTGTTTCCTGTTCCTGGGTCTCCAGCCAGGACAAGAGGGCAGCCAGGTGTAGTCTGCATGGGAGACCAAGAAGCTAAGATGGAGAATGTGTATTTATATAAGCGGATTAGCCAGTATCTTGCTCTTCCCGGTCCACGTTTTCCGTGATTCCGTTCTGTCCCGCGGCCCTGTTTTCCATCGGTCGTTCCAGTGGTTGCCACAGTGATCTACATCTTGTTTCAATAAGGCATATTTGTTCACCATCTCCATTGTTAACTGTGACAGGCGGGCTCAGGGGCTTGGATATCTGCCTGTAATGCTAGCATTTATTTGGTCCTCGTTTTCTTTATTTATGTGTCAGAGACCATGTACGATGTTTAACATTAACGGGAGAATTTGACGCGTTGTACTGCATCAGACTTAGCAACTAGCTGATTTTCGCCCACGATCCCCTGTGACAATGGCAATAAAACAATCTGCCTGACAAACCGTACAGATCATTTGAAGGGCATCTCTCATCCCTTCAGCGTAGTCTTGTAATCCTCAACGTTATGGGCACCTGTGAAAACTGCCACTCTTGCTTACTGGAAAACTTGTGCTTCTGAACACAAGATGGGGATGCAGTCAAGATGGCCACCATTCACACACGAGGCCCAGAGGACCCCCACCCCCTGCAGTCAAGGTGCGTAAGAGCATCATTCCACCCTTACGATTCCCAAAGTGTGTTTTTTCGGTTACACAGTTTCCCCTCTAGTTCCACTGTGTCCTTCCAGTGAGGAATTTCCATTATTTAAACTATAATATCTATACCAGTCACTAGCAATCATTAACAGCCATATTAGTAACTCTTGTGACGTAAATGATGGCTTCTGCAGCACTCGTTCATCATGTGACTCCTCACAAAGCGGAGGCTAATGCTCTCATTATTTTGCAGGAGTGGCCTGGAATCGTTACCCTAAAAATGGTGGGGAAAAAAATACTAGCATAGCCAAATGGTGAGTTTACCATATCGCGAGCAAAACAACGTATGCCAGGCGATTCCATGGGCGCAAGCGGAGCTGGCCTGGTTGCCAAGGAAACGTAAAAAATGTACGTCATTTTTTTTTCTGAACGTAATGACAGTGACGACGGCATAGTTGAGAGGGTCACCACTGTTGAATTCTGGCCGATGGTGACACCACAGAAGATGAGGGCTGGGACCTTCGTAGCCATGGTAGCTCAGGCTGCGGGAAATTCAGATGCGTAGAGGTGAATTTAATGGGTAAGGCTGACTTTCACCATTTCAGATTAGATCTTACACCAGGCAACAAACATCACTTTTAAAAGCCCAAAAAATTGCTGTGTGATGCTTATTTAGTGCTCACAAACAAGTAATAATAATCATGCTTTATTTATCCCCTTGGGAAAACTTGGTAGTTTTCACATTTCCCATCTTGGTCTCTAAGCTGAGAGCCGAGGGTCAGTCATTGTCCAGGGCACCAGGAGCAGAAGGAGTTAAAGGCGTTGCTTAAGAGTCCAACCGCCAAATGAACATTTTACTGGTTGTGGGATTTGAACCTGTGACCCTTCAGTCACAGGCACCTAAACTGTAGAGGTATACTGAATTAGGTCTGGTTGGGCTGATATTACTTGATGCTGTAATGTGTATAGGATGTCAAGGAGATTATCGGCTTCTTACAATGTGGTACTCTCACAGAATCCGTCAACAGACAATCAAGCCAAATGGGAACTATGTTTTAAGACATGTTCTTGACCTACCAAAACGCAGTAGTTCTTTATGTTCTGACCTTGGAGGAGGACGTCAGGTCTGCTTTCCCGCTGATTCATCAGGTAGCTGGTGTGTGGGTTATGGGAGGATGACACTCAAGGAACGTGCTAAACCCACCGGTTCCCAGAGATGCACAGGCAGTGGAGGGAGGCTTCTGTTGACTCTCATCTGAAATGGTATCTCCACCCAGATCATCTTCAGGTTATGTTTGTTGTGGGGGGTTGGTGCTCTCCTAAACTTCATCTCCCAGCTGACTGGAATGCTGGAGCAGAAGGGGGACCTCATTTCTCGATTAAGGTTCCGGGGAGCTGATAAGAGGGTCTTGTCTAGACGGCAGCTGACCGTCCTGGCCAGTCCAGCCAGGTCAGGCAGCCCGGGACGAAAGCCTCAATGAGACAGGCCCTGACGAGATCCAGAGCCCGGTTTTGCAAGCACACATTTCACGGAGCTGCACTGCTGAGTGGTCAGAGGGGAGGATGAATCGTAGACTGGTGGGAGTTCCTTCCCCAATGAGCTTTCTCACACATAACCACTGTTTGCTGAAATCGGGAGGCCGTCTTGAAGGGATCAGTTGAACGTTTTTGAAGTTTTAAACCTCTCTGTCCCTCGGGGAATTTGAGATCTCCCATAGATCTTATTAACCGGAGACGACAGGACTTGCCCACGCTGTCTCTCTTAAACGTCGCTGGTTCAAATCGAAGTCGGAATTCTGTTATTTCGAAGGGGCCTTTGATATCATTCCGACTCAATTTAGGCCAATCCGGCGTAGGAAAAATTGGATGTTACAGTTTTATGATGAAGGCTTTAAGAAACAGGGCCACGCACATAAATATTGTGTGCAGTGGAGACTGTCCCTTAGACTGGATGTAAATGCTTACCATACTTCCCCCGATTCCCACCACATGCAGAGCCTGACAGAGCGACATGTACGACAGATGGAATCTCCCTTTATTTTCTCTAATCTTTTGTATACAGATCTTGTGTCTGTTACTTTAGACTGCTGTTAAAGCCTATTAAAGAGTGGGGATTATTTGTTTGCTTGAATTCCTGAGGGCATGTTTTTCATTTTACATATGGAAGATGATACTTGGCTCCTGTTGAGAAAAACTTACAACAGGTTGAAAGAGGGGCGGCATCAACAGAGAGTAGCTAAAAGTCTTCATTCTCAAAAGGAAGCTGCAGGCATATATACATGTGTTCAGAGTGGCTCTTTTCCTGGTGAAAGCCACTCAACATCTTCATGGGCTTGGGTCAGTATGACAGGTAGAGTACTGGCCAGCACGCAGGGCCTACCGGAGCCTCCTGTCACAGACGGCGAGTCGGCCAGCACGCAGGGCCTACCGGAGCCTCCTGTCACAGGCGGCGAGTCGGCCAGCACGCGGAGCCTACCGGAGCCTCCTGCGACGGGCGGGGAGTCGGCCAGCACACGGGGCCTACCGGAGCCTGCTCTGACAGGCGGCGAGTCGGCCAGCACGCAGGGCCCATCAGAGGCTGTCCATGTCCCCCCTTGTCTTTTTTTCATCCATGAACAATTCTGTACTCTCAAAACTTTAATCTGGCAGCTCAGTGCCAAACACAAATATCTTTTTGTCAACAGTCAGTATAGTTTTTTTTGCAATTAAAATAAACTAAAGACAGATTTTGTAAACAGAAAATCTTTTTTCCTCCCTCACTCTCTATCTGTTGTGATGGGCCCGGTCCGAAGCTGACAGAATGGGTTCGATGGCAATGTTTATTTATGAGCGAGGAGGGGGGCTGGTGCTCCTAAATCCTGCCGCTCTGAGGCTCCCGGGTGGTTTTCTGAATTAAATCTACGCTTTCTCTCGTGCAAAGGAGCACTTTTCATCTGTCTTTACCAGCCCTTTGTTTTCCATTCTGCAAATAAGGGCATTTATTGTGAAAATCCTCCTTCTTTTTCCCTCTTGTCAGCACACATGTGCCACCGCCATGAAGGCGGCCCCCCGTGGACGTTCAGCGCCGCGCGGAAGATTCAGGATCCCTCGGCGATGTGGCTGGGCTCCGTCACTCTGCTCCCTGCTATGTTACCCAAAGTGGAAATGGTGAGTCAACATGCAACATTGATTATTCAGGAGCTACATCAGAGCAGCTTCCTCAGGCAGCAAGGTCTCTCACACGTTCAGCATCTACAGTAACCCCTCTTTCGTGATATTACGACTGAGATCTTATGAGTAATTATTGTCAAAACACTCTCTCCACAATTATTTATTGCACTGAAAACGCCAGATGAAATGTGTAACGGATAAATCCGATGGGGAGGTCCAAAGTCACCGCTGGCTTTTCCAGCGTATTTTAAAAGCGTTTTCTCAGATTCCCACGCAGTCCAGCTTGGGAGGGGTCCAAAGGCAGTGAGTCAGCGGCGTGTCCAGCAGCCCCGTTTTGGCGTCTATACTCTTTCATGCGGATTATGAATGGCACCATGCGTGTCATGTGACAGTCCCTCAGCGCTGAGAGATGTCGCTGTAGCTTAGCCCTGCCCCCAGCATGCTTTTGATGTGACAGTTCCTCAGTGCTTAGCCCCGCCCCCACCATGCATGTGTAGTGACAGACAGTGAGAGATGGCACTGGACCATTGTTCCTTTAAGTTCTCCTCAGACACGTCACATTCATGTTGATTTCAGGAAGAGTGGGAGCACGAGAGAGAAGCAGGGGGATTTCCACAAGGACGTGAAGCCAGCCCACCTAAACTACTTGGCTGGAGGTAGTGTTTTATCAAGAGTGTTTATAAGAGAACAAGAAGTCAACCAAGGAAGGATGTTTCCACAAACACGTTTTGAAAAAAGACAGAATGGGATTGAAATCCTACCTTGACAGAATGCCATTTCCCATAATATTCATCAAAGTCAAAATCCCGTTTGAGGTTTAGTCACAGAAAGAGAGCATTGTGCATTAAATATATTTAATCTCTAATCAAATACCAAGCTGGGCTCATGGCACAGCCAAATATTAGGACTGATTTCTGTTGATGGTTCAAGGACATGATGGGCTTTGTGACAATGCAGGGCAGCAATTGTCACAGCCGTCAGTTAAATCAAATGTTTGTTTTTCTTTGAGTTAAGAAAGCCACCTGACTCACGGTGATGTGTGTATGACCAACATCCGTAATGCTGATCTGTAGATCCAGGTAAAAAACGGCAACTCTCCTATGAAGCACGTCAGACGTGAGAACTGATGAACAGAAGCCGCAATGACAGCCACTCCCCGGAGGTGGGAGGATGACGTCAGTCAAAGGAGACTGTTAGAAGAACAGGAAAACTTTGTGAAAGATTTGTCTTTCGGTAAAGAGTTTGAAGGGGTGCACGGATGTGCAACAACTATGGCGTTTCATTCATCATAGCCCCCACCGAGTGACAGGGAACAGGTAGACAGAAAATAAAGGCAGGAACGCACCTTGTTGGCTATTGTCTAAGAAGTGGAAAAAATATGGCTGTTTTTGTCTTGTCATAAAATAATGCTGCTGTTTACAAATTACTGTTATTAATTTTCTTGCCAACTGCCTTAAGAAGAGACTCATGTAGAAGCAGGGAGTCAGGTGAGGCCACGAGGAATGAGGCTAACTAGCTTACCGGGGCCGCAATCGTGCTTAATGATGAGTACTGCTGGGTCATTGTCTTTTAATGGAGGTAGGAGGTTCCGGGTCTCCTGGCTTTGAATGTTGCCCCCAGCATTCTCCATGTGTAGCTCTGGAGCTCTCCCACACGTTGGCCTGCCTTCTGGTGTGGCCTCAGCATGTGACCGCTTCCCTTCCAGGGTGTATCCTGCGTCACACCCTGGACTTCTCGGGATGGTGTCCAGGATCGCCCTGAATGAATGATGTTCACATGGAGGTCGATCAGGGAATAGTCTTGCTGGCTCACACATCCAGAGTTATTTGTTGAAATTGATCTGCAAGGATCCTGTGTTTGTATCTGGTGTCCTCACACAATTCAGAGCCAGCTCTGGGGATTTGCTCTCAATGTGTGTGTGTGTGTGTGTGTGTGTGTGTGTGTGTGTGTGTGTGTGGGTGGGTGTAAGACACTATCATTCCAGCTCCCTAGGCCTGCTTTCTCAGGACAAACTCTGCCAACAGTGCGAACAGTTATTGAAAAACAGGCAGGGTTATATTGTGTTGGCCTTTAAAATATTTCAGACGCAGGACACTGTGTGTCTGATTTCTAGACATGATTTTACTGTTTCCTATACAGGAAAAGCTGGCCACGCACGAAACAGAGCCTTTCAGAAGTGAGCAGTCAAAACTGCTTAATCTTTATAACAACGCTGTGTTTTTCCACTCTGCTGTGATTCTGAGTCGATTTTTGAAGCACCAGAGGTTTTCGGGACACATGCACAAAGAGCTGCGATGACATTTTGTCGAACCCAGGGCTTGCTGCTCACGCTGTGCTGAAGACATGGCATCTCACGTTGGTCCTGCAGACCCTTCCCAGAAGATCCAGTTCTTCGGAGGCCGAGCTCCCCTTTAGTGTGTTATCTTCTGAAGAACGAGCTTTTATTTCATTTGTGAACTGACTCAGCCTTCCCTGCAGGGGGGGCAGTGTGTGTGTGTTTCTTTTGGGGTGGGGGTCCATGCCAGGACAGCAGTCATTCCACTTGTGATCCACTGCCAAGCACAGCGGCAGGATGGAAGCAGCGGTCCAGCTGGAGGAGCTGCAGAGCTGGGACCCCCCCCCCCCCCCACCATGTCCTGTCAGTACCTTATGACCCATCCACCCCACACACACACTCACACACTCAAGGGTTTATGAAGTGGACCACATACTGCAAGGCTCCTGTGGTTCTCTGACAGGACGTGTGTGTGTATGTGTGTGCGCGTGACTGCTCAGCTGTGGTGACAATCTATCGGGGTCTCTGACCAGGCCGCTGCAGGACACGCCTTTGAACGCGTGACATGACGAATGGCTCCGCAAACAGTGAAACGCACAAGCAGCCTGTAAGCAGGATCACAGTGACTAATAAGATAAATGATAAATCGGCTTTGGTCGGGGAACGACGAGCCGGAAACCCTGAGGGTTACTGAGCAGAGGGAGAGGCGGGCAAGTTGTGCGCAGCGCGGCGGATCCAGTGTGAGCTTTCCGGTACCGTCAGGGGCATGTCCTCCCGGAAGAGCACGGGAAGCTCGGATGTCACAGTGATTCACCTTGGGATCATCCGGAACGCAAACGCGGGCCATGCACGGTGGTCCAAAACCACCTCGCACACAAACAAGTCACAGTGGCCAGGATGGCGTGATGCAACAGTTTGAAAGACGCCTTTCTGTTTGGGGAGAAACGTCGCCATGATCCAAACACAACAGCAGCTAAAAAAACATGGCCAGGCTCCTTCCTCCGACGCTATGCTGGAAAGCCTGACAGCGGTGGGTTTTCATGCGACCCGCATTATTTCAGCTGCCCCTAGCGCATGTCATGCTCTCTAGTCCACGTCTCCTCACCAAGTTGGATTTTGGTCTGCTGCAGTTTATTTGAGTAGAAAACTGGTCCAGGATCTACTCGGCTTGTCAGCTGCTCCGAACGATAAATCAGGTTCACTGTGCTGAGCTCAAAGAGAGCTGGTTGGCATAATGGTGAGGTACTGGGTGAGAGAGAACAACACGTGGGCCAACCTGCACGTCCACTTGGGATGGGGGCAGTGTGGTTTTATAGGAGCTTCCCAGAAACAGGTGTGCCATAGCGCAATTGGGTGTCTTTCCACTCACGGAACACCAAAGTGGTGGGAGGGCAATGTCCTCCCGGGGCTTTTCTATTCTTTTAAATATCAGGAGTGTCATCAGAGTCAATTACCCTGATGATGTGTGCAGCTTCACTGAAGACACCAATAACGAGAAGCGGGAGTCAAGCAGTTTGATAGCAGGAGCAAATGAGGTCATAATTCTGGTGTGTCTCCCGACCCTGCTGTTATCCTGACATGAGGCATGTCGGCAGAAGGGTGACAAATGTTTAGACAGTGCTCACAGATGACCGTAGCTATGATCTGTAAGCAAAGAGGAGAAGAAGAAGAGTTCATCTCCTTACCCAGGTGTATGTTACATATTGCTGAAGCCAAGCTAAAGATAGAAGTTACTGGTGCAGGGAGAGCTACCTGCAGTGTAGAGGAGGACATAGGAGAGGAGAAGAAGGGTGGACAGGATAGGGGAATGACAGACAGGACAGGGGGAGGACAGATGAGTGAAGAGAAGGACAGACACGAGAGGTGGAGGAAAGACAGGAGAGGGGAAGGACAAATGGGAAAAAAACGTCCATGGAGAAGAATAGAAGGGCAGCATTGGAGGGCCATGGTTTGCATGCAAGGCCCATGCAATGTGGAGGCGGGAGCTGGCGGCCCCATCTGATTCTGTGTTTGCAGGCGTGGCCCCCTCGATTCCCCCGCGGTCACTGCTGGGAGGCGGCCAAAAGACTAAGAAATACCAGTCAAATTCTTAAAATCACTTTGGTCTCCCCAAGAGCACACTGAGGATCAAACCCTCTGCGCTTAATTAAAAAATCATCCAAAGGCCGTCCATTATCTCATTTCCTTGTCATTTTTCCATTGTATTTCTGTCTTTTGTTGTTGGTTTGTTTCGTTTTTTTTTTCTTTTTCACTCTGTGTACTTGTGTTGCATGCATTTTCTGGATTCAATTACGAAAACTCATGTGGTCCCTTTGCTTCTCTGCAGTGCTTTAATTAGGAATTCATGACAATTCCTCCCAAAACAAATGGCTTTTTTCTTTCAGCGCCACTGCACTGTACACACCTCTCAATGTTAATATCAATCTAACTACGACCACTTAGGCAAACACAGGCAACACGGCCTGGTGGGGAAGACAGATATTGGATATGACTGAAAAGATTGACAGATACCAATTTAGAGATTATTCTGAGTATACACAGCTACCGGGTAAAACTTTTTATTCTCTTAGCCAAGCGAGATTGTTTGTTTTATATTAAATCTGGTAATATAGATACATTTTCAGATGTTTGAAATTCCCCTGCTGAAGCCAGAATACCAGATTTCTTTACTTTTTAAAGCTCTAAAACGGAGCATCCAGAAGAAGCTGCAAACGGTTTGTATTGGCAGGGACTCGAAGACCAGTGTTAATGCATATGCGGAGGTGCCGTGGCTGTTCACACTACTGGCCAGTAGGCGGCAGCGTTGGCCCCTCACAATACTCTGACTCGCTTTCAGCTGTTGGTAGTGTGCTGAGTGTAATCAGGCTGCATCTTCGGGCATCTGCCCTTCAGAGAAAGTCCCGTGTCTGTAGGACATTATTCTTCTGGAGTAAACAACGAGCTCCTGGATGCCAGTATGGTGTTCCTGGAGGGGTATATGGAAAGAATGGTTTATAGAGGAGTAAAGTCACAGCGTCTTCCAGGTAGGACTCAAAATACCAGCAGAACATCACATAAGTCACTGGCTTCAGATACACTCAGCGTTACAACGAGGATGGTAGATGTTCAATCTGGTAATGGGCTGTCGTTTCGGGGTTTGTTGACCCATTAGCACAGTGTTCAGGTGTTAACGTGAGTCTGGCTGTGTCCGACACCATATCCTATGTGAGTCTGGTGCTCTGATACTTATCCCATTCCCCGCATCCAGATGGTCAAGAGCTCATCACTCTTATCATGACAAATATGTGACATACTACACGGACCATAATCCAACCCAAGATCAGGCCACACGTTCAGATTTAATCAGCCCCTGGGGGGTAGAAAAGTAGGAATGGCCATGGAGGCATTTGCCGCTGTATATTGTTCCCTCCAAAAAAGCCCCGAAGCTGTTTCCCTTGGACAGGGACTCCGGACGGTGTGACTGGAGTCTTCTTCGGATCCTTGGGTTCACAGGGGATCTTCTTACTGAGTCATCAACAGCACCGTGCACCGCATGTTTTCCTGCACCAATCCCTGGGAGGCTAGGAGGCCCACGGACCCCGGCAGGGCTCCGGATAACACTCCAGTCGCACTGCGGGGATTCTCTCAGAACATCCATGTTTCAACGTTACGCCCGAGAAACTAAAAGGAGCCTCGTCAACTGAGGAGCATGGGGCTGAGGTCTAATCTAAAGCAGGACTGTGCTTGGGGTCTCCCTGTGCTTTTTATTGCCCTCTCAGGGTATAAAAACGGCCAAGAGGAGGGAGACTGAGAAAACGTGCCAAGGTGGCCTAAACTGGAGAAAGAGATGGTGAACAGATTGTTAGCCTGTAGCTAATTAATTTGTGCGACAGGCAGATGAATGAGGTATGATAAGAGATGGAGAAGAAGGTCTGGATGGCTATGGTTGGTACTCCTTCCCAGTTGGGGATAATGAACCGCCCAGGGAAGCCAAGATTCAGAGAAAAGACGAGGGTGATGGAAAGCTTTATTGTTTTGGCTGGAAAAAGACCACGGACTCATTACTGTTGGCCTTGCAGTAGAAGTTGATGTTCGGGGGTGATTAGGTACTAAGGTCAATGGTCATGTTTTAGAAGGTTTTTGGGTGGGAGTGTTTGTTTAGCCAAGGACATCTATGCTGGTGGGGTTTCGCATAAGGCAGGTCTGAAGAGCGCATACACACACACACGCACACACGCACAGACCCATACGTCTACCGTCTTCACCTCACCCCTTCCTCATCCAAGGGCCCCGAGGTGCTGGCCAGCAGTGCTGAGGGAGATACCGGAGCAGGCGATGAGCGAGTCAGGCCTCTCTGAATGGATCACCTGGTTATAAATGTCCACTGTTTTAACACAAACAGGAAGCACGGCTCAGTAACGGTCCTTTTTGGCTCTGTTCCCTTCCCGTTGTTCTGTGTGTGTAGGTGTGTACGTGTGTGTGTGGGGGGGGGGGGGATTTCTATGTACACATAACCTGGTAGTTAACCTGCTAGTTTCGCCCAACAGACTGTGAACAAAAGTCAGCACACGTTCAGAGCTGCGTCCATCTCACAAACGACCTTTCGTGTACAGCTAGACTTCCTGTCCTGTGAACGTAACGGAGCCTGAGGACAGGCATAATTGGGTTTTGTGCCAGTCCTGGAATAAAAGTCCCATAAACTGATAGTGCCTTAGGCTGGATATGCTGAAGTACGTGATATTTGTAGCAAAGAGGGTAACTTCGGGAGAAAGCAGAATGAAGCAACATCCCCTCACTCTGAATGCGAGCGCCGACATTTCCAAGTAAACACAGAGTGACCTGGAGGCCTCGGCTTTGACTATCCAGTGTTTTGATTACTTTGCTTTACTTGTGAGGGCCCTCTGTGTAATGAGGGTCGAAGGCAGTGCCCCCTGCTGGTCGGTTTTAGCCTTCTGTCGTCCCGTTTCAAGCTACACTTCATACAACCCCAATCAATGTTCTCCTGGGTCTATTTTTTATTTATTTTTTTTTGGTAATTCTGAAAAATTTTGTGTGATGAAAGATAGTGTGCCTCCCACTGTGTTCAGTGTGATTTCATTAGGATAATTCTTCAAAATGTTAGTATTTCTGCCGAGATGGTAAAACGTGATTAGATGATTAGAGTTGTTGTTGTTCCCCCTTAATTTGGCTTTAGAACAGAATATTTAACTTTGTTCCCTCCCAGAAAAAAAAAAAAAAAGACATTTATCACCGCAAATTTTTCACTCTGGTCTAAGAACGAGACCTATGTTATTTGTCCTGTTCCACTTAGGACTGTGGAAACATCTCAAGAACCTCTTTTCGTGGAGAAAAAAAAAATGTACTGGCATTTAGGAAAATTAAAGAGGGAATACAGATGAAAGACAGGAAAAAAAGGACTTTCACGCGTATTTATAAAAAATCAAAGGGCCCATATGTAATTATTCTTAAATCATAAATGGAACATACAACAAGGAAGATTTATTGCCTTTAGATGGTGCTCATAATGTGCGTTAGAAATAAAATAAAATAATGTTGTGTTTTTCCATAAATCCATCACGTAGATGAGGAAGCGTATGAAAATATTTTCACAACCTTGGGATGCATTTGTAACGCAGCAACGTCCATAATGGATGATTTAGTTTACAGGTGACGCGTACAAATTGCCAACACCTGCGTACAGACCATAATTCAGAGGCGTTCGACCCCCAAGCCGCTCTTTCTGACCCGCTGCCGTTGCCGTTGTTTCGTCCACGAGGGGCCGGTGTGCCCAGGTCTGCTACTTTGGCACAGGTACGAGACATGTTCCTGCGATGGTGGTAATGAATTATATACAACGTACACGGTACAGGGTGGTATCGTGTTAAGTGGGCTGGAAGTGGAGCAGGCCAAGAGCTGGGGTTGGACTGTGTTTAGGGGGGTGAAGTGTTTTAAGGAGTGGGACAGCACACCCTCCGGGGGACTGAGTAAAGTCTGCTTTTCGAGGACCACCCCTAGTCTCCCAGGAGCTGAGATTTAGGGTGTTCCCGAGTCATGAGAAAATTAAATGTCCAGGAATGAAACCTGGCCTGAGGAAAGTGTTCGTATCAGAACCTCCCCGGTCACTCGTTTAAAGCCTGACTGCTCATTAACTTCCCCTACTTTGGTTGTTCGGAACCTTTTTGCAGGCGTGGATTATTTAAGAACTAAAAGAAAGAAAAAAAAAGAATCACAGACATCCTAATCCAAATACAACATTAATAAAAACCAAAGTAAACAGCATCCTTTCGCCGCAAAGATTCCCTGAATCACTTGGCATGTCGGTCTGGCAAAAATGCGACACTCAGAATTTTTGGTATGCTGGGCCAAATGTGATGGATGAAACAGGCCTCGTAGATCTGAGGAGATCTTCCTGTTTACGACACGTCACGGTGACCGATTTGGTAATAACCAGCAAACATCTAACAGCACTGAGTCTTCTTTTGGCCCCTCTTCGTCTCTGTCTGTTCAGCAGGTCAAATCTTTCTGATCTGTCATCAAGCATCACGTGCCCCACAGATTGATCAGAGGTTAAGGGGAAGTGGGAAACTGAAGGCTGTCCCCAAATTTACGAGGATGCTCTACAAAGTTTGGTGGGTGGTTAAGAAGGATGCTCATGAACACATCCTTAGCAAATTCAGCTCTGAGTACAAAGAGCCTTGATATGATACAGCTCGCAAAACAAGCAGATTCTAGGAAGAAAGGCTTTGGTTTTTAAATTAAAAATAAAAAAAAAGGTATTCCTTCCTCTTCCTTTATGAGACTCCTCAGAATCTGATTTTGCAAACTCTGTGATGAATGGGAGATGTAATTCGTATTAAGCATGTCCAGGTTCTTGGAAACTTTAAAGTAGCTTAACAGGATAAACCGTGTTCCTGCTCTCCATCACGGATTTTTCTTCTCAAATGAGGCATGCCTCAGTGGCTGTAAAAACTGGGTTGCATCTCACAGTCTTGTTTCGGCACTTCCCCCGCATTAGAACATCGCTCTGGAACTCTTAAACGCTTTTCAAGGGCCAGAGGTCATTGGGTCTTATTCCCATCACACCATTTTTTTTGGTTTTCATCACAGATTTCTGAAGCTAATAATGTATGATCCTGAGCGTTGTACCACACCATTTGTGTGTATGTTATTTGCGAGCAGCCATCCTTTCTGTTTGTGTTCTCCTCCAGATCCTCAAAGGTTTATGCAGTTTGACTTTCATTTATTTCGCCGTGGATAAGATGAAACTCTCATCTACACTGACAGTGCAACTGTTGACCCCGATGTTTAACTGTGTCAGCCAATTGTCCGATTGTGGTGCCTTAACCGCCATGCCACCAGATCCCCAGTGGACAGAATTGTTCATGATTTGTCCACCTTAAGGCATGATCCGAAGCTTTGCAGAAGCCCTTTTCTCCTCATTCGACAGAAGGTTTGAAGCAGTGTTGCCAGCGAAACAATGGTATCAGCATCCAAAGAATTTAAGCTGAAAATTACAGGGCTAGTGGTGGTCGACTCAAACGTTTTTATTTGAAACTACAGAAGACCGAGAAAGGTGCTTGAGTCAGATGAGCATTTCCAATAAACCATCCAGCAGTGCACAGCAGTAACCCACAGGGAGAACAAAGACAAGAAAAAGATGAGAAACGGTTTGGTGGAATCTTCTGATCGATAAAACATCCTGAGAGAACGTGAATTACAGTGGGTTTTACAGTAGAAAAGCATTATACAGGCACCCTGAACAAAGCAGGTACACCTTGAACCAATCAAGGGCTTGTGAAGGCCATTCCAAGAATGGTATCATCTGAAAAGAAGAGTTCCACAATGACTCAGACCTTCAAGAAAACCTCAGCAGAGAACAATGGCATCTGATCGGGTATGCCAATACAGACACTTTGTCGGACGTGAGCCATTAGTTAGCTTGTCGTCAGATTGGGGTCTTAATCTCATGGTTTGAGCTGCATCCTAAAATAGCTGATACAAGCTTCCATGTTGCCCTATGCAGAGAGACAGGCATGACACCTCCAGAAAACAGGGACATTGGTTCTGTTGCCAGAAGCCATTAGAGTAAGACAGCAGGGCAGTTAAAGGGAAGATAAACTCAAACTTTTAATGCCAGTAATCTGAGATACAGTCTCCCCCATCAGTGTTATCTCTAAATTCACCTCCTGTCCTCTGTAGATTTCCTCCCTCCTGACCAACCCCAAACTCACTCACTTCCTCAGACCTACAAAAGCAGGTTTTATACATGGTGAGTCTTGAAGAGAAAACCATAAAGGTCTTGTGAGAGGGTGACTTCAAGGACTTTGGCCTACTGCAAGTGACCTTCTCATTTTCCGACTGCGGCAGAGTCGTGTGAAAAAGACGGCAGCATCGTCGTCTGCGTTCCTCAGAACCGAGCAACGGGACGGGTGGTGCTGAACTTTTCATGAAGAGCCATCTCAAGGACATCGTGTAGTGCAAAGAGAAGAAAAACCACACCCTCTAAACAGCGGACATGGTCATAGTCAAAAATATACGAGATTATCAGACTGTAGATTTAACCCATTATAGTGGTGGCTGATACACCGTAGCAGCTAGCGGTACAACCCAGGGAAAGAATATGACAGTAAACACATATGTACTCGTGCCACTATTTATAGTAAGATTACAGCTGGGAAGAAATACTGCACAACATGAGGAAAAATGTCATTGAGTGCACCGATGACAGGTTTAAAAAGTGAGTGGGACACAAAAAAATGCAACATCTAGGCAAAGGACCAAGAGAAAATCGCAGCTACTTAAATCTCATTGTCAGCTGTGCGGTAAATTGCCTCAGTCACACAATACAATGAAATCCTGTTATTACGAAATGGTTTGTGACTGGGCTCACGTTTCACTTTAATATTTTCCGCAAAACTCACAGTGACCTTGACCTTGCAATTATAGAGTATATTGCTGTGTCATCACAAATAACTGCATTTAATATGAACAGAATGTGAAAATTCTTTATTAATTTGGTTGGGGATGCTTAGTGATGATTCTTTGCTCTTTTGAGGCCAGAAAAGAATAACAAGGCTGGCTTATCGATTGTCATAGATTTCAGAACTGAAAACCATACCAGCATAAAGTCCTGGCAAAGCTGTGACACCTGACATTAGGAACAAAAACTGGATGGACATCATGGTTCCTGCCTTAAAGTGGTCCTCACATAACATCTTGGTTTCTGACCTAAATAAGTTCTCATATAACATCTTGGTTCCTGACCTAAATTAGTCCTCACATAACATCTTGGTTCCTGACCTAAATAAGTTCTCATATACCATCTTGGTTCCTGACCTAAATTAGTCCTCACATAACATCTTGGTTCCTGACCTAAATTAGTCCTCACATAACCTCTTGGTTCCTGACCTAAATTAGTCCTCACATAACATCTTGGTTCCTGACCTAAATTAGTCCTCACATAACCTCTTG
>JAACJT020000021.1:16940153-16954913 GCA_009936485.2 Gymnarchus niloticus | reverse complement strand
ATTGCTGTGAATAATTGCTATATTAAATGTATTGCTGTGAATAGTTGCTATATTAAGTGTATTGCTGTGAATAATTGCTATATTAATAAGTGTATTGCTGTGAATAATTGCTATATTAAGTACGTGCATTGCTGTGAATAATTGCTATATTAAATGTATTGCTGTGAATAGTTGCTATATTAAGTGTATTGCTGTGAATAATTGCTATATTAATAAGTGTATTGCTGTGAATAATTGCTATATTAAGTACGTGCATTGCTGTTTAAGTGAATGAACGTGCAAGCAGAATTCCAGGATCTAGCCCCAGACCCCGCATCAGACTGACCCAAACGGATTGTCGATTCCTAAATAGACAGAAAGGGGTATTTAAACAGAAAACAGCTTAAACCACAAATAGGATCACATTTCCCAGATCTCCCAAGTCATCGATCAATATCGTTTTAAGCACAGCTTGTTTAAGGGGATGGAAAGCGGTGGAGAAAATGGGGACTAATCCGCAGTGATGGCCCACTGGGGGAAACGAAACGAGCGAGCTGCCCCTGAGTCTTCCCGGCTTGTTTACTTGCAGGAGCTGCATGATTTATGTTTGGGGAGATCTGGGTCTGCTCAGCCACCGTCCTAAAAGGTCCCAGAGCATCTTTCCGATTTACTGGAGCCCTGCGTATAAAACTCCGCTGCCCGGCATGTAATGAAGATGTCTGCGGGCTTTTCTTTCTTTTTTACAGACTGAAATCTTGGTCCACGAAGTCACATGAACATCCCGTCCTTTTGGAAAGTTGTATATCATACAGTACAAAATGTAAGCTGAGCCGAAAAAAGTTTCAGGGAAGGATGAATTAAGCCTGCCTAGCACTGAAAAGCAATGGCAATTTGAAACAATTTCTCCAATTGTAGACTCTGTGCATACTCCCCGTGCTAAGAATTTAAAGTACTTACAGTACATTTTAATTTAATTTAATCTAATCTAATCTAATCTAATCTAATCTAATAGATGTATTACAAGCTTTTTTAGTGTTTTTTACAGGTGCACGTAAGTGCAGCTATCTTTTTTAAACTTGAAGCCAGACATTAAATTATGAAGATTTAAGTGGATACAACAGCAGTTTTATGCACTGAGAGGCCTTTTTACACCTGGCATCCTTACGTCAGCTTTGTGTGAAGCGAAATATGGAAACAAACAAAAAAAAAAAAACAATAGTATGTCCTCATTGGGATGTATGGCATTTAAAAAGCAGAAAAATTAATTGAGTTCCCATATGCTTGCAATCAACCATCAAAAACGGAGGAAGGGAAGTTTTCCATGACTAAATCCAGAGAAAGGCTGCAGCAGGCAGGCAGGCCCAAACCCAGGGAAGGACTCCTTCAAGGCCGAGCCTCTGTAACACAGTGACATTCGCTCAGTGTTGAGTACACATTTCACTGGTAGTCGCTGCACTACCGTTTGAAACGTAAGCCTCATCTAGAAGCATTTCGTACGCTTTGGAAATGAAAGAACGAAACCGACCTGTTACTTTCTTTTTTTACGAGTTTACACATGGATGTTTTCCTGCAAGAAACGCACATGACACACCCTGGCCTCGTCAGTGCTCACGTGCCACTCATTCCCACCCCCCCCAAACCTACACATTTGTCAATAAAGAGGGCGGGGTTGCGACAGGGCTCACTCTCGGAGTCGCCAAAGGCATGCTGATGAGAAATGCAGACCACCCATCTGTCTCGGAGCGGCTATTAAGGGCAGCCCGCGAAGCCAGCATCGGAGCAGGTCAAGGGGAAAAGTTTGAACCATGCAATTGTAGCAGGGGCGAGCACGTCACCATATTTCCTGACGGCGAGTCGGTCACGTGTCCTGATGACGTGAGGGTTGGGTTCCTACGACGGACACGTCATTTGAACCCCATCCTTCCCTGGAGCTTTGCCAGGGAAGCGTGATCAACTCAGACGCCCTCTTCAGCTCCTCTGGGGCTGGTGCGGGCCAATCTCCTTGCAGTTGCCCCTCGAAATTGTTTCTCCATCACGTCTGTTCTGGCGCTGACGAGCGCTGCTCACTCTGCATTACGCTTTACAATGTACAGCGCCCTCCCAACGCCGTGTAACAACTCTTTATGTCAGAATGAAAAATGATAATACATAAATTAATAGCAACCACATGGCTCTCTGTTACAAGCTTGTTCCCCACCCGGCCCAACTGGTCACCCTCCCTCTCTCCCTCCTCCCTCGCCAAAAAGGTAACGCAATACCGTAATCAAGTAACACTATGAGACCGCCAGTCCTCGCCTGTATCCCGTTTTCATCCATAACAAACCGGATAAAGGAACACGCAGTGGGTCCTGTGGGGAGCACGGCAGGGCCATGAGGCTCGAACCCTCTGCTGTCGTCCTGGACAACCTGAGACTCCCACAGCTCCAGGTGATCCTTCATGGCAAGGTGCATTGTGGGGGCAGCAAACATGTCAGCAGGTCTCTGATCCAGTTGGCACATGTAGCTAGATCTACTTTACTGACCTCAAGCAAGACATTCTATAGTCAGCTCAACTTCAAGCTGATCTTTAATCACCACCGAACCTCGAACCCCAGGCCACCACGGTCAAGCTCTTTAGAGGTCATCAGCTCCTCTGATGTGTTTTTGGGGTGTCACCACATACAGGGTCATGAATCTGCTGCCACGGATATGAAAACATGTGAATCATTGTTTCCCGACAAAATGAAGGATAACTGTGTTTCGGGCTGAAAGTGTGTCCGCGTTCCTGGCGATCTGTGTATATGTGCCGGTGGAGTGGAATCAGCCATTGGTGTGTTTTCAGCACGCTTTCCTAATGGAAGGTCACGTCTGGTGGCTTGTGTAAAACACAAGCCCTTTACCTTTCTGTGATCTCTGTGGTTATTCTCCACCTTCCACTTTCGAAGGCCAGGTTCCAAGCACTTGAGAAATACGTACTTAAATATTCCCAGATGTCCCCATGACCGTTAAAACAAATAATGTACCTGTAATTTTTCTTTTGCGTTTTCCTAACATTTTGGCAACTTTTTTTTTCCAAATATGTCGGGCAGTGAGAGACTTGGGGCTCATTCCCCCCCCGCCGCCCCTGAATCTCCCTCAAAACAATTTTTACTGTGTTTCCTTGGGTAGACACATGTAGCCGTTGTAATCTAAGATAACTGAAATATCTGGAATCCAGTGGTACTTCACTGTATGTATAGTACATTATATCCAATCATAATTTCTGTTCAGCTGTTATGATGCGTTTTTTGGCATATTTAAAGTAAAAATACATTTCAAATTTTAAGCATCTTTTCCTGTTTGGTGGCCTTGATCGATGTACCTGAGGAATACTAAAAATGTTTAAATTTGTCAGAAGAGAGGGGAAGAAACCAGTAAAAAATGATAGCACCACTAGTGACCTTCTGCGGACTGGAAATGGCAAACAGTACAAAGCTGGAGGCTGCCATTTCCCCTGAAGTTCAGTATGTGCGTCTCTATAAATATTCCCCCCGGAAACGCATGCAAGCTCATAGAGAGGGAGAAGGCTAGCAGGCCGCAATCAAGTGCTGTCCCAGCGGAGTGAATTGGTCGGGGGCAGAGTTTACAGTAGTGAAGCTGTTGTTTGAATTATTCTCCATGATTTTTTCTTTTTTTGGGGGGATGTCTGAAATTGGTTTACAGTTATGGGTCTTTGCGGATGGGAGAGTTTTACTTGCAGAAAATTTGCAGTGTGTCAACTCAGAGTGCCCCCTCAGAAAAACCTTACAGAAGCCTAAATCAACAAGGCTGAGAAATATTGTAGTTAGCCCAGCCAGTGGCTGTATATCTCCCCTACTTCACTACTATACTGGGAAGGCTCCCGCGTTGTCATTTTCTGGTGGGGGATCCGCATCTCTGGTTACACGTGTGATGTTTTTGCTGTTTTCTTTTTTTACTGTGTGGCCAGTGGGTTCGTATCTGTTTTTCTGTCCTTAGGTGTAAGAGGCGTTGCTTAGAACCAGAAACAGACAAACACGTGTGTCCAGGCTTGCTGTGTGATGAAAACAATCATTTTTTCACTTCTTGTGTTTATAAAGGAAACGCATAACTCTGTCTATTAAATCGTTTTGGATAAAAACACTGGCTGAAATATGCTGGCTGAAAATGTTGCAACACGAATAATTTAACTAGTGGGCAAGACAGGGATTTTATTGCTCCTTTTTTTTGGTGAGTGTGGTAACAGTTCAGCCATATGCTGTCCCTGTATGCAAACATTAACTCAGCGAGCAGTAGGTTAATATCCACTAAGCCCAGCTGGAGGAACACGGATTGATAGTAGATGAAAAGTCACATGTAATCGTACTCGGAACGTCTTCCGGCTGATGTTGGCAAAAGCCAGGTGGGCCGAGGTCATGTGACTTGAAAGGTCCTCGTAAAAACCGAGGGTGGTGGCTTAAAACTCTCCTTATAGTCACATAATGACAGGCACCACAAATCTGGGGGAGTAGGGATTTCGTTCGGGTCTGATGGAGGGCAGATTTATTTGTGCCGCAGACTAAAGGGTTCACTCCAAAGGATGCCTGACCGTCGCTGCACTGCGGTAAAGTCTGAAATGACGGCGGGATGCCGTCAGCCGACTCGATGCCAAAGGCCCGGTGATTTAAGGCGACTGAGGCAGGTACAGCAGGAATTCCTCAGCACGGCTTGTGTGTCTCCATAATTAATCGCAAATGTGACACAGAGACAGCCCTGAAGCCGCAGCCCCAATTTTAAACACGCAGGAAAACCTCAAAGTGCTCGTCTGCGCTAATTCGACTTTTATCGTCTTTCGCATACTGGCGTCGTTTCCCGGGTGTCCCCTGTGTGCCCTGTACTCCTTGGGCTCACCGCAGCCCGTACTGGAGGAGGGACGGATGGAGGCCCGGCTTTCACGGGTGAGTAAATCGAACTTACGTGAGGATACTCAGATACTGGGTCTGTTGACAGCTTTCTGACGACGCCATAGGGACTATCGTTGCAGTCCCTGCATGCACGGCAGTACATCCGTATATCCGAAGACAGACGAAGAGGAAAAATATTGGCAAACCTGTAAAGGAGGTCTGTTTAGACAAATGTCATAACTCTGGCCGGATTAAGATAACCGCCCGCCGTATCTCCCTTCCACCCGGCTGGCCCAGTTTTATCATCTAACAAGGCCGTGCTGGAAGATCATAAGTCAAGCCTGTCACTCACAGCAATGGGAAGACACTGATGTACTGTGTTTAAACTTGACTTTGAATCCACCTGAAGGGAAATGATAAAATGTGACATTTACTAGATATCCTCTTTATGTCAGCTGGCCTGAAATTACCCCTCGGTCCTGACTTAATGTTCCTCCACAGTTTATGACTTTTAATGGTTTTCTTTTCTTTTTAATACATGAGTGCTGTTCCCAGTACTGCTCATCTGCTTCCAGCTGGTTCTGGCCTGAGCTGTGTCATTTTGCCGTAGGAGGTTAATGATGCAGTCCCGGGTTCCCGGTTCTGTGTAAAGATAGCAGTCGGCTGGGCAGCCTGAGATACACCCCCACACTAGAGAGAAAATCAGAGCCTCACACACAGCATCACACAGGTTCACTAAATTAGTGTCACGGCGCCTGTGATGTAAAGTCTCTGTGATAAGAACATAATTTAATTTGTTTCCCCGAGACAAGCTCTAAGTGGAACGTCTGAATTGCAGATACACATGTCTGCATCTGTATTGTAAGCTTACTTGACACCAACCGAAACACTGCTTGTACTTCACGTTAGTATCAACTCTGTCCTGTCAGCTGTAAGTGGGCTGCCAAACCTTGCACCCAGCCGTCGTTCCTGTGTGTCACCGGGTCCGACTGGGCGAAGGCCTCTTGGTGTTCCCTGCCTTCTAGACGGTCCCCGAGTTCTCGCGTTCACCTCGCTCTGTTTAGCTTCACACTTGGTGCATTGCTGCATTAAGCATCGCCAGTCAATCCCCGTCATCACAGTTACAGCCCAGTCGGGTCCACGGGACAACTATACCGCACAGAGTTGAACTTCTAAAGCACATCCTGGCCGAACTGACACCTCGGGGACCCCCCACCTCTCACTTTGAGCACACGACGACTCCACCATGGGGGACAGGTGCAGAGGTGAAACAGGCTCGGGATTTGATGACCAACAGCAGGGCAACGATCCCAAAAGAGGCTAACTAGTCATCCTGGACGACCCATTAATGAAAGCCTCAGAGTAATGTTCCATGGCGGGTTAAGACCGCTGGTCTCTACAGTGGGTAGTCCAGATGGGGTTTCGGAGAGACAGGCTAACCCATGAAGACTGGCCTGTCCTTGAAGTAAGTCCCCTCGTATCTGGAGAAGAAGCAAGAGAAATGTGAATTTTCTTACGAGTTAAAAAAAACACCGAATACTAGAGAAGTGCACTTTACTGGAATCTGCTTGATTTGATTTTATGCTGCACTGTCAAAGCATTCAATTTCATTTACTGTAAATGACAATAGCATGGAGAAGGGTCTTACAGCGAGGAATGCTGTGATTTATCGATGCTTCTCAGAATGCTCATTTTCTTAGTGTTTCATTTTGATTTTTTGCTGCCTGCTTATTCTTACAGTGATACCCCTATTGTTTCCGTTCAACATGAAGGGGACTAATTTATGCCAGAACCACGGGATGGCTTTCCAGAGTTCCCTTGTGTCCACATCAAAGCGCTCTGCGGTGGATCGCCCCTACATCTGCCACGCAGAAATTATCCAGCGTCTCCGGGCTCTGCGTTTCATTAATATCGGTTTCTGCAGAATGCGTTCCATCCAGCGTTACTTGCAGCGTTGACGTTGCTCGAGTGTGTCCGTTTGCACAGCTGCATGTTTCACCCAAGCAAATTTGGGTCCAGCACCTGGAGGAAGGGCCCAGCAAGCTTCGATCTGGGACTCAAACCCATAACCCATGAGTGACAGCTCTGGGATGATGGCTCCTCTGTCCCTTGCTACTCGAGGGAGGAATGGCGGGATACTGGCCCCGTATCCGTCAGACAAACGAGAAGCAGAGCTCTCCCTGCGATCTTCCAGGGATGGCGCTGAAACCCACGCACTGAGGTCTTCCAGGCACTCGGATGTGACGTCACCTGTTGCAAACAGCGAGGGACCCAGGTGCTCGGATATGACATCATGTGTTTGCCTGGATGTTACTAAGGAGGGTGGCAGAGATGGAGGGTTCGAGGAAAGCGGAGTAATTTTGTTTGCTTAACAGACAACAGCTGCTTAGTGTATTATAGAGTTAACGGTTGTGCTGGGGCAAATACGAAACTATATGTGAGATGTGTGAGTTCACACATATTTCTGAGCCGTGTATTGTTACTGTCCAACAGGGTGTTTGTTCTCGGGTTTTAACCACTCGGATTATCTGTACTGTATAAGCATAACTGATCTGCTGTAAAATGAAAAGTTTTGTTGCGAGATGATTTTTAAACACTTTAGGAAACAGCTCCCCTTGTGGCCATTGTAAGGGCAGGACATCGCACAGATTTTCAGGGGGATTTCATGTCAAAAGGATGCGCAAGGCACTTTAACTGGGGTTCGAAATCAGCCCTACGATATCACACTTTCAGCTGGAGAGGTCAAGTGAAAAAGTGCAGGACGATGTCATATGGTCTGTGTGGAGAAATTCCAGTTCAGTCAACCTGAAGGATTTACTGCTGGACTCACAGGCTCTCCGCCTAACTCATGTCTTATGTGATTCTGCATCCCAGAGGAGAATGTGGACCCGCATCAGACACGGGACTTATTAATGACCGTGACTGGAAACGAGATGTGATTTTCTGCTGACGTAAATTCACTTGTTTGATTGTTACGGTCGTTTGGAATCAAACTTTCTAACACGCTTTTTTTTTCCCTTAACGCAGTTTTCCTTTACGCAGCTCGTTGAGCAGAAGAGTTAGATAAATATCTAGGTAAGAAGCTTGGGGTTAAGAAGTATCTCAGCTAGGACTGTGACTGCAGGCCGTCTTGGAACCCAAGTCATCAGCCCCAGGTCCTTAATTTATGCATTCTGTAACGTAAATGTCCAACTGCAGAAGGCCTAGTAGTTAAGGACTAATCAATTCACAAACAATCTTAGTTGCTTTATTTACTGCGGTACATATCTTGCTTTTTTTCTATACCATTATCCATCTTTGAGTGAAAGATACATTTCAGCAGTTTAACCTTTAAAGTGCCCTGGGGTGAGACATTTCAAAACCTGTCATTAGGTCGTCTAATTCTGCACACCCTATCCTCAGGCAGCGCCAATTACCACACATTTAAACCAACCGCCGTGAAACGAGATTTATTACGGACCTCACAGAGCTGTGAGCACCCGTCGAAACCCAATCCCAGGTAGGTGTAGGAGGCCACTTAGCAAACACGCTAACGCACAAACAATAAAAGTGCCGAGGAAGCCTCGAAGCTCCGAGTGGGGATTTAATGGGAACAAAAGAGCTCTTATGTCAAATTTCTCTTTCTGAGCTACATGTGACCTGGGGCTTTGTTGAAAGGAGTTTGACTGGAAGCATTGACTCTCATACCAGAAGAATGACATGACAAATTCACTACAACTCTTTTAACTCAAGGCCATAATTTCTCCTCAACCGACAACTAATTAAATGTATTTATAAAAAGGGAGACTGGGGCAATATTTTTACTGGAGTCACTTAGCAACAGGTGATTGGATCTTGGTTCTGGGCTCCAAGAAAGACCAATCCAAGAAGACCGTTGTCTCAGGGGCTTACTACCCGGATTACAGCGGTGCAGTGAGGCTACACTGAAACTGGTTTAACCTGCACCCGCAGGCTCCCAGATGACCCCTCTCACCCATGGGGAGGGGCATCAGCCTACTGATTATTGCCCCTCCACACCTACCTGGTGTGAGTCATCTCAAACTGCTGGAGATGGTTTTTCTTATGTGTTAAAATTATGACAAAATAATGTTTCATGTGCCAATGTGGGTTTCCGCAGCCTTTGTGAACCATCTGCCAACAAACACTCTCAGATGCTTCCCCCTGGCAGAAGAGGCTCATTTATGTTCCATTCTTTTTCATTTGTTTGGTGGTCTGCTTTGCCCTGTCGTCTTATAGCTCCGTTTCATAAGCATCCAAGTGTCTATGTAATCCAGGCCTTTAACCACTACACCACCTTGCTGGGTTAAAACCTTCAACAAGTTCTCCTTGTCATTCAAGGGTCACTCAGTTTTCTCGTCGGTTTACTCTGTTGTACACAGAAGATTTTATGATAGAAGAGCATTAATACCATTGGCAATATAAAGTATGTAATTCCATCTGAAAGCTTAACAATATGTTTATCATTAATTCAGTATTGTCTTACTGGAGTTAAAGGCTACTGTTTGCTACCGTAAGGACTCTCCCTCCTCCATGGAAATGAAGGTACCTCTTGCTTTCACACAGAGACTCGCTTCTGGGAATATTCCCGTGTTCCAACGTCTTCACGGCTATGGCTGAGTAGTTCCTGGCTTCAAAGGTAGCTCTCTCTGTCGTCTCTGCTCTCCTCCGGGCTCCAGCGAAGCGCAGGAAGTGATCTGACCTGACCTGACCTGAGAATGTTCTGCTGTGCTTGCCATTAACGTGACCGCCAGTGGGGAACATGTCAGATATCCCAGCAGGAGACAAAAAACCCTTCCCTCGTAACCCATGTGTTCTCCTCCGTTAGCCAATAGGGGGTGGGGGGTGATCTCGGCCAGCCAGGATGCACGGTGGACCAACCGCTACCAGAAGAGCTAATCTTGTTAGAGCCGTCCAGCCGTCATGAGATTCACAAGGTGTGGACGTGCGGTCGGGTTGCACAGCCACTCGAGGGAGTGGCCCACAGGCAATGAGGTGGAATGGCGGCTTCTCGTTCCGACGGTCAAAGGGATGGTCCTTGCGTGGGATCGGTACCGTTTTCAGCCCTTTCTTTGGTGACGGCATTCTTACTTTCTACATTTGACGTTTTAAAGCGAGCAGCTCGGGCGTAACCATCTCCCCTCTGTATGGACCGCGGCGTGAACTTGTCGATGGCGTCGCGTTCCAATGCTTGCTGGAAAGCCACAGAAACCCAACAAGCTTCTCTGTCGGATAAGTATAAAACCCAGCTCGTAAAGTGGTTCTCTGGGCTGTGATCCAGGTCCACCTCCTCCATAGGGGGGTGGAGTGGGGTATAGCCCACTTTTAAACACTGTTTACGTTTGAAAACTGCTTTAAAGGGTTGGTAGCAACAAGCCTCGTTGTAATTAAGTGCCTAATGAACTTGGTAAGTATTTGCTTTACTATGCATTAGAAACTCATTAAACCAGTTAGGTCTGTTTTGTCAGCTGAAATTAGTTTACTTGCTTTGAAAATTTATACAACAGAGGCCAGTTCAGTCTGATTGGCTGCCCAGCTTCTCATACGTTAATCAGTAATGAGACCTGTATAGCAGTTGTGACTTGGGGGGGAGGGGGCTCCTGATAGTGGAGAGGAACAGATCTTAAAAATGGGGGTCTGCAGCCAGCCCGGGGCAAACACGGCCGTCTGATGCATCCCGGACCCCCTTCAGCCCACCCCGACCCCCTGCTGACAGACCAGGGCCACGCGGACTTTCCCATTACCACTACACACAGCAGCCAGGCGAAAATGGCACACGGCACTCGCGGGAAAGAGACAGGTTAATCCGCGAGGAATTTCTCGTTAGCGCCAAGTTGTACAGAGAACAAGACAGGACGTAGCTGAGGAGTGACAGCGTTGTGGGGGGGGGGGTGAGCGATAAGCCCTCTGCGGCATGGCGTCCACATACCTGAGCTCGCGCCTGAGTCAGATGAGCGGACGCAGGGCAGACCGATCATCCGTCCAGGAGCCCCCACGCCGGAAACTCCCGTCGGCGTTTTCTCGCTCGCTAATCTGACGAACTCAGCAGCCCCCATGTCTGCCTACGGTAGAGTTGGTCTGCGAGTCGTCTGTTCCAGGTGTGGCTCCCTGCGGGGATTTATCTCCAAACCCCTTGACCCGATAACGTAAGAGAACCCGAGGAGAACGCGCTCGAACCAGAGCGCATCTACGACTGGGATTAACCTGTCTCTGGCCTGGCTGTCACCACCCTTGGCGAATATAAACGACCATAACGGCCTACAGTTGGTAGCATTTGTATTTCCGGAGAACGAGGAGTCACGTTCCATCCTTTCCACTAATTTGTCTGCAGGTACAGTACGTGTCGCTGTAGCCCCAATTCGTCAACTTTCCTGGCAGCTACTATCAGAGAAGGAGGAAGATGGTCCTGTTTGTGACCTGTCCTAAGAGAAGGCCAAAAAACAGATAAGTGGATGACCGCAGAGGCAAGTCAAAGATGGCTGAGCAAATGGTCGTGCAGACGGGCCGTCTGCCTGCCCCCCACCATCTGGTCCCCTGAGGTCACCTCTGGGGCGGGGCCGGTGGCAGCCACTGGGTTCCTTATCGCCGGCTAAGATTAGCCTGACAACTGCAGTGCTGCAGTACAAAGGCCAGGTGACAAGTCGCAATAAATGTCCTGAATTTAACGACAGGGAAAGCCGGCGGTCAGCCCAAGAAATTGGGCCAGCCCAGAAAGTGTGGCAGGCCAGAGATTGATGGGGCAGTCAGGGTACGGGTAAAAGTGCTCTTAGCTTTTCATGTTTGTTTTTCATTTATTAAAATCAGTTTGGTTGGCTTCCCCTTCCACTATTTTAAGCATTATTTTTGAATCGACGACCTGGCGTCCACGTCTGTTTTTTCTTGTACCGCTCTCCTTCATTCGCTTCTTTGTAGCCTTCTGGGCCATCCAATTCCTGCAGAAGCTCTGGACATAATTCATTTTGATAACAACGTTCTTTCCATTTGGACTTTTTGACATCTCTTTCACGGGCTTCTTAAAACAAATTAATTCTGCTTGGTTTCACTCTATCAACAAATAGTTTGGCCATTGAGTAATGGATTGGCATACCTCCCCAAACCCCGAGCCTTCGGATTACAAGACACCAGCCAAAGGAACCTTTACATTGAAGGGCTCTTGGCTTTGTCAACACATGCCATGGCAACAGGCAAGCTTCTGAGACAAGTACACCTCTGCATTATAAATCACTAGAGGTCTGGACCAATCCTCTGAGACCTTTGGCCCCCAGGTCCAATCCCAGGGGCCACTCTGAGTATTGATGGTTAGAACCCCCTCCCACCCACACAGCACTGAAGACAGCTTCCAGATCTTTTTTTTCTATTTGTAAAGCTGATTGATCTTTATGAGGACCTTGTTTGTTGGTGAGGCTTTTTATTATTTTTATTATCATTATTATTCTAATCAAAACGATGAACCATTTTGTCTTGAATGTCAGTGTCAAATCACATATAACCAAGTGTAACATATCAGGATTTGTGGTCAGTGATTACATTGCGGATTAGAATGAGCCTTTCTACCCTCAAAATGGCCGTAATGAACGCTGTTCTGCTGAACGCTGTCTGACACCTTGGCCAGTATGAGCCCAGATCCCTTAATGTGCCTAGTAGCAGTATATTTTGTAGTAATTTAGTGTTTCACACTGTTTCACTTTTAAACTCCACGGTTGCTGACCTGCTGTGTCACCGTGCGCTTCCTCATCGCCGCTGGTGGCCATGTTCATACCCTACAATGGAAAAGGCAGCATGGACATTTGCCTACCACACAGTTGTGTAAGTCACGAGCTGAGGATTCTGGGAAATTTGGTTTCTAGAAGAAAAGGTTGCCTTAGTGTGACGTTTTATCAGAGTCTGAGACCCATCTAAACTGGCCCGCTAACCAGCTTTTGAGGGTCCATTTTCACACCTCTGGTGCAAAGAAAAACTTGGTGTTGTTTCAGAAAGTGACTACGTTGCCCTGGTTATGTGTGAAGCTTGTTTGGCTAAACCGAGTCACAGTATGAACCATCAGTAATGTCGAAGTTTGCCGTTTGGGGTTCGCCAAAGGCAAACTACAAGGAATGGTGTGAACCAAGAGAGAAAGACTTTAGCCATTAGACTTTTGGGCTGCTGTGTGTCCGGCGATCAGATCTGTCACAGGCATCAGCTAGGGATGGACAGCTAAGTGCTAATGAAAGCCTTCCCGATGAGGCGGTCGAAGGAGAAGAGGGACCCAGATAAGACCGCCGTGTTTTGCAGACGACACCCCATTCCTGACCGTTCCCCCCATCAAAGGACTGATCGTGGTGGGGGTGTTCTCCTCACCGATAAGCCGCGATAACAGTCAACCAGCCGATGGGCAGAAAACGTCAGTGTCAGTCAGGGGGTGGTCCCAACCCGGCCGAGGAAACGGGGGGCAGTTCATGCACGACCGCAGAGTTGCTGGCCTCTTATCCAGGGGGGCGAATTGCCTGAACATGACCCGGACTGTGAGGCCTCTGGAGATAAGGGTGATGGATCTGACCACTCAGGGGATTTGGGGAGGTGGGGGTACACAGAGGTCCTGGTAGTAACCTTTTAGCGGGGTTGCCGCCAGCACTTTGATCACGTAATGGGACCGCCATGACTACTACTTGTGGGGGAATGCGGGCAGAAGCCTTATGAAAACAAACAGATGGGGGCCGGCAGACACACACACATACACACGATGTCACGCACGGATGCATGCCTCACGCACACACTCGCAGAGAGCTGCTTCCCGAAGCACGAATGGAGGCACTCATGCGCACACGCCTCCGAACGAGTTCAGTTATGTAGCACTGCGCGAACGGCGTGTGATCCCGAACTCCAGCGTGACGAGGAGGTGGGTGTTGTCCGCGGGCAAATGACTTACAGGGACTCACATCCAGCGGAAGGTGCCTTACAAAGTGACACGGCACAGATGCATGGAGTGAGGGAGATGGAATAGTAGATATGGGGGGGGCATTCGCTGGCAGGTGAAAAGGGCAAGCAAATAGGAGACAGGGTAAAAGGTCAGTCAGTGGTGGTGGAAAATGGGCATTGTGTAGGCACGTGTGTGTGTGTGTTGGGGTGTGACAAAGGACTCGTAAAAATGCAAATATTTGGATAAACGGTTCTGGCTGCTGATCACAAGTGGAGCCAGCAGTCATGGAGGTGGGAGGGAAGCCTGTGTAGATATGGTGTGAAACATGACATAAACACGTGTGCACATCCCCGTGCGAGCTCAGAGAAGCTAGGCCCACTGATGTAGAGAGAACGTACAATGGACACACGACTGGTGACAGGATCCACCGCGAAGCACGCCCTCTGGCCTTCAAAGATCTCCACGAGAAGAGGGTCCCAGAAACTCACGTCTTGATTCTGAGCGACTCCAATGGAGATGTGTGCAGACAGCAGCCTTCATGTAAGGACTGCACCATCAAGGGCTTCCTTAAGGTGAGCCTCAAGCTAGTTTGAGCGATAGCCTGCGTTTAAACACGTTGCTGTGTAAAACAGGTAATAAACTGTATGTCTCAGCTGCTGATATCACCAGTTAGCAAACAGAGCTAGATTCAGCTCTGAGCAGGACGACTGCTCCGAATCTGCCTCGGAAAACACCCCGCTGTTGACTCAGTGGACCTGCACACATCCACACGGAACGTAAATAACGTAACACCACACCGTCATGGCGACACACCTGCCCTGCCTTGCAAAGATCTCCCAGTGACCTCCTCCTACAGAGGGGCCTCCTGCCAACATGAGAAGTGTCTCATAAGCATGCATTTTCTCTGATGCTTATCTTTGACCTGGAGGAGGGATTGCAAACCATAAGAGCCCGCCATCATACCCCCCTCGTGGACAACAGGGTACGCCTTCTGGGGCGGTTTGCCTGTGCTGGGTAGTCGCGTTTTGT
>JAACJT020000021.1:16922235-16936964 GCA_009936485.2 Gymnarchus niloticus | reverse complement strand
GGGGGGGGGGGGGGGGGGAGGGGAGGAGGGGGGGGAGCGGGGGGGGGGGGGCGCGGGGGGGCGGGGGGGGGGGGGGGGGGGGGGGGGGGGGGGGGGGGGGGGGCAGTGTTCCCTTCACCACTGGCAGAGCTCGTCTCTGAATTCATAAATCGTCCGCAATTGTGCTGCGGAAAGCATGAAAGTGTGAAAAAGGCGCATTCTCATTACGAGCGGCTACGCTTTGAGGCTTCGCGGGTCCACCTGAAGAGTTTGGCGGACACTCGAGACCATACGTGTAGGTGTAAGCTTTGCGAAGTGACGGCAGAGGATGTGAGTAAAGCTCCGGTTTCTACCCCATGCCGTGTTTCACTCCACCACTCCTCCGTTTAACCGAGTGACTTGGCGATAAAGTCACCTGTCAGCCAGGTGTTACGTAAACTCTCTTCTCTTGGACACCCCCCAACCCACCGTCTCTGCATTAGTTGGTTTCTGATTTGGTTCGGCAAATAGCGAAAATATAACTTAAATGGAATCTTGACCTTTCATGTTTCTGCAGTTGTGTTGATATACAGCTTGCCGTGGGAGACTGTACCCAGCCCCACCCTCATGGATGTGTGTAAAGGACAGTTTGTGTCCTCAAACAGTTCTCCTGAAACAATAAAACAACATACCAGGCCAGCATGGCTCTGAAGGACTGAAGGACAGGCCCCGAGTCATTAAATAACTTTAAACAGTTTTAATGATGCGGACTGGAATTCCAGCCCTGTCTGGTTCCCTGGGAGGAAAGCGGCTGGCTTCCATCACGCACCCGGCCCAAGCGCTTCAAAGTGAGCTGTAAAGAAAGGCAGTGTCTTGGAGAGCCACGCGTGCCCCAGACCGATGTGACCCGACTTTCGGGAAAAGCTTCAGGTCACAGAGGCGTTAGCCAGGACTGACCTCCTCTCTATGAGGCCACCGCCGCTGAGATTTGGTGTGAAGAAACAGTAGTGACAGTGGTGACAGTGTGTCTCAGACACGGTGAGTGCGGCTGACGGGAGTGGCCGCCGCGGTGGTTTGGTGTGGCCTTGTGCTTGGTCGGTTGTGGGTTTCCGTGGCGTTCGGTGAGCTCGCCTGAAGACGGTCCAGGAAAGGGCTGCTCGTTGAGGGAATTATAATGATGCATTGTACATCGTGTTTACATTTACATAAGGGGAAAACAAAGAAACGCTCACACCTCCAGCTGGTCTAGTTAAACACCACGAATGTTAACCAGCTAGACTGAAGCTTCCACTGCAGACTCTGCTCAGCCTGGGATCAGCCCTCTCTTGAACCCGACTGACAAAAGGGTTAAACGACAAACCATGGGATTAACAGCCCCCTCCCCCCAGACTCATGTTCCTTGGGCCAGGGGTTACAAGAGGCAAGGGGTTATTACAGAAGCCCCCCCCCCCCAGACACACACATTGGTCCCTGTCGACAGAGGAAATCCTACAATTATATGATTAGGCTGAGTGGGTCTGCAGGCAGTTTAAAGAGTTTTAACACCACAGAGGGGGTGAACAGAAAGCCCCCTGTGGGGGTGCTTGAATTGCTCCCCCTAATGGTCACTACCACTCTGGGTGAGCAAGACTCCTGCTTTCAGGATACAATCACCCACCGATGAGCTAGTATTGCTCATAATAAATTATGTGATTAAATACCATTCTCAACATTCTTAACCACGCTCCACGTAAAGATGTTCCACCTCAAAATGGCAGGAGCCCTCTGTGTAAATATCAATTATTTCAATCAATAACAGCAAGAATATCTTGTTTTGTTTTACATAATTGTACTGATTTTCCAGTGCATTAAACTGTGTGCTCAGTTTAGTTACGTACCAGCAAAAGCACATATCTGCATTTAGTGTGGAACCGTAAAAAATAGTTAGCATAGTATTAACGTATCAAGCCACAGCATGAGTCCATTCCAAGGCTGGGTTTTACTCACGAAAAAAAAAAAAAACTGAGCCGATCAACTGCCTGGAGGGCCATCTAGAGGCAGAGGGCAGAATTAAAAGGGTAAAGGCGAAAGGTGCCAGAAGAAGGTGGCTGGAATCAGTACACGAGTGTCCGACGGCTTCCTCGACGTTCAGATTCCCCCCCTGCGTTTATACCGGGACGGCATACAAAGCCTTCCTCTGTTGACGTGGGCGCTGCCTCCTTTTTCCGCTACTCACCGGCATATAACGGTTCTCTCAGCTCTTTCATCCCACGCCGAAATTCGGCCGGACCGTAACCGCGTGGCCCCCTTCCGTTTGATCGCATAGCGTTGTTTTGTTTTTCTGTTATTGTTTTAAGCGTGTGGGACATTCCTGCTCCGCGTGAACTTTCGGCTCAATTACAAGCAGCTGCCTGCTCCCGTTTTGACTGTGCTGTGGCCATCTCTCATGGGATTACGCTTCTATTTATTTATCCGGAATTATTTCGCCAGGAGAGCCTCTTTCAGGACGTCACTTCTCATTCTCCCCCGTGGGCCTGAGGGGAGCTTATTCACATGTTCGACCACCTCACACAAGCACGAGGCACACGGGGGACGAGCGGGGTCAAGGGGTGGGATGGCGGCGTTGAAAAAGCCATAAAGGCGTGATATATATGTGTGCCGCAGTATGTGGAATGAAGACGCCGCCTCTCGGCAGCTTCGGGGACCAGCAGGCACCACGGCCTTCATACGGAAGGCTTGGAAATTCCTAGAACCGACGGGGTGATCTAGGGCCGAGTCAGGGTCACTTACTGCCACCAAACCAGACTCAGATTCATAGTGGATGTTTATTTATCCGTGCGTCTTCTAAGTGACAAATTGGCTCGTGAGTCTTTACCTTTACGAGCGTTTGGATGACACGGGGGACAGTTAACTGGTCGACATAAAAAGTCAGGCCAGCTACGGCTTTGTCAGTTAGCAGCCATGGAGGCGTGCTGCTGTGAAACAGATGAGTTGGCGAATTGTCTTACGGGGCGATTGAATTCTGACGGTTCGCAAAGAAGCGCGGAAGCATTTCCGGATTTACGAGCCAACTGCGGACGCCACACGGGGAGTTTAAACGAACATTTTGCAACGTGAAGTGGAAAACTCAGGATGTGTGGTGCATAGCTTCACGTTGAGAAACACAGTTGGCACCGAGACGGGCTTCTCGTCTGAAGTCATCCGTATTTCAAAATAAATTGCATAATTGAGCAAAATATAATGGGGGCAACATTCTGCAGCTAAAAACCCGCGATGAAAGGGAAAAACGATAATGAATGCGAGTGTTTTCTCAGCAGAAATCTTAATGAGGTCCCACAGAATCGGCCTCGTTTACAAGGTTCACAGCAAAATGAACTTGCAGTGATAGAAAAGCAGCATTTTCAAGCCTCTGGAAAGATGAGTTTTATTTTAAAAAGCGGGTCAATCGGCAGGATCTCGGAAAGCAAACAAACGATATCGCAGATTGCTGCAATGCTCAAAGCCACACAAAGAACAAAAGAATAACTGTGAAACAGCAGGACTGGAATAAATAATCATTTGTGCTCCCATCCGGCCTGGAAATGTTATTGAAAACAGCGCCAATAATGCTAATTAAACCGATGGAAAAAGGCGGAATTTTTCAACAGTCAGAATTGGAGTGTAACGGAAATGCTTGGATTGTTGCGTACGCTGATCTAATGCTGCAGCGATGCGGAGTCCACTCGTCGCTCGCCATATGTTTCCGTACGACAGGTCTCTCGTAGCAGACCACGGTGTAGGCTGCCGTCACCGCGTAGGGTACGTTTTCACTCAGATCCGCTCGGGACGCTGACCGTTAGCGAGCTGTCGTTACCAACCGTCGCATGAATTATTCAAAACTACGGGGCAAGCAGATGAAGGGTTAGATGCAAACGGTGATAAATTTGCTCCCAAAAAAAGGCCACGTTCAAATATTTATACCTTAAACATCAACACGCTCAGAGAGACGGCTTTTACGTTGGACCGTTCGGCGGAAGGACAGAGATGGGACAGCTTGACGATCCCGTGCCAAAAACAGGCGTCCATCCCCATAGCGGCTGCAGGGTTGGGCCTGCTCCAGTGGTCCGATAAACAAGCCCCTGGAACGGGAAGCAGCTGCTACTACCCGCCTCGCGGACATCCCAGTCAAGGTGACCAAAACAGCAGGCTCCGAGATTTAGGGGGACGTCGAGATGAAGATCACTTAATTGATGACTCAGGCCGCAGATGAGTTACTGTTGGATTTATTAAAAGAGCCAATGAGGCCCCTCCCTTTAAAAGTTTCCATTGAGCTTGGGACACGGACTTCCCCTTCATTCCGGGGAGGGGGTGGGGGGGTGTTGCTTGTGCAAATTTAATCTTGTTTATGTGCAACGGCAACAAAAGGGCCCCCCCCGGGCTTCGGGCCCTTGAGCTTTGTTCCACATTTGGGGGAATTAAAACCCCCCCCTTACATCCCTTTCTGCTAAACCTCCCCCCCTGGGGGGGGGGGGGGGGGGGGTGCAGAGCGAGGCCAGGCCTCAGAAAGCTAGGGTGGTGGCCCTGTGATGTAGGACAGGCCTGGGGGATTAACTGCCCTGACTCAGTACCCTATTCAGGGCCAGGTAACCCTCGAAAGCCCCCTGAAAATGTAGCTTTTCCACGTTGCAGGTTTCAGCATGATGCTTTAATGTTCGCCTCAGCTGTCTCTGTCTTTCTGCTGCTCTTCTTTAACTCTTGCCATGATTACCTGGAGGAAGCCAAAGTATGTTTTTATGTATATCCAAATTCCATAGAAGAAGAAGTCAGATTAGTTTGATTTCAAAAACCTCGTGGTGTGTGTCAGCAGACAGTCTCACAGTGACACCTCTGCCCGCTCTCTCTCTCTGCGTAAATATCGGGCTGAATCGGAATATTCTATCTATGAATGTCAGACAATTTATATCCTGCTTCCAGTCTACGTGCAGTTCCTCCATTGCCCTGCTTCTCTGTGACTCTGTGTGTAATGTTCTACATCTTACTTTATTATATTCGTATGCACGGGGCGTGGGGCCGCACTTATTGTTTCAAAATATGCCATTGGGAATCAAAAACAAACTTTAAAGAGCAGGAATGCGAAAATTTCAGAGTGAGCGGTCGAATACATCCGACTTCCACGTAATTCGATTAAGTGTGTTATTATACATTCAAAAAAAAAAGAAAATATGCATTTTTGAAAGACAGAATTTACCATAAAAAGCTCATTACTGGCAGTTAAAATGTGCTTGAAGTTAAACTGCCTGGAAAGAAAGCAGAGATCTGAGGGTTTGTGTGTTCTGCCTGAAACTGGTCTAGACCCTTCAGGAAACCCTGCATGAGTGTAACCTGCTTTGAAAGCCATGCAGATAACATTTCTGAGACCTGAACCAAGCTAATGACTCTCCATCGTAAAGCTTTTCCACCCTGATATCACTGCACATTCTCAAACTTGCTTTTTTTTTAATCTTTCAGCCTGAAAATATTAATTTGACCCCTGTGAGCCACAGTTATTTCCAGACTTGCCAGGGTTTGGTTTTCTCGAGCAAAGTCATTTTCTGACTGTCCGAAGAATTCCAGCAAAGAATAACACCGTGTTTTACGGTGCCTTCAGACTTCACAGGTTTCCTAGGAAAAAAAACAAATGAAAGACATAAGCATTTCCCTCTAAATCAGTAAAGCTGTCCGACTGTAGGCAGAAGAAATGTTGTTTATAAAATTTAGCATCCCCTGAGACACTAAATAAAAAATATTGTTTTTTCCTGGGCTCGCACTGTGGGAATCCCTCCAGGGTCAGATGTCTGCAGATTTCTTGGGCATAGAGTCATGGAATCGAGAAGGCGTCATACCTGTACTCGGAAAGACCCGCTCACAGGATTTTCAGTGTCAAATCGCTGTCCCTCTGTGCATGAAGACCCGCACGGACAGTTTTTGCCTGAATCACAGGCTGGCCCAGGCTGAACTGAATCATGCAGTAAATGCAGGAAGGGCCAGATCTTGTACAGTCCGACGTGACACCAGACGGCAAGCAAAGAAGGACAATATGTCTGAAGGAACAGTGGAGCGCGACTGCCTTCCGTCACCCCAAGCACCCGCCCAGCCATGTCATCGATCACGAAGCTAGAACTGAGTCAGTACCTGCCCTGTTGTGGATGGGAGAGAGATCTGTAGGGCAGTTTAGAGCCTTCTAGGTAAAAAGATGCTTTCGTGCTTACCTCTCCTTATGAAGTATGAATGTGGATGCTCTCTTAGCAGCAGAAAGGTTGCACTTGTTTTTTTAAGTTCGTCAGGTGTGATCTAGTGGCCATAAACATCAACATAAATACCTGGAACACAGGAACACACCTAGCGTCAACCAGAGTGGGGATGCCACTGTTAGAGCCAGGTGATTAATGTCATCGTCAAAGAGCAGCAGCGTGACCTCAGGCTGAGCTTTTCTGGACAAGTGATCAGCGGCATCTGAATGGAGGTGACCCTGTGTAAGGTCCTCTCTGAGCTAATAGGGTGACCACGGCGTGAGTCTACCTGACAAAGACGCAGGAGAACCCAGCCACCTGAGGGAGGCCTCAGTTAAAATAGGCATGGTCCAGAGTTGACGTGTGTGGTGCGTGGCACAGATCATGTGACCCACCTTGACTAGTGTTTCCAGATGGCGAAGACCCCTTCACTCACTCAGGGTATGACGTGGGGGGTTTGGAGATTAAAGGAGGGCAGTATTGAGTTCAAGGTAGGTGTAATTACTTAATAATTCAGGAAGCACCCAGAGCAGACCTACGGTAAGACTGGGCTGGGCTGCTGCACAGACAGTTCCTCGAACCCTAACCCTGCCCACCATAACCAACCTTAACCTCACTGAGTTTCTAAGCATGGTCCTTCAGCTCTCAAATGGCCTCTCAAAACCCTGAGAGGTCCTACTCCCCAAAAGCCACCTCTCCCAGCCTGAAGCCCATGTTCTCCACGTCCCATGCAAAGGGGGGCTGCTCTCAAACCTCACAGGGACAGGAAGACCTGGCATGTGGAACGAATTTCCCCCCCAAACAGTTTTTATTATTATTTTTTCTGTTTTTTTTTTGTATTCTCTCGGCACTCGGCTGCAAAGCACAAAAGGAGATTATAACAACAACAGAAGTCGACATGTAACCAAAACAAATAAATCCAGTAGGAAATTACTTCAAACGGCGACTGAGCGACAGAAAGTGCTCAGCTGGGGTTTGCTGCTTGCTCTGGTCACTTGTCTGGTCATGTGATTTACGTCGGAGGCCATAATTTGTTACTCCACCTCTTTTCATTGACTCTTGGTCACAAATCCGGCCTGTGTCTTCGCATGGAGGGGATGGCGGGGTTTTGGTTTCAGTCGTATTTCAGACGCCTGACGCCGGCAACCTCGTACATATGAAGGGATATTCTGATGGGGCACCCACAGGACGGCAAGGCAGCCTAAAGCGGTAAACCAATACATCAGAAAGCGGAGAGTGACGCATTTAATGCGTTAACCTCCTTATAAATCTGTGTAACTCCCAACCTCCCCTCTGATCAGGCCTGCCCCAGCAGGCTCCTCGGGGGGCCGTAAATGGAGCCCCTCAGGGTCTAAGGGGGGGGCAGCATGCTCCCAGCCCGGTCCGACGGCAGAGACGTGAGGAAGCCCAGACCCTAAGCTCTGAGGCCTCCCCCCCGGAGTAGAACCCCTGATTCGCAGGCAGGAAGCAGCAGTTTGTTTGTCCTGGTAATTAACACCCCCCTCGCCGAGGAGAGGCTGGATAAAGCGAGGGCAGACCAAGGGACAGGGTCTGGAGAACAGGAGCTACCTCAAAGGGAGGACCACTGCAGGCAAGGCCAGACACTAATTACACCTCCTCCTCCCGGCCATTCAAGACACTATAAACAACATTTCTTTTAAGAAAGAAAATAGAAAAGGGGAAAATAAGAAATCCCCTCGGGGGTCATAAATTAGTGTTTTATGGCTGGCAAGTACAGCTCTCCTCTGCCTGTCGACTGTGGCTCTCATCACCTCCTCGTCTGAAGGCCGGGGGGTCCCCGTCACCGGTGGCAACACCAAAAGGAGCATCCGTGCTGGAAACGGCTCCTGGCCGGCAGCGTGTGGAAAACAGGAACACACCGACGCCACGATTCCCAGGGTGCAATTATTTAAATTAGAGCACAAAACCAGCACTGCATTGCAAAATAAAATTGATCTGCCATTTTCCTGTAGCATTTCCATGAAACCAGAGACACATTTTAGACAAGACTTATATTTCATCCACTCACTTGATGGCGTCGTTTGAACTTCGGGACTCCTCCCACCCACAGAAGATGTAGGAGGCCTTGGTGACCAAAAGATGGTGACTGCTGCCTCCATGATCAGTGAGGCAGCACAGAGGCCTAGGAGGGACCTACCCACCCTTTGTCCACCTCTCATGGCTGCTCCTGTATCCCTTGTGAGAGGAAGCTTGCTCATCATCGCCCTCTTCAGGCCAAGCTGGGAAATGAGCACAGCCTTATTGATGATTTGCATTTTTGAACCCATCAATTTTGGGGGCTTTCAGTGAAGGCGAGGCTTGATCCTGGGGGGAATTACGACAGAGAGACCGGCCTGTAATCAGAGCTGGTTTCACCTCCCTCCGCCGTTTCTACTTTGGCCAAACTTGCAGAAACCTGTTGGCCTGTCCAGCTACAAAAGCAGGCATGTCTGAAGCAGTAAACAGTGGTGGTCATTCGCCCACTAACAGACAGAGTCGCATTCAAAGGCTTTGTCCACCAATATTTATCGCTCAGGAACATTGTTGCTTTTAACAGTCATATTGCCTTGTGTTCGTTTACCGCTTTTTTGGTTTTTTTTTCTCGCAGATGTTTACCGAACCCTAAGCTGAGACATGCCATGTAGACCATGGGACTTTTTGGGCTTTTTCCCCTCTCTGGGTCTCCTGATTCGATTTGAGAGCATGACGAGCAGAGCAGGACACACAAGATCTGTTTACTCCCTCGTGCGCTCGGAAACCAGACAGCTTTCCTTCGATGCCTTGTTTGGATACAATTCTCAAAACACTTAACTGATGTGGGGAGAATGAGGTTTGCCCTAAATTTAAAGAAGGACACCTCTCCAGCACATCTTTGCAAGTAATTAATTAGTAAGTAATGAACTATTCATTTTTGCTGATATACTGCTCATTCTATTGCCCAGAGAGGAAGGGTCGCTCTTGCCAGAGCAACTTCATTGGTGCATCGCATGACAGCGTGGCCACCTCTTTCCACACGGGAACACGTTTTCTCCAGGAAATCTCTGCCATATTTATGTGATTCGGAGCCGTCATTAATGGAGAAGTGCATTAGTGGAAAAGGGCAGACTAAATAGAGAAGGAGAGGGAAAATAAACAGCCAAGCGGATGGACAAAGAGCTTGGGTCGGCAGGAGGCTGATGGATCGAAGGCCGGTTGTTCTGCCTGCGAACTCCCCCTCCCCCTCAGAGTGGGGAGCAGCTGTTTATTCGTCATTTCCTCTTGCTGCCGAGGCGAATGAGGTGCCCAGACTCGTCACGTAAAGCAGCACATCCGGGAGACTCTGTGGCCGCGTGGAAACGGACGATCCCGTCAAACCCTGCCCCCCTGGCCCCTCCCCCATCCTCATATCCTGTGTAACGGCACCTTTGAGTCTGCCGGGCCTCTCGACCGACCTGTCCCACTTTCTCTCATGTTTGTGTTTTGGGTCTTCGGGGGATGGGGGTGGAGTGGGTGGCTTGTTTGCGAGTGTTGTTGGATGTTGAAAGATTCTCTAAGCAACGGCTCGCAGTTAAAACGTTAACAGATAAACAGCACTGAAGTCCTTCTGAAGCACCTCCACTTGCTGTCCTCTTCAGAGGTGGACATGTAAATACATCCACCACGGTAAACATCGTCTGTTGTTACTTAGCCTCTGTCTGCCCCCCTAAGCTTGAGCGTCAGTGGCTTCGGACATTGCTGTCTTGTGTCTCATGCCACCCTCCTCCCCAGCTCAGGTGTCAAGCTGGGTTGGCGCTTAGAATCAACAACAGACTGATGTCATCATAATCTGTGGGCTGATGCTTAGCTGATCCTTACATGTACTGCGGCCGTAGGCTCTCTCGTAAGAGTCAGCGTGGACGAAATTATGAGATCATGGCAAGAGTGAGCTGTTATTTTATCAAAACGTTTGTGCGGCTGCAGCTCCGGCGGATAAAACACGATTAGATTCGACTTCATCATTTCCTTATAATCACTGCGATACACATCCCCGTGCGGTTTTCTGGGACGGGATCCTAACTCATCCCGGTGCCGTGTCCATTTAACCCGAAGCCGTACAAATGCCAGGCGACAGGCTACAGACACAGCGGGCTGGCGACTGTCTTTCATTAACTCTGTTGTCTTAACCTTCCTTGGGTGAGCGAGGAGCTAGAAAGCAAAGATTAACTTGATGAAAAGAGATGTGTTGTGATGCATGGTCATCACGCTGGATCTTCATGACTCACTCGGATTACAGAAAATCAGCGGGGCTTAGAAGGGGACATTTTTCCCCCTCCCAGGGAAGAGCACTTTTGCTAACCCCCCCCCCCATCGTGTATCAGGTTACTCCACCAACAGGCATGTTTCAGGAACAAGCATCGAAGGACAAGAAATCCTGAGGTCATATCCATTAATGTTCTCTCTTGAATGGTGGGGTTAAAGGTCTAATCTGCTCCCAGCGGACACGGTAGCAGCCCCATGGTGGGCTGGGAGGTGGGTAACGGGGTAGCACTGCCATGGAGTCCCAGAATCGACTCTTAAGAATCCACCTTCACCTCTCTGAATCACAGTCAATGAGGATGGCCGCTTGCAGAAAAAAAATGGTTCATCACTCATCCACATTTTAAAAATCAGACATCTCCTTTACCACGTCGTGATTTAAATGATCCCCCCTGACTTTGCCAAGACGGCGGTAAGGCGGTTAGGTTCTGCGTGGACCACCGTCTTAGTGTTTTTTATTTTTATTCAGTTTTACGTTCCTCCTTGTGTATGGTCTCAAATTAGCAACCGCTGATTGTGATGTATCGCACACGACACACACTGTTATGCTTAAACACCAAAAGAGAGTCAAGTGATATACGGCGTCCAATGAGATGAGGCCATTTAGGATACGAAACTGTTTCTGGAACGCATCATGGAAACGTAGCATTATTGTGGGCCATTAATCAGGCCGACTGCACTCGCCCTGCACGTGGCCATTTGGGGATCCTCAGAGTTCCGGGCGGTTGTGGGAATCATTCAGAACAATGACACAAACTCAGTGTGTAGCAGGATTTCATTATCATGGCAACATGGATAATGGTCCTCTGTGATGTTTGTAGTCTTGATGGTGGACCGTGATACACATGAAGGTTTCTGTCCACCTCTTTCTGAATCAAACACTCGTGACCATCTGTTACAGATTCTCATGCTGACCACCAGGGGTTTGAGGACATACCCTGGGAAGACATTCTTCATCAGGATTTTCTCCATGTCTTTCATTGGGCAGGGTGAGGGGCACCAAAATGGCACCAGAGCACATGCACTGGACCCAGAGTTGGTCTCCATGTCCTCTGATCACGATCTTTCTCCTCCAAATAGAAAGGAAGACCATATTGATCTCCTCAGTGAAAGGTGTTTTTCCGCACTACTCAAGTCATTTCATTCCCATTTCCTCCACATCCGCAGTGACTCCCACAGGGGCATTTGGACTTTGAGCACGGCGGAATTACGTTCCAGTGGCGGATCGTGTGGGGCAGCCGCTCCTCACCTGGGTGCTGAAAAGGAGAAGCGTTTAACGAGAATCAGCCGGGGGGATCTGCTCAGGCTCCGACACTCATCGAGTCTAACCAATGGCTTTAACAGGCAACGCATATTCCATACAGCAAGGGTGATCCTGGGAACGTTGGGTAAATCCCATCCGTCCTTCAGAATGAAGTCAGATTTCAGAGATTGGGTGCAGTTAGAAGCAGAAAGGTCATAAATGCAACACAATCAGAGCAAAAAGAGACACAGAATACACATGGGGCAGATTATAATGCTAGTTCATTAACGAGCTGATTAGTTAGTCCTCCAGCATGCTCTGGAGCAGTCTGATGCTGAGTGTGAGGTGGTGGGGATGAGCAGAAGCCCCTCCAGCTCAGAGGCTATGGTCCTGCATCGGGGGTGGAGTGTCTGCTCTTAGTGAAGGAGTTTAAATACTCGGCATATTGTTCACGAGTCACCGTAGGAGGGAACGTCAAACTGACAGGCATGTGGTTTCACTGGCTGCAGTTTTGAGGGTGCTAAGAAAGGCCAAGGTGGTGCGGTTGGACTTAAATCATCAGATGAGGCTCTCAGTTTACCAGCCACTCTAGACCCCAACCCCACGTGCGGTCATGTCCGAAAGAACAACATCACGGCAAAAGGAAGCCAAAACGAGGAACCTCCACCTGGTTGCTACATTCTCTCCATGACCAGATGAGGAGTTTGGAGATTAGGACAGATCTACTGAGATCATTCAGGCATCTCATAAGGAGGTCACCTGGTCAGCTGGGCACCCTCTTCTGGGTGGATGCCCCAGAGGACCACCGAATGTCCTGGAGGGTGTATGACTCTCAGCGGGTTTGGTTTCATCTCAGGAGTCTTTGGCCCGGGAAGGAGAGGCTCCAGGGTGAAATACTCACTGTGCTGCTGCCACCACGGATGAAGAGGATGAGAAAGATGATGATGATGAGGAGTAGCAGTAATTCTCCAAGAAATTAGCAAAATACACAAAATGTGAAGTTAAGTTTACAAACATACCGAAAATTATTAGGGAAGAATAAACCCAGGAAGGAGTTGATATTTTAATGATTGCTTTTTGCTCTTCTGATCCAAATTATGCAAATCTGTTTCTGATCACATCTTGATGTTTTTTTTGGACGGGAAAAAGAAGCCTTATGCGTGGTTGGAAGAAGAGCCTTACGCTAACGGGGCAGAGGAAGCATTTACAGGCACCCTGTCAATGGAGCACGTTGTCCAGACCTCTGCTAAAAACATGTAACTTGGTGACTGCACTTTAAAACAAAGAAGGGACTCCTAAGCATGTTGCTGGGATACTGAAACACAGTCAAAATACTGGGACCGAGAGTTGCATGAAATGCTAGCATCCCCAGGCCTACGGGTCAACCTCGGGAGATGCTAAAGAATGGAGTGGCCAACCCTGACATTTTCAAGGACATCCCTGCAGCTAGCCATGCTCGGCAGAGAGTTTTGCCCTATAAAAATGTGCCACCTGCCCCCTCTGCAAGGTGACCCAGTGCTACCTTTACCATTTCAAAGGCTTTGAAATCCCCACATTCCCTCGTCACTGTTTCTGAGGCACAGATAAGACAGACTTCCCCCAGGGTCCTCTGGAGGCCATGTCATGCCTGCTTGTTAATCATTATACGGTACATTTGGAAGCCATTCAGCTAATTGCTGGAAGTTTGTGAGCTTTTGAGCATGGGGTGTATTAAAAAGAGATACTCATTAAAGAGCCATTATGGGGCCAACCAGAAGCCTGAAATGTCTCCAAAAAAAAAACGGTGAAGGCTGGCCGGCACGTATTAACAATGTTGTGGGAAGCTTCTGTACATAAATATTGTGGATAAAACAGCAAGGAGGACCGAGCCAGGATGTGCAGTGGAATATATACGAACGTGTAATTGTTTAGTTAAGGGGAGGTCATTTAACTAATTTAGGAGTGGAGGACTGGCAGGCATTGCTTCAGCAGCACAGGGCTGGGTAGACGTATCAGGAAACGGTAACCACATCTGAGGACCTCGTTTTGGACGGGAGGCCCCTGCTTAAGTCCAAGGATCAACTCCTTTTCCCTGAGTTCTTTGGTGTGGGTTTACTTGGGGACAGGTGTCTGTGGGAGATGATGGTCAGCTCTCGTACAGCATACATTATAGATTCTCAGGAACCCTCTATAGCAAGGAAAAACCAGCCATTCATACGTTTGGTTGTATAATTTATGTGACACGTTCTGTAATAGGTTCCTTTATTAAGATGCACTATGGAAGCTCAGGCCCAGGCGGACTTCACTCTTGGCTCGAGTCCTTGCTCAAACTGTCTTAGTTGCAGAAGCAGTCCAAGGGATGGGTCTTGACCCTGATCTTGACGTTAGGGCCAACAGAAACAGTCGCAAATGCCTTGGGCTCATTTGACGGCGGGAGGGAAAATAATGGTGGCCTTTCATCAGGAGTTCCTGTGCATGTGGTGAAGCTTAAGCAGAGTGCTAAGGAGGAGTCATTCAGAGTCAATCAGAGTCACTGCGTTGCTGGGAATGGCTGTTAGGTCATTAGGACCATTACTGTGAATGTGGTGAAGCTTAAGCAGAGTGCCAAGGAGGAGTCATTCAGAGTCAGTCAGAGTCACTGCGTTGCTGGCAATGGCTGTTAGGTCATTAGGCCCATTACTGTGAATGTGGTGAAGCTTAAGCAGAGTGCCAAGGAGGAGTCATTCAGAGTCAGTCAGAGTCACTGCATTGCTGGGAATGGCTGTTAGGTCATTAGGACCATTACTGTGAATGTGGTGAAGCTTAAGCAGAGTGCCAAGGAGGAGTCATTCAGAGTCAGTCAGAGCTCTATTTTGACGATCTGACACAACGCGTAAAACGCAAGGCGCAAGTAACATATATGGGCGTGTCCAAATCCATTTTGCTATTTTGACGGTGTTAAAAACAGACTTTGCGCCAGCCCTAGGCGCTAAAATGTTGTCCTAACTCTCTTAATTATTCAGAGGTGTGTTTTGGCACGTCACCTCACCTTTAAAAGGCAGGGGCAC
>JAACJT020000021.1:16901859-16911955 GCA_009936485.2 Gymnarchus niloticus | reverse complement strand
TTTTCCTTGCCACTGTCGCCTTTGGCTTACTCTCTGGGGACTGTGGGCCCGGGACTATGTAAAGCGTTTTGTGACCGCGTTTCGTGTTAAAAGCGCTATATAAATAAAATTGAATTGAATTGAATCGAATAGTTTCCTTCAGGTGCCTGCTCAACAGTGGGTCATTTATTACGGTCAGGCCCAGATGCAGCCAGTCAGGTGGTTTCTGTACAGTCTAGGTGCAAAGACGAGAAGAAAGTGGTTCCTGAAAAGAAGAAACACTCACTGCATTTTGGTGTTTGCCTAACATGTTGTATTTTCAACAGGAGAAAACTGCTTTTTTCTTCCAGAAACAAAATTTACATTGAAAGTTGTGCATTTGCTCCGAGGCTTTTTTGTATGTTCTGCCAGGTCACAGAGAACATCCAAGAAATGTCCTTCTGACAAACGTGAAATATTCCTGAGTCGGGACATCAAAGAGAAACTGTGAGGTGGTGCTTGGGGTCTGATACCATTTTCGGGTGCAAATGTGAAGCTCCAAATGAGACTTCTTACTCCTCCTGCTCACTCCAGATGTCATCCCGAGGCACCTTGGCTCTTCACAAAGCAGTGGGAGATCCTACCATACGCACAGATTTACTCCTGACGCACCTTGCGACGCTGCAGTTCCAAACACACCCCGATTGCTCTAAGCCACCAGTAAGCCTGACAGGTCATGGATATTAAACTCACAGCTGACTGAAGACTCACACAAATATGGGAAAACATTTTAATAAATGTTAAGTGGCTTAACCAAGTCACAGGAAATGATGTGATAAGGATAGAGGAAATCTGTTGACCTGCATGGGTGCCTTTGAAGCACCCCATCCCTAGCAGATACTCGGCAATGGAGACACCCCTCCCCCAAGGGGCTGGTGCCCTTCCTCAGCCTTGGCAGCAGCGTGGCCCACAAAGGCCTATACTGGAGTTTGTCTACACTCCGGGGCCCCTCCAGCTGGCCCTGAAACAAAGAGAGGCCTTTAAAGAGCCTTTAAGAGCCCCCAGATACGTGGGAGTTGCTTCCAGCCACCTTCATGTAAACGAAGGGGAGGTCGTCTCAAAAGGACCAGTGCGTTCTGCCCCCCCCAATTTAAAACATGATACGGGTTTGAGGTTGAGACTTCAAATACAGTGTCAGAAATATAAACCTACCTTGCTGTGACCTACATGTGGTGCCCTCTATAAGGCACTAAGGGTGTGCATGGAGGTTCAGGTGACAGAAGCTGGTTGCACCTATGCATGACTCTAGGTATTTGCCTTGGGTTTACTAGCGATGAAGATGCGGTCCACTGCGACCACAGGCATGACTCCTGGTTCCCAGCCATGAAACTGACGGGCGTTTCATCACAAGAAGATCACTCACGCTGCCCTGCAAATAGAGATAAATGCATGCAGCATGGCTGAAAAATGGGCCAAGGTTTTCACAATGTCACTTTATGAGTCAGATGTGTGGAGATACTTCCTATCCATGATCATCTGCTGACAGGAAAGAATACGGACGTCTGCCTCCTTAATCCTTAAGTTTTTCAAATACACCAGCACTTCTGCTAAACCCAGATAGATACAACCCTGACATCCCACCTCTCCCGGAAAGTCCGTGATTCTCCCGCGTGTTTATAGTGGCTCCCTGACTCCTGCAAATCATATTCAATATCAGTCTCTCTCTTTCTCGCTGCTTCACTCGCTCGTTCTCAGAAAATCGATTTCCGGGATATTCAATATAATTTGCAGGTGTCAGGGAGCCACTATCAAAATGCGGGAGAATCGTGGACTTTCCGGGAAAGGTGGGATGTCTGACAACCCAGAACTGTTGCGTGATGTTTCCCTCATCTCAGGCATGGCAGGAGTTTTCATAACCACCCGCGCTTGTTATGCCTCCTCTGAGGGGCCGGGTTCGATCAGGCCTCAGGCATTTCGACATGCGAGTTTCCATTCGGTCAGCTACACCTGAACTAGCCGATGTTTTCACACCAATGCTTTGTGTCGAAATATAACGGCTGTCAGGAGAGATATCTGAGTCACAGCTGGCAGATGGATGGAAACCCAATCTGGGAGTGGGTTTATTGGAGATGATGGGAATACTGTTGCAGCGTAGGTCTCCCACAAATCAGGAATGGATCCGATTGAAACCGTGAAGACCACTGCCAGCCTGGTTCTCCATCAATCGGTCCAGCCCATGGGTCCAGGCCAAGTGCTGTTTCAGTGTCAGCGTGAAGCCCAGCGGGGGGAATGGGGCCGTGGGTGGTTCTCAGCTGGCTTTCAGTAGGGTGGGGGGACATTTTTGGCCCCCCAAATCAGTTGTCAGTGAGCATGGCTTTTCCCTATATGCTGTTGTCTTTCTACCTCCACAAAAACAGCGTTCTCATGTTTCTAGTGTGAAAGATCACAGCCAAAGGTGTCAGACGAGTGTGATGTTCTGCTAGATGTTGACGAATTCTAACCATTTTTGTGTCGTATTTCCACACGTCCTTTATCTGGAGCCAGTAACATGACGAATGCTGGAGTTTTAAGTGAAACGGTGACATTTCATATTGCTGGAACTCCATGTAGGCCTTTTAAAACCCTCATTCATCCCGGAAAGTCTAAAATGCACTGACACAGAATTTACGGAGATGAAATCCAAATAGAATTTCCTGTTCCTACAGAACATCAATATATCCATTTTCCCGAAGACTGGTGGCGAACATCTATCCATCTCCCAACTGCTTATCCTGGACAGGGTCTCTGGGGGCCTGGTGCCAATCCCAGGCACCATAGGGCACATTGGCTGGGGTACACCCTGGACGGGATGCCAGTCCATCACAGGGCACATGGCTGGGGTGCACCCTGGATGGGATGCCAGTCCATCACAGGGCACAGGGCTGGGGTGCACCCTGGACGGGATACCAGTCCATCACAGGGCACAGGGCTGGGGTGCACCCTGGACGGGATGCCAGTCCATCACAGACAGCATCTCCCATCTGAGCAAAATTTTTAGGAAATGAGGCTGAGTCACCTTCCTCCTAGGAATCGGCCTGGTCTCTGACATTCCTCCAATGTTCCTCCAGTGTTTGTCTGTTGTTCCAGCAGTTTACACAAATATCGGAGCCAGTATCTGTTCCAATTTCAGCCAGCCCAATGCGGACAGGGGTTTGTGGGGCTGTTCTCCTCGATCATAGCACCGAAGCCCCAAAGCTAGGAATCATCATCTCCCGATCTCCTAACGTCTCCTCCTCTCTTGCTGCCTTTCTCAGCAGCATTGGGGATTTGTAACAAACGGGTGCAGCTGTACACTGACACACAGCAGTTTTTCTCCTGCAATCATCTGGGCTCCCCGCACCAATCCTACAGCTCCTCCCTTGCCAAGACTTCTAGGAAACCCGCAGATTATAAAAAACTGCTGTCTTTTCTTCCCATTAGTTTCTGAGAGAGATTTAATGGATGAGACACAGCTTGTACATAAACCTGATTGCTTTCGTCGTTTGTCATTGTGAGTTACTTATTTTTCTCGAAGAGCGATTAAAGTGAGAATGATTGCATATAAAGAATGGCGTTCTGCCTTTTACGGCGAACAGCTAAACCTGAAGGCACATCACCTGGAGAAATGGGCAGGGTTCCAGCAAGAATTCATTTCGGTGTTTTTTTTAGCACGGGGATTATCTAATCAGCGACCGTGTTTGGACAATCACATTCATCACACCTCCAAGTCCAATTTTGGTTCATATTTCAAGCACACATTCCCCCAGCCCAGTATAGTCCCTCTCAATGCATTGTCCAAGACGAACCAAAGTCCCTCTTTCTTGGACTTCTCTCTTTGTGGGAAAGAAAAGTGGAATCCAGTACTGCCCTCATCACAAGTTGGATCAGCGCATCTCCACGAGCAGAATCCGCAGTCAAGCCTGAGGACTAAGCGCTACATCAGTTCAGCCATTCCTCTTTCTTTTGATTATTTATTTATTTGTCTGTTTGTTTGAGTTCAGTTCTCATTATTATTAACATCAGGAATAATTTGGGTAAATTTGTGTTTTGGGTTTCGCATTTCTTTTTTGGAATTCAATGCCCAGTGGTTGAAAGAGGAAAGCAATTCATCAATACGACTGAGCTGATGACACAGGCAGTTACGTGTGCTTGGCACGAACTGGGGAAACGTGTGGATGTGATGTAACAAAGGTGCCCGAGGGAGGGATGGAGCTAGAAACTTCGCTGAAACTTCGGGCTGTCCTGCACTTGAAATGCAAACTCACCAAATTCTACAGTCATTTTGTCATCCCCTGAAGTTTTAAATGTAAACATTCAAAACGTTACATGTTCTCTCCAGCCAGTTTGTGACAAAATCTGGTTAGATCTGGACCATAACATCACCTAACAACCAGAACAAACATAACTTGTCATAGATCCATGAAGGTCCACTTTCAGAAAAGTCAAAATGTGTTTTAAGGAGTTTCCAGTCTTGGAAATTCTGCCCAGGTATTTATCCAAAACCCGCTTACATTCCAATTGATCATTTTCTGTCTTTAACAAGTAACTGGAGTTACTTAGCGAGGCCTATTCTCGGGCGAGACTGATAGGCACATTGAAAGGAACCTGGCTCGCTGAGCCGCGTTTGCCTCTCGAAGGGTCCCAGTGCACCACGTGAGGACTGAAGTATGAGAGCCCTTGAAAAGCAGGAACTATGGGGTGTATTTGGTAAGTGTCTGTGCAAAAAACGGCCCCTTGAAGTGGTCCAGCAAACATCTGCCATACATCAAAGCCAGGCTTTCCAAATAACTGAAAAATCTGACTGTTTGTTGCCTCCTAAAATATGTGCATGTACTGTACTCATACTAGTATGTATATATAGGGGGATGAGTTTTACACGCAGTTTAGTTTGGTTTCTGATGAGTATGAGATGGATGCAGGGGAATAATGAAGAACAGCAAGATTTCACTTTCCAGGCAGCACTCGGCTGAAAGTAGTTGTTCCAAAACGCACTCACAGGTGTGGCACAGGTGCGGTCATTAGCCAGAACCGTCCCAGGTCAATTTACTCGAAGGTCTGCTTCTCAGCCTCCCAGACATTTCCATCACATCTCCACATAAAGTCCTGCAGAGAGAGCAGGCCTCTTCACTCCTACGCTGACGTCTTTTCCCGAAGCAGCTCTCGATTTTAGCAGTGAGTACAGCCGGAAATTTTACGGGAGCAACGTTACAGGGTACAGCAGCAGACCCTCCCAGGACTCGCCAGAAGGCTGTCAGTTTGAGGCCAGCTCAGAATATTACTGTTGCAACCTTGAGATTAATCCTTAACCTGAGGGGGCTTATGGGATACCCAGCTGTGCTGAAGAAAAATTAAATCTGTTTCTGGATCAGATTGCCAGCTAAGCAAATAAACATTATTAGGCCCTTGTATGAACTGTAGGCTGAGCACAGGAAAAACAGCACTGGAAGAAGAAAGAATATTCCTCTCCTTAACTGATGTGTTTACACAGAGCCAGTTAGGTTAACAAGGCTACCTGTTCGAAGGCTTGGAGCATGTATCGCTTTCGGTCGACCACGCTGACGGTTGGCCAGGAAAACGACAGAAGCAGTAAATTGACCTCAGGATTCCCGGGTATGCTATCTCGTAACAGGAAAGGCAGTCCACCCCCCCAAGAGAAAGGCCCAGCCCGTTAAAAAGGGGTACTATCATTACCGCCGCTTCCAATTCCCTTTTCCAAAGTGCATTTTGCATATTACGTGATTTAATGTTTTGTTATTTACAGTTCAGTGCAAGCCACATTTTTAAGGCAGCTACATTTCTGCATTTCCTCCAGGACTGTTTATGCTCAGCATCTGCGGCTAAGCAGTGGAGGATTACGGCTCCCCTCCTGCTCCTACAGGCCATGAGAAGGAGGCACCCATTTCTCCATGACATCCCCCAAAGAAACTAGCGCCCCACCTGGCAGCACTGAAGTTCAGAGCCGGCAAAAGTTTCCTACAGCTTATTCCCGGTACCTGTCTCTGTCCCTACTGTGAAGCCATCTAAGAGAACATCCAGCCTTTCCCCTGGATCTGAGCAGGGATCACATCACATTCACCCCAAAGCAAACATTTTTTGTCCCTATCCTAAAGTAGTAGGCTGAGCTTAAGAGAAGCTGCATAAGCCTGACCTGGGGGATGAAGCTGGCTTTTCAGTCTGACTAGCTGGGGACCACATTCTTAATTCAGACTGCATAGGAAATGTGGAAAGTGAGATCAGTGCAGATAATTCACGGGTGGTAAATGAGGAATGAGAAACAGATAGCTATCGTTTAATAACATGTCCATATTCATTTCACATGCAGCTAAGGGATATTTCCTGCAAACCGTTCATCCAAAACGACATACCAAGAAACTGTGACTAATTGACCAAATTTTCATAGCTGCAACTGTAAAAAATGACTTTTGAATTTGGAAAAATAAAACCATTTCACAAGGTATTGCGGTACTACACTCTTGCCAAGGCAGGCTGTGGTACAGTTTCATTCACAGAAGTTCAGAGACTCAGCTCATTTCTCTTTCAGCTCTTCTGTGTTCAACTGCACCACCGATTCTCCACAAATTCTCGCTGCTGTCTTTCCCGCCCTTCTGAAGCCTTTTTGCCCTTTAATAAATGAGCTTTTTCAAAATATACCACCAGTATGAACAGTCTGTGTCCTTTAAACTGGCCCAAACCCACTGCAGATCCATGATCTGGTGATCACATTATACGTATCAGAGGAATCCTATCAGCTGGCCACAAAAAACACAATTCATTGCTAAAAATACTCAGTGCAGATCCGATCACATATATGTTGTTATTTTCTAATTAGTGTTCGATAGTTATGACATCTAACGAAGCATTTAAATTCGAGAAAAACACATCTCAGAAAATCTCGCAACTCTGATGTGGGTGAAGTGGGCATGGTCTTGTTCTTGAAACAGGCTGCTTCCTCACTTCAGAGGCAGGGATCAGCTCTTCATTTTTGAACCAGACCGTCTCCTAATTTCAGAGACAGGTACCAGATCCTCATCCTGTGCTTGTCTTTGAAATGAGGAGAAACCCTCAAGCAGGGAATCTCCTCATTTCAAAGACAAGCACAGGATCCTCATTCGTGAACCAGCCAGGCTCCTCATTTCTGCCACCTGCCTACTCTCCTCATTCCTGAACCAGGCAATCTCCTCATTTCTGCCACCTGCCTACTCTCCTCATTTCTGAACCAGGCAATCTCCTCATTTCTGCCACCTGCCTACTCTCCTCATTTCTGAACCAGGCAAGCGCCTCATTTCTGCCACTTGCCTACTCTCTTCATTTCTGAACCAGCCAGGCTCCTCATTTCTGCCACCTGCCTACTCTCCTCATTCCTGAACCAGGCAAGCTCCTCATTTCTGCCACCTGCCTACTCTCCTCATTTCTGAACCAGCCAGGCTCCTCATTTCTGCCACCTGCCTACTCTCCTCGTTTCTGAACCGGGCAGGTTCCCCATTATTGAAGATAAACTGTTACCCCCTCAGTTTTCTGGAGGTGACCCAGACCTGTTAAAGAGCTGTAGAATTTCTACCGGGCTCCAGGTCACAGCTTAGCCCTGGCTTAAAGCACACATGAATACCGTCTAGGAAGAGCTGCACTATGGGTAATTATCTACCCAAACAGAATAAGTTTATACGTTTATGAGTAGTTGAGGGGAAACAAAAGGGCATATTTACATGCAGGCAAACTGTCTGGTCATGCTGTGACCCCTGTGTGGGACTTTTACACATGAAACAGATGGCCACATTGCACACCAGTGAAGTCTGATGTTATTCTGAGCGCAGAGTCGGTGCTCAGAATGATTAATGGCAATATTCTGAAATGAGGGAATACTGTTCATCTGGCCATTCTGCTTTGTGTTATGACAGCCATCATTAGCGTGGTTTTCTCTCACCCTTTGCCGCTGTCAGGCAGTCATTTTTTTACCGTTCAGTTCCCCAAGGTTCCTCAGGAGTCATGGCAGCATGTGGAACATCTCTGCGCTCCAGCTCCCTGACCTCACTACGGCCTTTTGCTTAGGTTGGCGAACTGCTTCTCGCTTGATCCAGACTCCCATAGAAATGACCTTCAATCGAGATGATTCTCCCCCGTCGCACTGGTCCCTTCAAGGAGAGGGGGGGCTGAACCATACACTCCAAACCAGGCTTAGTAAGGCCAAGGACCAGGCTGAGAACTGGTCTGAGGATCAGACCAAGGACTAGTCTAAGGACCAGGCCTCATCCCGGCAAAGGACCAGGCTGAGGAGAAGTCTGAGAGCCGGGTTGAAAACTAGGCTGAGGACCAAACAGAGGACTAGACTGCAGACCACTATTCAGTCTCCCAGAATAACCAGGCCAGAGCAGACCCAGAGTGCCCAATAGTGGGACTCACACTCCCGCAGCCAGTACTCAGTGGGAGGGGCCTGGGGTTCCTGACGGCAGCATGGGGCACCAGCCAGAGAGGTGGATAGGCCTGCATCCGGCACTTGTTTGTTTGCTCAGAGTGAGTGGTCTACCGGGCCAGGCGCTGCGCTCCATGTCGACCTCGCATCGGCTCTGCTCCTCACTTGAATCACCCCTCGCCGCGTTTTGAGGAAACAAGCCCTTTCATCCCTCCCTGGCCCAGCGGGACAAATCGGCAGCAGATGCGGCCCTTATAAACAAAGTCAGGGAGCATGGGCCCCCCACCACCATGACCCTCCCCCACGCAAGCCAAGTGGACCTGCTTTCGTTGCAGGGAAGCATCGTGCTGGCAAAGACGGGAGGACAACCAACTGGCAAACTCCAACTTCAGAAAGCCGGTTTCTCCAGAGGCATCTGCGTGCACCTCTGTCCTGAGGCTGGCTGGTCTTCTACACAGTGGCACCATTCACCCGTTACTCCTACACGTCAACCAGGCCTCCACAGGCCAGCCGCCAGCATTGAGGGGTCAGCAGAGTTCAGACTACTTGAACTCTAACTGAGGGTCAAGCAGAGTCACATCAGACTAAGCTGCTCAAAGTGCATATGTGGACAGTAACTAGCAGAGCAGCGAGTGTGAAAAGTCTGTCTGATCAAACAGGCGTACGGTAAGTTGCTCAGAAATCGATAAGCAACTGTTTCTTGTCATCTCTCCTGACCCAGGATGCTACACTTGAGAACCACTTCATTATGACACCTTCCTAGAAGGACCCGCTTTCAAAAAGCCAGCACATGTGACCCGGTGCGCTGAAGTCGTGTCGGCCTAGTGGATCCCGGACGATCACCGTGGATCCCACTGTTTGCTAAAAGCCACACCCCTGCCATCGCCAGCGCCTGTAGGATGAGGCTCCCATCGGGATGGATTCCCAGGGACTGGGTGTCCTTTTACATCAGCCAGTTGGAAGTCAGAATGTTGAACGGTCCAGCAGCCAGCCCCAGCAGACCCTTCAGCTGCGGCACGCACAGAAGGCCCGCCCCTAGGCCTCTCCTCATCCAAACACACGGCAGATAAAACGGCCGGTGTTTATTATAAGCCGGAGGACAGCGGACAGGGGGTCGAGGTCGTGTGCGCCAGCGAGAGCAGGTGGTACATGCAAACGTGGCAGTGGGGGCGGGGGAGGGAACCGCCACCAGGCAGGATGCGGCTTCGACAAGCCGGGGGGTGTGGCATGTTTGACTCCTGACCCCTGGCCAGAGAGACCCCAGTGCTGCTCAACCATCTGAGCCCCCCCACGTCCATCTAGGTGTGTGACACTCTGAGGGACAGATGGCAAAGTCAGTAGAGGATGCCAGGAAGCCTGTGAGGAACACCATTCGATAGATTCAGGTTGGCCTCAGATGATTGATATGTTTTGTTTATGTGCCCCCCCACTGTGGCTGTACTCTTCTAGGGGAGTCAAGCAGGTCAAAGACAACAAAATAGCATAAAGAAACTGCAGTAACATATCAAAGCCAGTAGCACGATAGAGCTGGATTCCAGCGGCAGAAGAAGAGGAACAGGGTACAGATGAGGCCTCCTTCTCAGGCTTTAAAAGCTTGCCAAACCCAAGTCAGCGAAGGCCACATCTGCAGCTGTAAGCTGATTATCTTCCTGAAGAATGTATAATGTCTTTCTTTCCTCCGGGATGCTCAGTATTGTTTTTTTCAGTCCCTCC
>JAACJT020000021.1:16872326-16901759 GCA_009936485.2 Gymnarchus niloticus | reverse complement strand
CCACCCCCCACCCAAATACAGAAAAACCAGCTTGGGACTTGTGGAAACCAGAGGAGTTGTCGCCACCAGGTGGTCACATTTGAGCATTGCATGTTATTTATATGTCTCAAGCATCATAAAAAATGACAAGTGAATCATTATTACTTCCCGGGTTTCATCAGTGTTGGATTTGATAATTATAATAGCAGCTGCTTATATGCTCTCCATGTATACAATAATTAATCTGCTAGCCAATCAGCTTCTAGTCTGGTGGTGAAGGGCACCAGGGTTGTGTAACGGGAGCATCTCTGCTAAGCAACTAAATGTAAAATGGGCTTATTGAGGAATGGTCATGTGTATGATGAGGATGTGCAGGTCTCACTCCCCTTTAGAGTTACGACAGCAGGTAAACTTACAGGATTTCAACCAGAGGTCCTGCTTTTTGTATCTGCATTGCAGCTGCTGATTCATGCACTCTCCCATGTTAGGCAATGCAGCTCTGTGTTAGCCAGTGCTGTTCTGTGTTAGCTCACGTGCTTCTCTGTGTCGGTGCCTGTGCTTGACTGTGTTAGCCAGTGCTGTTCTGTGTTAGCTCACGTGCTTCTCTGTGTCAGTGCGTGAGATAATGCCTACGCTGCTGGTGGCATCCTGGCTGACCTTTTGCCACAGCGTCCCAGCACTGGATGTGAAACTCCTCACATTACTGTCTGAACAGCGGCCGAGATTACCATCATGAGAAAACATGGGACCTCGGCCGACGAGATGGGCTGACTTCCCTTTCACTCCAATGGCAGCAAACTGAGGTTAGATCACCGGTTTGGCTCACACTCCTTCACCACAGCACCCTGGGAATCTTTTAAAATGTGGTTAAACATGCTCGGCGAATTCGAACCCCACTCCATCATTCATTAACATGTAAACAATTAAGCAATACAGCTAGACCATTACCACAGTGAGTACAATTTAGGCCACGCTAAGAAAAGGTAAATAAATAAACATTTTTGAAGAGCTTTCCCTCTTTCTATGTAAAGCAAACCTGTTCTGTTCGTGTTATATCGACTCTCGAGTTCACCAAAGCTGGAAAAACACAGCGATGTTGACCTTGGAGAGGTGGACTGAGGCAAAATCACAGGTGTAACATTACGTCAAGCTGAAGCACTCTACCGCTCCGACTCCACCGGCTGCTGTTTTCCACACATGCATACACACACTCACACAGCAGTCTCGGGTCACCGTTAGGTCCGACGCCATCTCAGAGTGGAAGCGCACCTGTGCTGTACCACCGGACATCACCCCTGGTAGGTGGGTAGCGGGGTAGCCCCAGCTTTTCACCAGATCCTTGACCCATTGGAGTTATGAGACCAAAGAGTCTACAGGTATGCGGACCTTTGAACAAAACCCTCTACTGGCTCGAAATGGGGGGGTTCATGGGGAATTCCAACATGTTCAAAGGCCCTAAGCAGTTTAGATCACACTCGCCCTAAACCGGATTTACTGACCGCAAACAGTGAGGTCAGAATTCGAAACTGCTGGAAACAGCAGTTGTGTTTTTCTGTTTTTAAAACTCAGTTCAAAAAAGGGTAACCGTTTTAGGTCGGGGGGGTGGTTACAGTAGGTGTTGTTGCCCATGACAGGCAGAGACACAGTACGGCCTGATTCGACACCCGCAGCTGGCCAGTACTACTCTCTTTACAATCCCCAGGAATAACACCAAAGTGTATTCTCAGGTGTTTTAATGTGTAATATATGGATAGAGGAAAAGATGGCTGTGTCCATCCTGATTTATGGCAGCTGCCTCGTGACACATTAACCCTCTCTGGTCCAAATTACAGCTCACAATGGCCGGGTATAGTGACTCTCTAGCCCCGCCCTGCTGGACGGCCACAGCAGAGATTCAGTTGTATCCCGCTCCACCGTGTGTGACATGCCAGGAACCCTCTGCTACGTTCTCGCTGGGGCAGGCTCCTTTTCTCTGAGATGCAGCTGACATTTGAACTGTGCTCCAGAGGTGTGCCTTTCACTTTAACGTAAAGTCCCTCCACAGGGGATGATCTTCAGAGTGAAGCAGCAGCAAACACTGAGCTTGGGCAACTAAAGCTCTGCTAAACACTCGACTTCCCAACTCTCTAAGAATCCTCCACAAATAGATTTCCGGAAAACTATGGCGTTCGACGAATAAACCAAATGCACATTTCTGTGAGGGCAAATATTTTGTGCTTTTTTTGGGAGCCTCTCTTCTTGTGGAGGTAAATAATTCTAGCCAGTGCCCATAAATGCCCATTGTTGCCCTGAAACCATTTATTTTGGAACCCATTTTCATATTAAAGTGGCTGTCATGAGCAGGAAGATGACTTGCCCCTGACAAGATATGCGCACCGAAGATAGAGAGCCATCACTGACGACACGTAATTGAAAACATGACTGGAGTCAAAGGCTAACTGAAGATGGGTCGAGAGAAGCTGCAGATCGTAAGCTGTAAGGCTTCAGAGGACAGGGAGTAAATCCTCCCACTCTGAGAGAGATTTAGGTGAATTTATAATGTGTGTATAGCGCTCAGTCTGTGCAACATTTAAACAGGGACTCAGGCTGTGGAGCATGACAGTCCTGGAAGGGGACACGGCCCTCGAGGACTTGGAACCCCGGCGTGTTGCTGAGGCAGAGGTCAGCAGGCGTTAAGTTTCTCATGGACCTGCAGACCTGGTCATCAGCGGATTACTTCATCTGGACCATCAAAGCTCAGGGCCTGTGGCCGGCCCCTCTGCATCTTGTCATCGCCCTCCCTTCACACTGTAACATTACACCCCTGGTTGGCAGGTCAGCAACTACGCTCTGCACACCTCGGCCCCCAAGGGACCAGCCGGAGGTTTCATAACTCTCGTTAAAAAAAAAATTTAGCCGAAAAACGAAAATGCAAGCGTGAGATGGCTCCGACTGGCCAAGCTCCTCCAGAGGCACACGAAGGTCCGTTAGCACAGCACTCAAGGGACATTTCTCAGGTTTGGATCTGTAACTCAAGGAACCGGTGATTGAAAATGAGTGGCAAGCTCCGCCCCCCTAGACATCAAACACTGGACACTGTGATAAGCTGCATCCCATCAGACACCAGTGGGTTATGGGACATGAGGGTCAGTGGTGCATTCAAGGTTTGCGATGTTCTTGTACACCGTTGTCCCGGGTGACAGCTCCATTACTGGTACTCATACTTCTCACCACGCCTCGACGACTATTAATCAAGTCAGCTTTGGCTAAAGCTAATGACAGGTTTGAACGGCTCTCGTCATCCAGGTCGTACATTACGGACCCGAAAAATCTGTTTCTTATTAAGAAGATGACAGATCGCTTTTTAATTGTTTTTTTTTTTTTTTTTTAATTGCGGAAGTGGGTGGGTATCTCTAGAGTTAAAGGTGGATTGTTGAATTTGTCTAGTACTGAAAAAGCTCCTTGTAATAAGCCCAGTGTTTAAAAGAGTATTAAATCCTTCTCTCCGGCTGTAGATTGATGCATTCCTCTGCATTCCTGTCAAAATCCCATCAAACCTATCGTTATGACGAAGAGGGGGAGCCAGACTGACCATTTTCTTGCTTGGCACTCAGGAAGTCACACTGACCGATTTATCAGTACAGCATGCTGATGCACTCAAAAATACGTCTGACGTGTTAATGAGGTTCAAACTGTCGAGTTTTACCTACTTCTGACATTCTGACAGTAGACATTCTGAGCTAGGTGGGTTTTCGCACCATTTTTCCTGCAGCGCATGGGCCAGCCGGCGTGATGAGGTCCTCCATTCTTCATGTGCACGCCGGCTCACTAGTAAAATAAACACAGAGTGCCTATTTCTGCATGTGAGCGTTGTTGCATTAGGAAAGCAAATCAGAACGTGGTGAAAGAAATGCTCTGCCTCTATTTTCATGCAAACCATCCCCAGGTGCTGAGGGGCGTTATGTCAGCAGCGTCGAGAAGCCTGAGAACGGACAGAAGCATTTACGCCGGGAGGGAGGGAGGAAAACTGTGTGTATTTGAGTGGGTATGTGTGGATGGAAATGCATCGCTAAAATACACCTTCCCTTGCATTGCAATGACATTAGCCAGACGTGTGCGCCTGCAGTCACAATTAGGGAGCCAGGGGAAAGGTGTGTCCCTTAATGTGTATCCCTTAATGCAGCCCAAGAGAACCCAGTTGTAAACTACACCTCATCACTGAGCTCGGCCCTATGGGAAACGACAGCGTACCAAACTGTGGAAACGACAGTGTGACCAGAGACCCACCATATAATTTACTTGGCCACCGGGGGTCTCTAAGTGTTCCGTTTATTTTTCTTCAAGCTTGGAAGCGAGAGGTAAAAAAAATAGGGCGGGGGATTGTTTAATAAAAGGAGAACTGCAGCGTAGCTGTCGGTGGGGTTGGGGTGGTTAGCGGCTACGGTTACGAAGGATTGCCACCCTGTGGACTGAGCAAATAAACGGCATTGAGACCAGCATGATTTAGCGCATAATCAAGACCACCGCGCCAAAGGTTTCTTCATTCACGACTTGTGTAGCATTAAGCGGGTGTGGGAAGAGTCAGGGAAATTGAAAATTAAATCATTTATATCCTACGCAATTGCGGCCACGACTGTTAAATATATTAGAACTTGAAGGACTAAATTCAAAAATAATTTATGACATAGCCTGTGGGGCTTTATGTCTACAGTGTGTATTTATTTTAGCTTTCGCACTAATTCGCCAAATCAAAGGCGATGACATTAAAACTCAATGTTTGATATATTAGATAAGTCTAAAATAAAAACAACGATTATTTAATTAAGCACCAGCAGTAGGGGTCCTTATAGGCCTCCTCTCTTGCTAATTAAAATATAGAAACAGAAATATTTAACATGACAGTTACACTTTCCCCAGCATTTAACCTTTTCTCTAGCTGTGATTTTTGATGTTGCAACTCCAGTGTTTTATTTGGTTCTGTCACGCTCTCTCTCTCCTGTTCCCTGGCTCCTCCCCCTGCTGCCTGGTTTCCTTGTGCTGCACCTGGTTGCTATGGTGATGCTAATTGCCTCGTTACGCACCTGGTGCTGGTTGCCTCGTTAAGCACGTGGTTGCCTGGTTTCCGAGCCTATTTCCCTGTGTCAGCCCAGGTGGTTTGGGGGTCAGTCTTGGTCTGGAAGCATGCTTGATTATACTGCCTCATGAAGCATTCTGAGCCAGCTTCTAGTTCCCTTGGAGGCTTAAGGCCCTGCCACAGTATGCCTGCCTGTCTCTGGTATATGGGGTAGCCAAGAGTGATCCACCCTATGGATATAGGGGTACCCTGATCTATGGGTACTCCGTGCCTAAGGATGAACAAGCCTTCCCCTGTCCTAGGTTCCCTTGTTCCTGTGCGCCTGCACTCTGCTCTGCCTCGTCTATGCCTCGCCATGCAATGTTTTTGCCTCTCTGGCATCCTCTGGCCTTTCTGGTTACATATGAGCCTGCCTGCCCTTTGGGTCTTAAAAGGGTTGAGCTGCTCAAAGAACCAGTTTCTTCCTTGGCAGGTGTGATTGTGTGCACGTGTCCACCAGTGCTGTGTGATTGTGTGTTATGTGATTCCCAGTACCGTGACAGGTTCATGTTTGAGACTCAGAACTGCAGTTAGGAACCAGGGTACCGTAAGCAAACCCACAGGGATGCAGTAACCGTAGAGATGAGCCGCTGTGCTCCTGGCTTCAAGGCTCCGCATCTCTATAAGACTGAATCTCTTTCCGCTGAGTTTGGCAGATCTTCCTGGGGATGTACACGTGTGTGTGTGTGTCCAATGGTTGCCTCGGATGACACAGGTAACAGAATGCTGACCGACCCTAGAAAGAAAGATCTGGAAGAAATTCAATCCCAGTAAACAGACTCCCCTACACGCACACACAACAAGGAAAGCTAGCTCGTTACATTATCCTGATAATGATCAGTCGTGGAGTGACGTGTGCATGGGCGGATCCTTCTCGAGATAAAAGAACAGAATGTAAAAAAATTCCCAGGATGCCCTGAAAGAAGTGAGATACAGTAAAGCCAGTAGGACCTTACCAGCCACTTTGACTGGTTCTTAGAGCACTGGGCTGCATTACTCACCAGTAGATCTGCCGGTATGGCTACTGGTAAAATGTCGCTGTACTATTCATAATCCAAACCAAGAGACCACTTCAGCTGTCCAAAAAGCCATTTTAAATCAGTTGAAAGTTTTCCAAGAGAACCCCTGCTGGGACCAAAACAGGAGCATAAATCGTGGACTTGAATGTGTGGTGTGTGGGCATTATTCATAAACGTGTTTTGCTGCATTCAGACTTGTTTATTCACCATTGTTATGTGCACATCTTGTCTGTGTGTGTGTATTTATTTCCTGCTTAGTTACTGTATGGTCACAATATGACTAGCAATATGCACAGAATGACAGCAAATCCAGGAAAGATGCCGGATAACCACGACGTGGTGACTTTAGCCATGTCCTCCCGTGCGCTGTCTAACATGACGGAAGAGAATCAGGTGTATAAAAAGCAGGGTCTGGAGAATTACATCGCCTACCAAATGGCACACAAAGACCACCCCCTGACTCCCGGCGTGGCTTTCCCTTTCATCGAGGTATTAAGTCCAGAGCACACTTCTAGACATTTCTCGGTTTTTTTTACATTACTGCATGGAAGTTACCTATGCTGTGAATTTTGTGCACAACAGAGCCACACAAGTCCTCGTACAAACATCTGTGTAGTTTTCTGTCTGAGGTAGTGGTTTAAGGGGTTGGTAATGTTTTCGTGTGTGTGTGTGTGTGTGTGGGGCTGCCAGGCTCTGATGACAGTCAACAGCCAACTGCGCGACCTCTACCCAGAAAGTGAGGAGATGCTTGATGTTGTCCTGGTGACAAGTAACCACATCCAGGTCGGAGAACGCCTTATCAACAGCATCAAACACCACAGCGAGTGACAGGCACCTCAGCATAACGCAAGTACGACAGAAAAAAATAATAGGAAAGTCAGGTGAGGTCGTTAAGAGATCACTGTGCCTTTTAACACGTTGATCCTCAGAACATCTGGACAGGTATCCAATCTTCAATTCACTCTATAATCTAATTTTGAGGTATTTTTAATGCAGTCTCAACTTTTTGTTCAATCTTGAATTGCCACACTCAGATACCACATATTTTTTTTCATTTTGCACTGTTAAAAGTCCACTGGCTTAACAGCCCAGCAAAAACAGCAGCACAGTTAATAGGGTTAAGGAAAAACAGGTTACGGTGTCCAGCTCTTACCTTCTTATTTCTTGAGCATTTTTACACAATCGAAAATGGGTTTTACAATGAGGAGCTCAAGTTATTATTAAAAAGACAACGGAAAACTGTATTGCCTCTCTAGTCTTAAAACGTGAGAGTATTTTATTAGGAAATTAATTAGAAACTGGACGTATTAATAATTACCAAAATCCTGCTGATTCTTAGTACCGCTGATTTGTTTGACAGCCCGAGTAATGCTGACAATGATATCAAACAGCTCGAACGACGTGCGTACCCTACAGACTTCTCTCCTGTAGGCCTAGCGTATATGCTAATTTGTGTAGCGCATTTTCCTGGCATTTAGCTACCTTGGAATTTGCTGTATACAAATTAGTTAAAGTAATGTTTTAATACCCCGTTCCACTGTACATTGACCAAGGACAGAAAAGAGCTGTTCAGAGAATTATAATACCTTCTGTATGGTGTGTCTTTATATGATTAGCATTGCTCAGGTCTAGCCTTTGAAAGGATGGAAATCTGGTTTACAGTTAGTTAATCTATGCACCTTTAAAGAATATTTATCTGCAAACATAATGATTGACCATTTAGTGACCACTGAATGAAATTAAATATAGACAGCATGTTAATAAAGCTCTCCTATTGAAGGTATCATTGTATTATAGTACTTTAGTGTTTACAGTAGCTACCTCTGGTCATTTTGTGTCAGTGGCCGAGGTTACAAGCTACTCACTCCTGGGTACCTGGGTACAATCTGATTACCTGTCGCCTCACTCACAATGAGACAGGTTCTTTCGACAAAAGGGGGCCTTGGTGTCTCGTGTCATAGGCCCGGGTTTCACTTTCCTGTTCAGAGAACAGATTCCACAATAAAAGTATGTGGAAAGCATTTTGGTTCATTTGACATGTATAAGCTGAAAGGTCATTTTAGTCAGCTGGGTCTGTTTTCTTTCATGTGTATTTCTATACTTGAAATGTCTGTAATTTTGCACTTTAAGTAATATTTGTAGCCTTTTCGGAAATTTAATAAACCTGGCCACCTGCTTGAACTGTCTGGACTTGGCGCGAGTAATGTTTTATATATATATATCCGTGAACTGTTTGACTCGCATAATTGGATGCAAAAATAATTATTTATTTAGCGATTCACGTGTCTCTGCATGTCTCACACCCTGAATGATGTGTCCACAGGTGAACAATTAGCTGTCTTTGCTGGGACAACCTTCAGGGAACAGGCGTATCACTTTCGTGTTAAAGAACTATTTGAGTCACTTCAGTTGCACAAATGTGTCTAGTTTGGACGGATAAACCCAGATACCGGGCCCAGCACAGCAGTACTACTGACACACGGTGTTAGGCGCGCCATGCCTGCACGCATGCGCAGTAGACGCCTCTCGGCTTCGCATAGCCTTCTGGGAGATGAAGTCTTTATTATTATTATTATTATTCCGCCACGGCGTTTTAGCGTCCGGAGACGCGGCTGTTTCGCGTTGATGTCCGCGGCTCGTCCATAGACACACTCGGGCGTCTCCTGCGTCCGAGATGATGCGCGGAAGAACCGTGATAATCACCGGGGCCAACAGCGGCATCGGCCGGGCCACGGCCACCGAGCTGCTCGGGATGCAGGCCCGGGTGATCATGGCGTGCCGGGACCGGCAGAGAGCCGAGCAGGCGGCCCGGGACATGCGGCGGGACGCCGGGCCGGATGCGGGCCAGCTGGTGGTCAGGCTGCTGGATCTGGCCTCCCTGGAGTCGGTGCGGAGATTCTGCGAGGAGATCATCAAGGTCTGGCCGGACAGACGGACGCCCGGGGCTCCTAGATGTTCTCCAGAAGTTCGGGGGGGGTATCTCCACACCTAGAACCCATGCCATGAGATCTCCTACATGCGTCTAGTACCCCGGCCGTCATTCCATCCATACATCCATCCATACATCCATCCATACATCCATCCATACATCCATACATCAAGGAGATGATTACAGATGACACCGTCCGTCTGAAGCATGCATTGAGAAGCTCCTGGTGATCACAGCACCCACCATAACGCTGACACGATGCTTTGTGTCTTTAATGTCCTCCATTCTCTTCCTGGAAGGGTTCTGCACCATATTGTGTGGCCACTGCCTAAGATTAGATGAAGAAGACGGGCGGTAGACGAATATGGTTTATATTCGAAAATGTGGTCGGGGTCAGGTAGAGACTGTACCTTCTTCACCTGCCATTACGCCCCCCCCCCACCACCACACTTAACATCGCCATAACCACGCATTCGTTCCATAATGCATAAAGCGTTGTTTTATTGGTCATTTATAACTCGTATAAATCCCATGGTTATTATTTTTCTGCCTTTTTCAAGTTGGACCCAGCATAATGTCAGCCTGGAAGCCCGCAAGCCTGACGGTGGTTTCCAGGGAGTTATAAAATGTTGGTTAGTGTTGTGTGAGTTTTTAGGGCTGGGGGGTTACTCTCTAGAGTCCCCACAAGCCAATGAAACATGGTGGCCTCACCGCTCGGCACTATTAATCAAAAGAGAGAGAGAGAACGAGATCTTCGTGGCCTGATATCCTGAGCAGCACTGTGGAGCCTGGATGCAGGGCCGTTCCCACAGTAAGGTCCTCAGATGGGCTTCATCGCGGCCAAAACGAGCCGAGGTGTTGAACCATTGCTCTGTGTGATTTTGATGACCTGCTTTCCAAAGTGCTCAACCCTCCCAGACCTGTTTTGACCTCCCAGAGCAGGGTAATCATCCGTGCAAAGCATCCAGAGTCCGTTCTTTATTTTATTCTGGGACGTTTCGAAATAATCTGGTCCGCTGTACCTTTCCTACCCGCCATGGTGTCTAAGCGCAAGCAAGTGCTTCCTATCTGGAAGAATGTGTCCCTTCTCCCTCCCCAGAGCGATCTCGTTCCTGGGATTTCCGCCTCATGGGCTTTTCGTTTTTGGATCTGCCTTGTTGGTTTAGTAACCAGATGTCGTGTTGCTGTTTTTACATCCGCACAGGAAGAGGCCAGGATCGATGTGCTGATCAACAATGCCGGCGTCTATCAGTGCCCCTACGCCAAGACCGAGGACGGCTTCGAGATGCAGTTTGGCGTCAACCACCTGGGACACTTCCTGCTCACCGTCCTCTTGCTGGACCTGCTGAAGAAGTCGGCCCCCAGCCGCATCGTGGTGGTCTCCTCCAAACTCTACAAGGGAGGTGAGATCAACTTCGACGACCTGAACAGCGAGAGTAGTTACGACAAGGCCTTCGCCTACAGCCGCAGCAAGCTGGCCAACCTGCTGTTCACTGTGGAGCTGGCCAAGCGTCTGGAAGACACAGGGGTGACTGTGAATGCCCTGACCCCCGGCATCGTCCGCACAAACCTGGGGAGGCATGTCAGCGTACCGCTCCTGGCCAGGCCTCTGGTCAAACTAGCCTCCTGGGCCTTTTTCAAGACGCCCCTGGAAGGTGCCCAGACCTCCATCTACCTGGCCTGCTCTCCTGATGTGGAAGGGATCCAGGGGAAGTGTTTTGCTGACTGCAAGGAGGAGGAGCTCCTGCCCAAGGCAACCAATGAGGAGGTGGCCGGCAAACTGTGGGACATAAGTGAGATCATGGTGGGGCTGACGACGTGACCCTCATTTATTCTCGGAGACCGCACATTTGCTTTTCTTGTTATGAAGTGAAATGTCCGTTGGTGATCGCGTTCTGAAAAATGCTCCGTGACACATTCTGATGACTCATTTTAAAAGCTAAGACTTTACAGTAACATTTCTCATTTGCTTCATCGACCACATGTGACTGACAAAAGGGGAAATTGGTTTACATTTAAGAAGCAAAGTTATTTTTGAATGTCAGCCATCGAAAGAATTTAGATTGATGGTAGTTGAATGTTTTTTTAAAAGGGAGCTTGCACACTAATATCGCTGCATTGAAGTGAATAATCTGTGAATGGTTCTGTTTATTTTTCAAATGTCAATATGCATTTATTTGTACAAGTGAATTTATGATTTTTATGCTGTATGCATGTATAAGCTTTGTTCCCGGTGTGATTTAAGTAGCTTTAAGAGGTGTGACTTGATTTCTCGGGCTTGGTCCATGCCTGGTCCAACGCAGGGCGGTCAGAAACAGTTGGCTGCACACGTGTCTGTGTAAAGTGTCACCGTGTGACCGGCACGTCACTCTGACTGGACCGTGAAATGTTTTCAAGTTCATCTGCCTAATTAGGATGTGGAGAAGGCAGCAGTTTCCGTGGGACATCAAGGACGTCGAGCAGCATACGCCCAGTACCGCCGCAGGGAAGCTAGATAAACGCACTCCAGCGTTCAGGGTCGCTCGCCCGCTAACTGCGGCTCTGGCTTATCGATTCATCTTATAGCCGCACAAATGGGGCCTGGACACGCCAGCCTCAAGTGCGTGGTTGCCTGCCTTCTTAGCCATGTTTAATCATGTTAAAGTCAGAGGTTTGTTTCTGCCGGGTCCTCTGAATGGAAGAAAAACAGCCCAGCCTGTCTATCACCCTGCCAGATTTTAATGCACATAAGGGACAGAACCGGGGGAATTTGATCCGGTGCCCCCTTTATACAAATGAGACCCCAGCACTACGTTTTATTGACTGCAGTGGAACCAAAACACCTCCCATCGATGGGACTCAGGCGAAGGGTGGTCTGTTTGTCCAGGACCTCTGTCCAAGTGAGAGGTAGCGGCCGAAACTTGGTACAGCTTCCAGAAGGAAGACAAATTTCTGAATTTGTCCCCGGAGATGGCAAGGCCCGAGTAGCTCCATGACCCCAGACATCTCCGGCCTTTCCCAGGCTTCACAGAAACATTTCAGCAGGTTGCCAGAAAATGCATTCTTCAGCCTCCAATGGTGTCTTTTTTTCCCTCCTCTTTTCAGCAGCATCCAGTATTCACACATGGTACTGATTACGCAAGTATAAATCTTTTCATGGTAAACGTGTGCGTCTTCCCAAAATCAAATGAATTACTCGCAACGCAGTGGAGCCTTCGGTCGTTCGACAAGGGGTGGAGCGGCTGACTCAGCTGACAGGCAATGAGAGAGTTTAACCTGCTTACAAACGAGGCGATGTGTCTTATCTTTCGATACTATTTTTAATCCCAGGAATTCATCATCTTCAATTCTATTTCGATTTCTATTCTCATTTTTCCCAGTGCGTGCAGTGGGCTGACTGGGATTTGAAGAAACGGGTTTGTCACCTGGAGGTTGGTAGATCCAGTCCCAGGGGACTTGATTGTAACAGCCGGTAGCAAAGTGTCCAGTGTGGCCAACTCTGGTGACGTGGGTAAGGATGGCACAGCACTCTGGGTAGAAGTATCAGGTGATGTAAGAGTTCTGAGGCTAAAATGTAACTTCGAGTCTAAGGCTCTAGCAGATGTGTGAAGTTCCAAAGGAGATGTGTATCTTTGGGACCTCTTATGGTATTACCCTGGCAGGCGACAGGCGTCCTTCTGAATAAGGGAATTCTCGGAGCCACACTGATAGATATGATTCAAATTCCCACTGAAAAATTTCGGGCAAGAATCCACTTCTCAAAGCCTATGTAACTGCTTGATTTTATTTAGTTTAAATTCATACAGAAAGTTTCTCTATAAAAACACTGACGCTCCCAGCATCTTAAGGTAAAATAAAGCTTATGCATGATGTTCCTCTGTAATATTATTTAAGTCATCTATAGATATCTTTCCCAGAAAATAGTCCCTCTGGCATACATTTTTGATGAAGTCATATCTCTTTTAAAGTCGTGTTTTCGGTTGGAGGGACCTCCAGCCTGTTTCCAGACTGTGGAGTGTCTTTATAGAATTTGCAGAACAATCAACGGGTAGGAGTATCCTAACGAAAGAAGATTAAGCGTTTCTTGTAAACTGCTGTTGGCATTTAACGAGATTTTCTCAGATCAGGTCACTCCCCTGAATCCTGATATTTTTTTAACTTTGGTTTCTGTCTTTTTTCCCCCCTCGTGTTTTTCAAAGAGGAATCGTGAATTCAGTGCTGGTAATGGTTTTGAAGGATCCCTGTCTCTCGCAGTGTGATGCACGTCAGATCAAGAGGCGTTTATTTGTTTATCAGTGGCTCATTGGCTGGGTTACGTCAGTGTGATGTTTTCTGTTCCTTTTTTCAGGTAAAGCTCTCTCAGTGGTTCCGATGACAGCCATTAATATCATATGACAGGCGAGGAGAGAACCTCCGTTTCTGTCCTAATATCTCAATATGTATCAGTATCTACAACAACATGAGCCTAAAGCTGTCATGGAGAATTAGACCTCACGATGAGTCCCTTTTTTTCTTCATATCGAAACCGTTCCCAGGCTGTTACATGAAGTTGGAAAATTCCAGCTTCGAACTTGAAGGTTACAGAGTGTCTCCCAGCTACTCTGTTCTTACGGGATGATTAACCTGCGAATTAGCCTGAGATCGCCTCGTACCTCAGCACGTATCGTGTCCTCGTTCTGAATGGGTTTTTTTTTTTTTGTTTGTTTTTGTTTTTTTCTCCTTCTCTGTTGTATTGAAGCTCAACTTTGTACTCCAGATCTTTGTGAAAATGTTCAAGTCTGAACTCTGAAGCCGAGTGGTGATTAATTGATGTTTGGTCCAATGAAGCAGCCGACCGTTGAAGAATGTGGGTTTTCCTCTGAGACATTCCTTTCAATTTAGGTTTACTGTTCAGCTCTGGAGTACGAAGTTTGGTTTCGTTTCAAGCCGCTTTCCTGATCCGCTGCAATCAATGTAATGTCCAGGGTCACGGTGGTCAATGACATGTTGCTTAAGGCATCTGGTCTGGCAATGATAAATGCCACAGGACTCCAATTTGCAAAACTATTTCACAAGCCATTGCCTTGCCAGACACGAAACAGGTCCTACTCAAAACATTTGATGGTAGACGTGATTCTTTTCGATCTCAGAATGCTGTCTTTAAAAATTATAACAGGCAATTACTTCAAGAAAAGGTGTGCATGCCAAATATGCAAAATGCCTGGAATTACTCCTAAGGTAGACTATCTTCTTGAAAAGTGTTTGTTTGAAAACATTATCATTGCCATTATTGACCGAGGCAAGTATGAATGCGACACTGGAGAAATCGTGATGGATTGCAGGTGTGCCTTTGAGATTTATGCACATGACGTTTGCAGAGTGCATGTACGCAGAGAGAAGCTGAGTTCTGCATGAGTCGGGTCGACCCTGACCACCTCTGAGTGCAAGGTCATCTCACCAAATGATTTCGAGTCACAAATCTGAGAGATGACTCAAAAAAAAGAGCCGACTGCTGGTAATTACAACATTCCCAGACTTCACGGGATTCTTCATCGGTTTACGTCCTTTCTCTATGCGCAAAAGGAACCAAAGTCATCCATAATTTCTGGTGATTTAATTCAATAGGGCGAGAACACGGTCACAATCCGGCCTTCGTGAACCCCGGGAAGTGTTTTCACATCAGACGACATTCCCAAGCAAAATCCGGAATCCTCAAGTCTGGATCGAGAACGTTAACTAAACTGCGTACAGTTCTCGGGTATAAAGCTCATACCGCTCCAATCCAAATAATGCACAGTTAAAGTGAGTCCGAAAACCTCATCGGAGGATGTGCGTCGCTGCACGACTACGCAGCTCCACCGCAGGGAAGTGCAGGGTGTGTTTCAGCACGGACGCAGCGGCGTACGTGTCTACCGGAGTGTGTTCTCCTGCTCCAAGCATAGGTTTTGGTTATGCACGTCTTGGATGGTCTGATTAAGTCCTTGGCCGCCTGGTTGAAATGACTTTTAAGAACTGAGTCGCCCGCAACACTAAATAAAAATCACGAATTAATTCAATTTATTAAAATTAGAATAGACAATTAATACCTATTCGCCCTAGCCCATTCACATGAAGGAGCGAGTGCAAAGCGTTGGTCGTTACCATGGAAACGGCAGCTTCCTGTTTCCCGCTCTTCAGCGTGGGAACTGGTAAGGCTGCCAGGTTTACCCAGTTACGTATAACCTACCTCTCCATTAACAGTGTCCTTCATATGGAGTGACACTCGTTATGAAGTGATAGTGATTAGGGAATGTGCTGTGTGTAGTTTATGATGACTGAATTACTGTAGCCTGTCGTAAATAATGACACCTTTAAAATAAAAGCACCTGTTTGGAAGCCCTGCCCATACATTAGGCATTCTTTCTTAATGTGAGGCTCTGAAAAGCTTTAGCATTTGCAAATCTGCATCTCCTTCAAATGATGTGTGCTCGCCATGTCAGGTTTGCTCGTGCGCCAATAGGAAACCTGCGAGCTGCACTTTGGCACTTTCGTTGCATGCTCGCAGAAAAGTTGTGTGAAGCTACACGCCATGTCAGAATGTTCATACCCTGCACTGAGGTGATTTCTGTACCTTAGGGACCCTAAAGGCCGCTTGTTTGCCTCATCTCACCTTTCGAAATTGGGCATTGTGGCTGAAGGTGATTGGTCAGTGCATGATGTTAGAATGTTCTGGTCATAAACATAGATTCTGGTTTCCTCCTCCAATCCACACACGTGATGTAGGCTAATTGGCTTCTCTAAATTGCCCGTTGTGCGTTAGTCTTCAACGATGGGCAGAGCGACACGTCAGTCAGAGCCCTTCCTCATCGCCGTGACTTACAAGCGGACCCAGAGCAGATGCAGGACAACCACTGGGAGAGAGAGATTGTCTTGTTCCAGTTCCCTGCCATTTGAATGGAATATGGTGTAGTCATAATGGAACAATGGTGGTGACTTTCTATTGTATGCTGCAGTATCAGAATGTAGCAAGAGCCTTCGGTCTGACGCATTGCAAGCAGTCTACCATTCATGGGGGAAAGCTGCCAGCTTCATTCAAGGGACCATGGTCTGCTGTATGTGCCAAAGGCTGAGGGGACCTCATTGGGAGGGTGGATGGACTGCAAGGTGGCCTACAATTCAAAGGATGTCCATAATTCATCTGGAAAAGTTTACTGCAAAGTGGCAGCGGAAGGCACCCCCACCCACATCCCACAGGCCCCTGCCAGCACAGCCTCTACAGCAGGATTTGTTTGGTTTAACCAATCCAAATAGCTGGGGTGAGAAGGAGCCAAGCCTTGAGTTTGGAACAGCAGTATGCAGGCAGTCTGCTTTTTAAAGAAAAAGTGCCCCTTGCTGTCATGTTCACGCTCACAGCCAGTCACCTGCCTCTCCGGTTAGTCCCGCCCTTTAGTGCGCGTGTTGATCCCGTGGCCCTTGTGTCGTGTCACGCCCACCTAGACGTGCTCAAGCACCCTCCTTACTGCAGCCATGACCGAGCTCAAAGCAGGGCGGCCGGAGTTCCTTTGATCTCTCTGCCTGTGCCGTGGGGGTGGTGACGAGGCCCCTTTAACAGAGCGGTCGTGTCAGCTGTGGCTCTGACCTGGGGGGTGGGGGTGGCCCCCAAGGCCTGGCTGGGAAGTTTATTTAGTATCACCTAGATGCTTGCCATCACTCGCCCTCTGGCTTCTTCGTGCCTGTAAACCATCACTGGTCTAAGCCCTTTCGGGAAGATTTTTTTTCTGTCTCCCGGGTGCCTTGTAGGTCCTGACTAGTGATGTGCGTATGACTCTGACCCTCCAGTGAGTGGCATGTGAGTATGTGTTTAACAGCTTTTCAGCAGACGGCGATCTGGCCAAAGTGGCTTTTTGCATGGATGCCGCTTAGGAATGTGGTCTCAGCGCATCGGAGTACGAGGCCCTCTGTATGGTCGGTGAAACTTAAATGGCAGCAACATCCCAGGAGGAGTGTCCATCATTTGGAAGGCGTGAGTGACCACGTGGAGGCAGTAAGTGGCAGCGGGTACCAAATGTGTAGAGGGGACCTTGGAGAGTGACCGGCCAGTCAGTAAGGGCAATGACTTCAGGTTCACATGTGGAATTTAACCTGCTAACTTCATTTCTGATGGATGCCTTCACCTTTGATGGTTTGTTCTCACCGTTAATGTGGATGTTTCTTCATCCTCCGTGCTAATTTATCTGTGTAGAGCTGCCTAACTTTGTACGGTGCTGTGTGTAAATATCATCAACAGTCTGATGTTAGTCACAAGTTTAATTCAGTAAATGGCACAAAAACCTTCGATTGCTCAATGCTCATGTTAAACAGAAAGGTAAATCTAATTGTACCACTGAAAAATTCGAACAGTGGTCCCGTCTTGATCTAGACCTTTGGGTCCCTCTACTGGCAGCTTTGTAACACTACTTGAGTTCTCCACTGGAGGAAAAACAGTCTCCCAACGAGGTGGCAAACTTTTACAGATAAGAAGTTTTAAATTTTTCCTAGTCTAAAAAATGCTTGTTGTATCCCTCAGAGGCTCTGGACTTCAGACTGCTGGGATGATTAAAACAACTGAACCTTGACCACAAGACTGCAGGTGAAGGTCTACTTTCTGCTGTACTTTTCCATAAACCCACCCACGTATGCCTAGCCTGGGTCTCCTCGCATGTACGTTTTGAATCCTGACTCTGCTACACGTGGCCCCGCCCCAGGCTTCATTTAATCCGCAGGAAGATTGATGGCCCTGCCGCGTACTGCCGCTCAGTGTACCAAATCTCTTTAAGAGCACTTGCCGTCCCCGTAAAAGATGATATGACATGGCTTCCTCTCAGAGCCGCCATCCATCAGCTCTGTAATGGGATGGCGGGTTTAAAGTGCAGATTGCGAGCAGCTGAAGTGACTGCAAATGCCTGCGGGGATGTTAATGTAATATACACACCCTGTCAACGGCCTCCGTAAACAGGACTGAGTGATGCTCCCCGATGGGGTTTCCGTGGTACCTCTCTGGTGCCGTGGGTATTCAGCAACCTGCTTCTTGCCCTTTGACCTGTGCCGTTTGACGGGCCAGCCGTCTCTCCGCGTGCGAGTCTTGCTTGAGCCTGAGATGGGGGCCCCTTGGGGCCTCCAGACTTGTTTCCAGTCAGAATATGTGATGAGCAGGATTGTTTAGGAAAGACTGACCTTGTGTTTTTGTTTCCCCTCCTTGTTGCCGTGGACATATCTGGATGTAGGAATTGAATTAGGGCTCATCACTTAAAAAGTAAAGAACTCTGGATAAAATGACTATTCTGCCATAGCTAATTCACATTCCTCTTTGGCTCAAGGGCCCGGCTGAGTGTGTTGGATTCCTCTTGGAAGTACATCGGCTGTATTTTCTGGTGTGAATATTCTTCAGCTGAGGTTGTGTGAGGGTAACTCTTTTTACCTCCTGTCCCATGACCTTACGGTTCTTTTGGCGATGACTGGTCTAGATACAGCTGGGAACCAGTCGATGGAATTGGAGCAGAGGTCCAGCTCACTTCCTCAGCGCTTGGAATTAGTGGAACCCACCCCCAGCATGTCTGGGGAGCCCACCGTGATTAAGGAGCTGGGCTTTTGAACAGAAAGTCAAAGGTTGGAAGTGTAGGAGTGTCTTCACTGTGCTGATTTTTAGCACAGTACTTGATCTGGATGCTTCCAAAAAAAATGCAGCCGTAAAACTGGGTAAAGATTAAATTATAGGCTGTTTAAGTTGCTTCATGTCTGAGTAAACAATGTAGACAAACGCCTGGTTGTGAATGGCTGGCTGCTTTCCACTTGGAACCATGAAGAATGAAGTGTAACCCTGACACTGGTGTGGGTCCTGGTGGTCCCCCCACCTTTCTGAAAGCTTTGGTTCTGATCAAAAGGAGCTTGGTGCTTCACTCGCTAAAAGCCTGGCATCTGGAATGTCTGCCAGATCAGCCGCTGCTGATTCCCACCAGAGTAACTTTCAGACTCCATTCCCTGGTCAGCTTCTTGCCAAGTCGGGTCCTCTGCTCTCAGAAAGTCGGTCTCGTGACACTGCGGTGTTTAACTTCTCATGCATTTGGCTCTAAATGCCTGCCGTAGGGTAGCAGGCCTTGGCAGCTGTAGTTGCTGGTTCTGTGTTTCTGTGGAGAGGCTGGCATTTGGGGTTCCCAATGGCCTGCTGGTACAACAGCCTCAAGAGGACCCAACAGAAATGGTAATCCATCAGTGGTGGATATTATGTAGTCCTGGAATGGCTAGGCTCCCTCTTCCTGGAAGGGTAAGGCTATCCAGACCAGGCGTTCCTCCTTGCACCAACTGCATGGGCTGCGAGCCTGGGACTCCTGGTTTCTGTGAGGGTTGTCACCACCATGGCCACTTTAACCTCCGCCAAGCCTCACTAGTCTGGCCTTTCCAGACCTCGCTGACAATGCCACAGTCGGTACGTAGAAACAGAAGTGCATATCGTTTACTACAGATGGAGCGACGTCACTTCGGGATGAAGATGTAACTTCTCTGGCCCATTGTCTGGTTCTGTTAGCAGTAAGGTTGTGCTAAAGCACTGCTATTATTTATGCTCTTTCTGTGCAAAACACATGATTACGTCTGGCTCTGCTGTCAGTGTCAGCTATGGATGCGAGGATTTTTTGTCAGCTGTTTGAGGCTATGCGGTCACGCACTTTTCGAAAAGTGGTACCGGTGCCTTTGGGGCCAAGTTCAATGTGACGAGGCAGCAGCTACTTCACTGACCTGTTTCGGCGGTAACATTTAACAAACACAGAGGACCGCGTTTCCGAGCTTCACTCCTAACTGTGACAGTATACGTATCTTCAAATCCAAAGTCAGGATGTGTTGGTCTGATACTGACCAGAAATGCTGGATCAGTTATTGGGATAATAATCCAATAATAATCCGATAATCTGATCTAATAAGTCAGAATCTGATAGGATACATGGGCGAGCCGATGACTTCACATTGCCAAACCAGTGTTTTGTTTAGTAATTATTCCTTTAAGGGTTTAGAGTACGCATTTCACTCTTCGCACATCTGTTTTTTGGGTGCCAGCCCCTGAACTCATTTTTCGGCACGGGCACCAGTTGTTTTACGGTGGAAACACACGAAACCGGTTCAGGCACCGGCATCGTGCAGGTGGAAATGGGGCTACTGAGCATCCTCCGTTAATGTAGCTGACACTAAGGGTGGCACCATCCAGCAGGTGTCGCTAGCACTCCTAGGAGATCGTCATATAATCGCAGGCCTTATCAGCCTGGTGCTGCATCGACCTGTGGAATCCAGGAAACACGCAGTGTGAATCACGCTGTTTCCTGCCCAGGCCTGCTCTGTAAGATCTGCATTTATCTGATATGCTGCTGCCAAGCTCAGTGAAAATGAGGTGTTCCAGCCCCATCTACTGCCCACCACGTAGGGATTCCATCTGAAAATCTCTCCGCTAGTCGGCCGACTTGGCCTGTTTTAAGGCGTTCTGGGTCAGCAGCATGTTTTGGGGATCTGTTCCACTGACCTTCCTTTAAGAGAAGTGCTCTCCCTGTCCAGCTGAGGAAGTTTTTTGACTGGACGGTGAGCTGATGGTCCACAGGGCCCGACCTCAGGAATAGAATACCGCAGCCTACTTGTGTGAACTGAGCCAGTTTGCTGTGGGCCAGCTCTGCTGATGAATTCCCCTGCTGTGGCATCCACTCTGGAAAGCTTCCGTTCGTTCAGACTCTGGCCACCAGCTTTTTCTGGACAGTGAAGGTCACAGCCGCCTGTGAGTTTCTGAAGCACCATCAGCAGAGATATTACAAGCGCTGTCTTCTTGTGTCCCCTCCAGGAATAGGCTGAGAACCGAATGACATGGGGAGGTGTTTTGGTTTTTGGTTGTTCATTCTAGGGGTCAGGAACAACTGCCCCCCCCCCCCCAATTTCCATTTTAGAAAATAATAGGGACTGTTTTTTTTTTTTTTTGCCCTGGATCAGATGCAGTCGATGGGCAGACATTTTCCTTTAATAAATTAGACGACTGGCCAAACTGGTTCAAATCAAGTGGTACTCCTGCAGTGCCAGGACGGGGGACTGTGCCCCCTGGTCCTGGTGAGCTGAGGCTTCGGCTGGCCAGAAAGCTGCCTGTTTTGCTTTTTCCAGCTTCGTAAGGCCAGTCTCAGGTCTCAGGGCAAATGAGATCTGGAACCAGACCAGCAAACATTCTTAGGTTCCTTTATTGGTGTAGTGCTTGGCTGTGGGGTGTCTCCGCTGAGGGACGTGTTCGGGCGTCTGTGTGGACCTCCCTCGAGATATCCATGCTGTCCCAGCGGCCTGCTCCCTGGTGGCTATGACGGAGGCCTTCCTCCAGGTAGTTCACTGTGTCCCCACCCCCATGCAAAAAGGGGGATGGAGGTCAGAGCTGACAGAGGCTCTATGAGATAGCGGGCATGGATGCACATAAGTGTGTTACTCCAGCATGTATCAAGTGCTGTTATGATTTGGTTTGGAGGGGGGGACAACGGTGCCTTCTATGCTTCTGTCCTCCTGAAGGTTATCTCCCAACTGTGTTTTACACCCTCTAAAGGAATCCCCCCACCACCACCACCACCACCACGGTGCCGGTGACTGGAATCTGGTTTAAGTCATGGCATGTGGTCACTAACATCTCCAGACTCTTCATCCTGGCTCAAGGACCTGTGAGGCCATTAGAGAGTTCTGCATTTTCACAGAGCGGATGCATAGCCTGGCGCTGAATCACACATATGTCTTGACAGTAGTGTGAACTCTGCTCCAGCAGTCACACCTGGACTTAATTCCCACTACATCCCATCCAAAATAGTTCCAAATCTCTGCCGGATGGTGTTTTGCTTGGTTCCCCTGTTAGACTCAATTAGGGAGCCCAGGTCTCTTTAGTGTTGCTGTGGTCCTTCATGAGGCTGCTGCCTCTGAGGTAGATTGAGGCTGAGTGCTTTAAGGATGGAGTCTCTTGCAACGCTTGGTTACTGAAATGATTTTTTGGGGGGCCGGACTTGGTGTTCTGTCACTGGTGCTGGCTTGGAAGGTGTTTGGTTAGATGTTTACTGAAAGAAGATTGCTTTGGATCAGACCATCAATCCAAAGTTTAGTTGTTGGGTTGCTTTTGGAGCCCGACTAACTTACCATGTCACTCATTTCTGTTACAATGAGCACAGAGACGTGAGTACAGTGACTTTCAAAATATCAAAAAAAATGTCAAAGGATTACTGTAATGGTCTTCTCAGGAGGCTTTGTAAAAGCTTTCACATGGGTTTTCTGTCCCTTTAGTAGTTGTGCAGAACCAGCAATCAGATCTCGAGGCTCAGATTTCCTGAGATGTTGAGATGGTGGTATGGGGAGTGATGTGGTTTACTGGCCATTTCTTGAGCCGCATCTGTTCAATGGAATTTCTAGTCCAGTGTTCATCATCTGGTTTATGGAAAGACAAGCTTTCTACATGTGAACTGTGAAGTTGTCAGTAATCAGACTGGAGAACCATTAGTCCATTTTCCAACAGCCAAAATGCCATCTTTGTAATTAATAGCTGTGCCATGCTGTGATCTAGAGTCATTTCTCACCAGAGGCAGCCACGTTTAAACCAAAGGGTCACTGGGTAGCAATTGTAGCAAACCAGCTGCAGGGCGCCATCCTGAGTGTCATGGTGAGGCCCCCAAATCAGGGAGTGCCTGATTGTAGCAGGCTTACTGGGTGGTACAAGCAGACCCGGACTCACTACCGAGGGTGTCACACTGTCTGTTTCCAAGGAAAAGGCCCCTATGCTTTTCACACCCCCAATCTCTGAGTGTGAAACACAGCCTGCCAGATCCAGCTTTATTTAATAACCAGATGGAAATACAGTCGGGGGGGGGGCATTCCCAGCCTCTATTTATAGAAACGTAAAATGTGCAGCCGGGCCTTGTGGGTTCAAGCTGGTGAAAGCACCTCCGGAAGCTTCCTTCCCCGCTCATGTCTTGACCTTCTCGAATGCTTAGGCCAGGGGTTCTCCCCTCTTCGGAGTGATTTATTTTCTGTCCAGCGAACCAGAAAATCCAGACCATCAGTTGCAACGTTGCACCCTAGTGCCCCAGTCCCTGCCAAGTGGTTTAAATGACTAACACATGGCCTTGCCGCGTCGTGTACTTTTCAGCAGGCAAACTGTTTTTACTGCCGGGCGAGATCATTTGCCGTGAAGAGCTCGTGTGAATGGGATTTCAGTCAGCCTAATTGCATTACTGCCGTGGCACAGCTCAGCCATCCAGGACTACCAAGCTCTAGGGAGCTTGGGGTGGGCTGACCGGACTTAGCTAAGCCCTCACCACTGATGCTGTTGTGATGGTCGTCGTTTTCCCATCTCCCAGCTGTTTGCTGCCAGTTGGTAGAAGGAGGTCATGCAGCCTGGTTGTCAGACTGTTAGCAGGCAGGTGTCTTCTTCCATCTCTTGCGGTCTGTGCTGTTATAACCACAATCCAGGGGTGTTTGCTCTGTCTAGTGCACCTTTCAGTATAATGGGACACATGACAGTTCGAAACTCGTGGTGGATGGGAATATCTTGAACTACCAATCAGTGTAGGTGATACTGAGTAATGCTATAGCCAGCTTTGACTGGTAGTTTAGGATTCTCTCACCTTCCACGGGTTTTGAAGCCTCATCTAGTGCTAGCATTGATTGGTTAGTTCAGGATTCTCCCACCCACTGTGGGTTTTGAAGCCTCGTTTAGTACCAGCATTGATTGGTTAGTTCGGGATAGTCCCACCCACCGTGGGTTTTGAAGGCTCATTCAGTGCCAACATTGATTGGTTAGTTCTGGATAGTCCCACCCACCGTGGGTTTTGAAGGCTCATTCAGTGCCAACATTGATTGGTTAGTTCGGGATAGTCCCACCCACCGTGGGTTTTGAAGGCTCATTCAGTGCCAGCATTGATTGGTTAGTTCGGGATAGTCCCACCCACCGTGGGTTTTGAAGGCTCACTCAGTGCCAACATTGATTGGTTAGTTCTGGATAGTCCCACCCACCGTGGGTTTTGAAGGCTCATTCAGTGCCAGCATTAATTGGTTAGTTCGGGATAGTCCCACGCATCACAAATTGTGAAGCCTCATTTGTCCCATGACTACATTTTGTAGTTCCGCTCTTCTTCACTATATTAAAGGATCCTGTTTTGCTCTCCTCGGCCCTTCAGTGGTCCCGTTTCGCTGGCCGATTTGTGCAGCACTCACCCATGGACTGACAAGCTTAGCCAAAAGGAGGTGACTGCAGGGCTTTTTGTGTTTTTTTAGAGGGAGCTTGGAGAAGACGGAGATCGGAGGGTCCCTCATGAGCTTGGGCACTGCTGCAGAAGCACTTAGCGGAGTAACATGGGGGCGCAGTGGCTCCAAGCAGTCTGACTTGGGGGGGGAAGGGGTGTCCCACTGAAGCCCCGGCTGCCCTCATCCTGGGACAGAACCACTTATTTGTACGAGACGTTCAGCCAGATGCGTGATTCATGCGGCAGATCATGCTAAGCAGAGCAGCAGGTCAAACCCTAAACCCCTAAGACCACTAAGGCCTCTCACTGACATCCCCCACCCAACGATTGTGTCATGGTGGCAGACCCCTTTCTGCTTGGCAAGCTCTGAGTCCAACTTCCACTCCTTTTGAATACCTGCAATTGGTTGTTTTTTTCCATGGTTGAATTTGGTTTGCATTTCTGTAACTGGGCTGAAAAGATGAAATTTGTTCCATATTTCTATATAAATACAATAACTCACATTTCCATTTAACGTAGACCCATGGCCTTAAGCAAGTAAGACAAGATTGAGTGGACTGTAATTGACCTGAGGAAATGGCATTGCCTTATTCAGTGTCTTCTGAAGGCGGTGACTGATACGTGTCGGATGTCTCACTAAATCTGATTGTCCTACAGTTGGACACACTGAGCTTCAAGGAGGACCAGTATCACATGACATCATGTCACTGCTGAGAGTCAATCCCATGACAGCTGTGTCCCCAGACCTGCCACTTTGCTGGCAAGTGTTGGGGTGGGGCTCTTGTGAGCAAATTAACCACCTGAGTGGATTACAGTCAAACGGCTGGACGTTGGTCTGCTTTGCCTTGAGCTACTGGTCACCGCAGCATGGTTTCAGCTCGTCAGTGGAATTCCCCAGACATAAGCAGAATCATGCGGACATGGTGGGCTCCCTTAGACACGCTCCCGTAAGACGGAGAGGTGCCTTTTCGTAGAAGCACCCTTCCCATGCTACACGCTGAGAGGCGTAAATCTTTCCACGTGATCCTGTGCCAAACGTTAAGCGGCCATGAGAGCGATTTCAAAATGGCTACGCTTCGCATCCTTGGAGAGAACATTCAAACCGTCATTCAGTTTTGTTTTCGGGAGTGAGGGGGGAATTCATAACGGCAAATGGAGCGTTCGTGAATTATAGTGGCTCTCCAGTGGAAATGAGTGAGTCTGATCTCGTCGTGTACGCAAAAACTAAAACGGAGAGATAGCCCTTTGTGCATACTGAAGCAGCTCCGCTCCGTGTGAGTAGTGGTTACTATAGAGCCTGCGGGAACCAAATATTTATATAGTGCAGTACCCCCCAAGCCCCTACCAACCTAACACCTGCATGTAGCAGACTTGGTTTGCATTGCGGAATGCACCACTGTGCATTTAAGTGTCTTCTGCAGTGCAGCAGCATGTGATAGAGATGGGGGGGGCTTGTGATTGACTGCGCCCTCAAGATCACTGTGTACGTATGTTTGTCTTTATTCCCACTTACTACCATCTTCAGCCTTGTCTTATTTGGATCCAGTCCATTAATATCTTTCAGTTAAATGTCTTGCAGACAGGGAGTGTGTGGGGATGGATGGCTCTCTGGACAGATTATACCTGGTTTTAATGAGGCCCCAGATTATTTACTACAGTGACCGGTGCCTCTCACGGTCTTAGAAATGAGCCACTGAAATGTCTCTGTAATTACCTGTGATTCACGGCCCCGTTCTGCTCTGCCTATCAAGGTGGGGAACCGTCTCCACCCCGGCGCCATGGAGGCGGCCATGTTCATGGTCTCTGAGCACGAGCGGTCAACCCTGAGAGGTCAAATCAGTTACAGTCCTTTGAGCCCCCCCCAACGATGAGGAGGCTTGCCTATGACAGGAGAAGCCCGGTCAAGTCTGCCCTGGTTACAGCTCAGCCACAGTTGTGTTGTCCTATGATTTGAGTCAAATTCAGGATAGAGAGTGATGGAAGACAAAGACCTGGGAATAGATGGAGTGTCAGGGAGACCAAAATGACAGATGCCAGCAGGGAGATTGGGGTTACACGGCAGAATAATAGCAGTACGCTGTCCTCATTCCATCTTGTTTCAGGGACGGGTAACATGGTGACGGGTGGACGGCCCGGCCCATTCTGCTCTCAGAGGTGCTCCAGCACCCACAGTGTCTTGGGCTTCCCTCCCCACGGCGCATTACGGGTGCCCCACTTACTCACACATGGCACAGCACACCTCAAACTCTCTCAAGTTGCTTCGCCTCAAGGCCACTCTTTGAAGAACCACGACGGCTTTTCTCAGAACCTTAAATCCGTCAGATGTGTCCAAAGAAAATAACCCTGAATGCATATGGAAGTTGTTACAAATAAACAAGTTAGTACTTGCAAGTGACTGCTAGGGATAACCTTCACTCATAAATATGCACAATTTTTAACGGAAAATGTGTACGGGTAGCAAAATACGTCGGTGAGCGTGACAAGGCTGGTTACCACCCAAAATCAAATAATTGATTAGAGCTGATTTTAAAAACCCTGTCTGGTTGCTATCAGCTCATCTGACTGTTGGAGGGTTCCCTCACTTCAGGAGAGGTCATTATAAATTTGAGCTGTTTTAGAGTTGCTACGCTGTTTACCAAGTCCACATCTTCTGCAAAAACGAGTTCTAGATAAAGAGCTTTGCATGAAGTGGAGGTACCTCATAAGTCCTGAGTCCAGGAAAAAGGGCACCATCCCCTGTTGTTTCACAGATTATCTATTAATGGTTCGAACTCCATACTGTAAAGAGCATCTAATGATGGCAGTAAGTGAGAACATGTAACCAAATTGGATTGAGACATCTCAGTCGAGGGAAAATGTCTTTGACAGCTCATGTAATGGAGAATTAGCTCTGGAACCTGGAGCAGAGCCAAGGTAATGCTACTTGTGCACACTGCCACTGCAAAAAAACCGTCCTATTCCAGTCAAGGTGATCTCCTTTGGCTCTTTTATCTTACTCTTTGGTTGTGTGCTTGAGTGAACTCTGGGTTTTATTGGGAGCTGCTGCCATCTAGTGGCTGTTGCATAGTATTGAGTTAGAGTTGATAGGCTGCTGTCCACCCAGGAGAGAGCAGGTGAATTTAGTAAAGTTTCTTCAGCAGCCTGCTTGGTTATGAGTCATCTTTCCTGGGCTCCCTTCACTACTCAGAGGAAAAGATTCTGTGAACAGACTATTTTTTTAAAAAAGCAGGATAGCATGCTGGTTTTTAAATGTGCTGTGCAGGGGTGACATGAAGATGTCACAGCTGTGAAGAGCGCATTGGTCACCACCGATCGCTCTGAAGATACTGGCGACGGAATAAAAGCAGACAGTTCGTGGGTGATTGGCCTCTACGGGGTGTAAAAAGCGTGGAAACACTACGAAATAATGGCTGTCAGCTGCTAGCGATGGTATGGAGGGGTATAAAGCAGAATGCCAGGTGGCTGAGTTTGAAAGGCAATGCAATTTTATTTATGTAACACAATTACAAAGGTTGTTTAAAGTGTGTTACAGAAATAAGCCATTATGAATATAAAAACAGTAACAGGTAAGATAAAGATATAAAAAGCATTATAAAATAAGCACAGTAAATTAGATTACTGAAAAGCAGTAGAAAATAATGTTTTTAGCTTCTACCGGGGTTTATCTGCGGTCCATGGTTCCAGCAGAGGACACCACAGTGGCTAAATGCCGTTTCACCATATCTGATTGCAAGTCTGGCCATCACCAGCTGACCAGTCCCTGCAGATCTGAAAGATCTACCAGGCTAGTATTCATCAAACATTTCAGAGATGTATTTGGGGCCCAGACCATGGAGTGACATATAAACAAGTCAATTCTACAGTATATCTAACTGGAACCCAGGGCAGGGATCTCAGAACTGGAGTGATGTCTTCATCCTGTGTTTATATAAAGCTTGAATAAGAGGGGCTCAAGAAATGATCCTTGAGGGACTCCATACATCATGTTGGTTCTCTCAGATTCACAGTTGTCAATAGTGACAAAATAATCCCTGCCTTCTAAGTACGTCCTAAGCCACCTAAAGACTGTTCCTGAGAGTCCAGTCCATCTAGAGGTATACTCAGGTATACTAGAGGTTCCACAGTGAGAAATGCCGCGTTAAGATCCAGCAGACCAGAACTGTTATTTTATCTCCTGAATCAGTATTTAAGCAAATGTCGTTTAATACTTTTATAAATGCAGTTTCAGTACTATGATGCGGCCGGAAGCCTGATTAAAATGTGTCAAAGTAGCCGTTAGTCTTTTGAAAGGTATAGTGCCTTGTTGGATACCAGGAATTTTGTGCCAGTAGGACCAGGCAGTTTCATGCCCACCAGCCACGTGGTGCATGAAAGCAACTGAGTGAAAGAATGGAGCCTGGATGGAACGTTTGCTCGAGTTTTACTGCATAAATCTTCAACACCCTAGTGATGCCATTGGGAGATCCGGATCAAGGTCGATGCAGAATCATTTTAACATTAAACACCCCCTGCCACACACACACTCACTCAGGCTTCCACATCTCCCATTCTGTGAATCTACAGAGATGCTAGGAAAAATTTACCAGCCAGTATTTTCTGGAACCTGTCAGGGATTGTCCACAAAAAGGCTTTCATGTCCCTTGTGATTCTACACCCAGGGAGACTGTGGTACATTCACGGTTATGACCTTGCGGGACCCCCCTGGCTGCCCATCTGATGTCGGTGGTCTTGCCATCCATGGGGCTTAAAACGCCAGAAGGGTTTCCGGGTGAAAAGGCAGGTGCTGATGTACAGCAGTACAACATCATAAACAGGGCAGTGGGAAAGATCAGCATGGTACATTTTGCTGTTTTCTGATTTATGCACCAGTTTTGGGGTCTTCATGGTGGTTTTAAAGTTTAAAGTAACTTTCTGTCTGAGGATCAGAACTGTGCTGAAATTTCACACAATACTTTTCAATGAATTGTCATTTTTTCATTTCATTGACCTACAGGCTACTTCGATAACTCAAGTGAAGTGTCTTTCAGGAACTTTGTTATGCCAGAATCCAGCTAAGTTTGAACCTGACTGACGTGATGGAATAGATGAATCAGTGGAAGATGGAACATGTCAATGATGAATGGCACTTATGGTGAGTAGTTTCTGGCTCCTCCCAAGGTTTCTTCCTCTTGAGGGAGTTTTTCCTTGCCACTGTCGCCTTTGGCTTACTCTCTGGGG